>CM035412.1:119198974-119336474 GCA_020310875.1 Ceratopteris richardii | reverse complement strand
CCTTTCATAAATTTATGCACAAACGCATGCAAAGACTTGACTGTCAATGGTGGCAATTTTGCCAAAATAGCTTAAAGTTGAAGTACTGTATGTGCATAACAAGAGCATCCAGACAACATTTAACAAGAGTGTTAGAAGACATCGAATGCGTTCAAGAAGAGACTATTTCAGAAAACAAAAGAAACACGAATTATCAAACTTTGTACAGTCTCAACAGCTTTATCGATTTCTAAGTGGTTATTCCACTGATACATTCAGAACAACAAAGAATTGTCACGCTGTCACAACAGCTTTTAAGTGAAAGGTGTACCAAGGAAATGTATTTCCAGTAATACATGCAGAAGTATCACACCTTTCCAGTCTAACTCTATAGTACCATCACATGAGATGGTTGAATAATGCCACATGAAATATGATTAATATTCCAATATCCGTATAGATCTTCTTCCAGGAAAGCAACATGGCTTGTTTATAAGCACAATGCTTACTTTATGCAATTCATTAAGAATCGGGAATGGACAAGGCAATGATCTTTTGGACAATTCTTTGGAACGTCTTTTCCAACAGCCAATACCGCCAAGGTAAAACATTCCGCAAAGTAAACACATTACCTCTCATATGTAGAAGATCATGTATTCACATCCATTTGATGTCAACAAGAAGCATTGCCTTCTCTTCTAGTACTTGCTTGCACTGTATGCAACAAGCGTGAATAAAGATGATATCTCACACTCCTTAAGGATGAAGCAACATCCTTTTCTCTGGTACTAGGGAATAACAACAAAAAAACATTACAATAAAGAAATTGTACAAAACAAGAAACATTGGAGACACATTGCAGATGCCTGTTAAAATATGAATAATTATGTAACCGAAATTCACTCTATTTAACTACCAAATCTATTAGCATGACGAATAGAAAATGAACCAGGTACCAATCACTAATAGCCTGTGTCCCACACACAGTACTAGAGTAAACAGATCGCTCAATAACCTGACGTTGCATTGCATACATATGTAAATGCAGGGGAATAAAGTAAATTTATGAATCAAATTTTGATACTAAACAGCTGAATTATTCAGAACAATAGCCCTTACACATTATCAATGACATCGTTCACTTAACTACCAGAAATGATGATAGAACTATGCAGAATGCTTCCTAATTTCTAGCAGAAAGACCAATACAAATAATATTATCCCACTTTCCAGAACAACTTATTACTGACATTAGAATGATCCGGTCTTAAAATGGCCCTAAATTGTCACTTTATTCAACAATGCCTCCACTATGCAGCAACTGTACCTTCCCCTACTTCCACATGATCTGCCAAAACTGCTGGACCTTCCAGGCTCCATGAGGTGCCCAAAAAATTGGATGTTACACATGGAAGGAACAGCCTGACATGATTGCAGATTGCAAGTGTATCATTATAAGCAATCCTCACTCCCTGGATTGGCCAGCACGAGAAGAAAGGATAATTCCCACAATAAGTCCATAGAGTGCCAGTGCTTCAGCAAAAATTAGAATGAGTATCATCCCAACGAACAGCTTTGGCTGCTGTGCATTTGCTCTGCAAAGCAAAAGCAGATTAGATAGGAGTAAATCCAGGCTGCATCAGAATGGAAAACATTGTGAATGAAGTCAACAAATCCAGACATCTGGTTGCAATCACTAAAATAATGCAGCTCTGACATATATTGCAATCCCTTGTTGCTTACTAAACCATAACCAAGCATTCTCAGCTTATCACTCGACAAATGAATACAAAAAAAAAGATAATACCAAATATTTTCATGAATTTAACAAAAATAACAGACATTTCCATGGAAATATGGATCAAGGATTACCTTACACCTGCATCACCAACAATACCAATAGCCATTCCTGCAGAAAGACCAGCCAAACCACAAGCAAGTCCCGATGCAAGGTGTGCATATCCATCAAAAAGATAATATGCTGTGCTTTTGGGGTTGATGCCAGTGCTGATAATGACTGCTATAATCAAGCCATAGATACCCAGAACACCAGCCATAACAACTGGCACAATCGATTTCATCACTAACTCTGGCCTCATCACACCCATAGATGCAACACCAACTCCACTTTTTGCTGTTCCATAGGCAGCTCCCATACCTAATTGTGAAACAAAACAAGCAGCCCATTACACACTTGTGGCTAAAGCATGCATCTTGATTCTCATCTGTAGTTAATTGTGCAAACAACAAAAATGTTGTGATTGAAGAGTTTATCCTGCATGTGCACTTATCCTTAGTCTTCCTCGTTCAAAAGACTTTCAGTAATGATAGGATCTCTATATAAAAACTCTACCGGAGCACTTGATCAGCAATCAGAATAATCATACATCTAATGTTAAGCGAAGAGCCTTTGTCCAGACTCCATGTACAGATAAACACTTTGGGCCTCAAACGAGTATAGAAATTCCCATCCACAATGATCGTGCCACCCTTAGTTGAAACCAAGCGTGTTTAGACCTCTCAGAGCAGAGGACATTCACATACATTGGTTCATTTGTTTCATTTAATCTGTCACCTTGAAGGACATGAATGCCAGGAAAGGGACCTAGTTCAATGCAGAGCCAAATTATCCACTTATGAGTTCCAATAACATACAACTAGGTTCCATACATGGTTGCGTAAATAACAAACGTGCATTCACTTTTTAGCGTAAGGCATGTGCCCAGAACAGATCAGTAACTCAAAAGCATACTTGTGGACTATGATAGGATGCGGACAAACGACATCTTGATTTCCATCAGATGCGAATGACGGGTAACAACTGATCCTATCGACGAAACTAGATACTGGAAACTAGTGCATAGAGCATCTATAATGCAGCCTCTTAGGCTTGTTCATCTTTTTGCACGGTGATCTATAAATATATGCCTGTTCATATCCTAAAGATGCGAATGTAACGAAGCTACATTGGTTAATTGCGAATCAGAACCGCAAAAGCTCCCAACAGAATGAACCCAGCCGGGTTACACGATACTAACACAGTTTCTCGTTAGAGATAAATAAGAACCGCAAGATGGAGAAAATCTTACAAGAGAAGACGAGTGCTGCTGCAGCTCCAAGGAAACCAAAGAAAGGTGCAGTGGTGTCACCATTGAATTCTGTGGTCGACATGTTTGCGATCTAACCTGTAATCAGAAAGAGGCAAGGTTTGGAACAGATGCGCACTATTTCGAGAACCTAGTTCGGTACCGTACAATCAAATAGATCCTTCCTACCTCTGTCTGCCGGATCAGCCTGTGCGCTTGGATCGGCGCGCCTTTCGCTGAACTGTTCTTCAATAGAATCGCTCAAGAAATCGACGTGATATTAGATTCAAAGGGAACAGAGGAAGCAGGAATACTTTGGTTATAAAGAAATTCAGGATTTGTGACACTCCCACCCCATTAAAGATGTGAAAGGTTATAGCTAATGGAAGAGGATGTGAAAGGTAAGAGCTCGTGGGAAACATGAAAGAGTACAAGAATCTGGAATGTCTTCATGATCATGCGAAACCTCAAGCTTATGCATAACTGTAGGTGATGTATGCATGAAAACATGGGGCTTCAAATTAGCGCTATGATTGGATGCATTAAGCTAAGAGCTTCAATTGTAACCAAGAGACTTTGGGCAAGAGTCATATCATATCAAGGATTTTATGCATGTATAGAGTGAGTTGTAGGCCCTCAAGTCCAAAGTAAATAAGCCCTTAAATTGCAAAGAAGAACGAGGTGATAAGAAACTTATGGGGGAAACCACAAAGGCCCTTGGTTGGATAGCTCCCTAGTCTCTCTACGCAAGAAGATTAAGAACTATAAAGATTACCTTGTTGCCTCTGGGCAAGAAGATTGTGAACCATAAATATTACACTCCATGGTCTTTCTTATCCAAAACAGTGAAATGAAATGAAAAGAAAATTGTTCTCCCATGAAGGGGATGTGAGGTTGATCAAGTACTTTGTTTTTTTCTGATGATATATCTCGATAGTGATGCATGTGAACATTTATGACCATCATGACATTTTTTTCTCTCTTTAGGAGTTTTTTTTCTCGATTTTGTATATATGCCTATAACCTTAACAGGCTACTTATCTTTGTATTATTCACTTGATAATACACTATGTGCTCCAAGCTTCTTCTTCTTCTTCTTCTTCTTCCTTTGTGTTATTTGTGTGCTTTCACAGTCCTCAAACTCCAGCAATTCTTGGTGAGTATACTTTGGATCATTAGTAGCTCAAGAGGGTTTCGCTCTATGGCCTCAAAATTTTGATTTGAGCTTGTTTCGGCCTTCGAACATAGTATCATAGCATTTGTGTAGACAATCTCAAGAAGATCAATTTGGGCAAAACAGGTCAAGCTTTCTTAGCTAATCAGAATGGAATGTAAGTGGAGCTCCTCTAGTAGTAAGCAGATATCTAATAATGTTGCACAATCAAAGACGAAAGATAAAGATGATAAGAAAACATATCAAGATTTCTTAGCTAAGAGAAAAGGTAAATGCATATTGCCCTAATGGGCTACTTATCTTTGTACATTCTCTAGTAATACATTCAGTATTGTGTGTTTGTGCTCCAAGCTTCTTCTTCTTCCTTGTGTTGTTCGCATGCTTCTGCAGATGTCTAACTCCAACAATTGGTATCAGAGCAGGCCGTCGCTTCATCTAGGGTGCCGTTGACACTCCTCCGTTTGCAGTCTCAGAGTCGTACGAATTTTGGTGAGCATACTCAGGGTGTTTCCGAGATCAAAACCACTTCGCTCTGTGTGCCGAAATCGCGATCTGAGCTCGTTTCGGCCTTCGAACGCACTATCGCAGCGCTTGTGCAGGCTATTTCGTCTTTTTGTGCCAAAGGTATATACCTGTTTCTCTTCCCCAGTATAAGCGTCTCGAAGTCTGCTACAGGTTTAGCAGAACTCGTCTGGGCAGTTCCGTTCAACTTTTTGAGATACAGTCAATTTTCTGCATCAAGGTATTTTAGTCACCGGCCATGGCCGAAAGCAATGATGTATTCCATATGTTGGCTGTTGAGGATAAGTTGGATGGTACCAACTACCCATTATGGGCTTATATGATGCGACATGTATTGGTTGCAAAAGGATTGTGGAACATTGTGTAGGGTGTTGAAAGACGTCATGTTACACCTGTAACAACAGGTACTACGAATACAGGTGTTGGAGCTGATGAAGATGGTGTCGAAGATGATATTGTGCAGATTCCTGTTCGTGCTACTGTTTCTGTTGCACCTACTACAGAGCAGATTCGTTGGGATGGCAGAGATGCCCAGGCACATGCATTGATAGCTTTGTCTGTCAAACGTGCCATTATTCCTCATATTCGCTCTTGTAGAACAGCTAAGGATGCTTGGGATACACTTACCTCCGAAAATAGTTGGAGAGTGAGCACATGAATGAAGGTGATTCTATGGACAGTTTCCTAACGAAGATCAAAGACTTGAAGGAACAATTGATTTCTGTTGATGAGGCTATACGAGATAGCTCACTTGTGCAGACCATTTTGAATGGTCTTCCTCATTCATATCAGAGTTTTGCTTCTACTCTTCGGTTGATGATGAAAGGCAATCCAAATGCCTTATCTTTTGAGGAGTTAGTGTCTGTTCTGTTGCAGGAAGATTAGTCCAGGCAAAACAGGTCCATTATGCGAGTTGCAGATCAAGCTTTCCTGGCTAGTCAGAAGGGCAAAGGAAAATGGAGCTCTTCAACTAGTAAGCAGAAATCTGCTAATTCTGCATATTCGAAGAAGGAAGATAAAGATGAGAAGAAAACAGAAAAGCAGAAATTGTTTTGTAAGTATTGTAAAGGAAATGATCATATCATAAAGAACAGTCCAAAACTGGCTGCTAAAGAGGCAAAGAAGAAAGAGGTTGGAATGGTTGTTGCAGAGGCCTCTACACCAAAAATAGAGTCTGCAAATCTTGTGCAGGAAGAAGAATGGGCGTTTACTACTGTCTGCAGTTTTGACCCATCTTCTCATGATCAGTGCATGTCTGCAGTAGACTCAGATGTTTGGTATTTTGACAGTGGGGCAACCAAACATATTACCTCGCAGCGCAATTTCTTCTCCTCACTCGAGCCTGCCCCTACAGGGAATACTGTTACATGCGCCAACAACTCCTCTTATCCTGTTATGGGAGTTGGTAAGATCATTTTGACTACTGCTGATGGTAGTTCTTTCACTTTGTCAGATGCTTTATTTGTGCCAGGGATCAAAAAGAACCTGTTATCAGTTTCTGCATTAGCCAAAATTGGCTTGGTTGTGAAATTTGCTGATGACAGGTGTACAGTTCATGATCTGTCAAATGGCGATGTGATTATTGCTTCTGGCATTTTATGTCGTGGGCTGTATAAGCTCATAGACTATGAAAGATCTGAAAATGATTTGGCATGTGCAGTAAATGATTCTTAGGCAATGTCAGATGCAAATCTTTGGCATGCACGCTTTGGTCATCTGAATTTTGCTAGTTTGCTACGCCTGCAGAAATCTGAAATGGTGTCCTCTTTGCCCAAACTTGAGGCACCTGGAAAACATGTTTGTGAAGGCTGTATTTTGGGCAATATGCAGCGTTCCTCCTTTCCAAAAGATGGTTCAGTTCGAGCTACACAGAAATTGCAGCTTGTACATAGTGATGTCTGTGGTCCTATGCAGACACTCTCTTTTGGAAATTACCTTTACTTCGTGACTTTCATTGATGATTTTTCCAGGCATGCATGGGTATATCCACTCAAAGCAAAGTCCGAAGTGTTCATGTGCTTTAAATAGTTTTTGGTTTTGGCTGAAAATCTGTCAACATGTAAAATGGGCACCCTCCATTCTGATCGAGGAGGGGAATATATGTCTTCTGATTTTAATGCATTTCTGGCTGAACGTGGGATAAAACACCAGTGTACAGTGCCTTATACACCTCAACAGAATGGAGTTGCTGAATGAAAAAACAGGTCACTCATGGAGATGGCGAGGTGCATGGTCAAAAGTCAGGCTTTACCACATAGTTTTTGGCTTGAGGCTGTCATGTGTGCAACATATGTACTGAACAGGTGTCCCACTAAAGCGCTGCAGTCTATCACTCCATATGATGCTTGGCATAACCGCAAGCCATCTGTTGCTCATCTGCGTGTTTTTGGTTGTTTGGCATATGCACTAGTGCCTGAACAACATCGTAGAAAATTGGATGATAAGGCAGTAAAATGTATTTTTGTTGGGTACAGTTCTGAAAGTAAAGGCTATCGTCTATATCATCCACAGACTAAACGCATTCTCGTTAGCCGTGATGTTGTCTTTGTGGAAGATGCTATTCAGCCATTGATTTCATGTACTAAGGAGACATCTGTTAGCTCCAAAGACATGTATGATACTTTGATGCCTCTTTTTACATATGGACAGTCTAGTGCTGGTCCTAATGAGGCAACTTCTCAAACTTTGCAGGTTTCATATGATGGTGCAGATCATTCCATTTCTACTGCAGATTTACATGATGCACTTGTTGATGAGAGAGTTGATATTGAGCAGGCAAAAACTATGCCAAAATGGCTGGTGCAGACTTTGCGTGATAGCAAATTAGATGCACCTTTGTCATATCGTACTCGTTCAGGCTCTCACAGTGCCTCCTTTGCATCAGATTGCTATGTTATGGCTGTGTCTAGTCTCTGTGATGAGAATGAGCCTGTTTCTTTTGATGAAGCACAAAATTCAGAAAATTGGATGGCTGCTATGCAATCTGAATATGATGCTATAATGAAGAATGGTACATGGTCTTTATGTGACTTGCCTCCTGGCAAGAAGGCCATTGGCACTAAGTGGGTATACAAGCTGAAGCGTAAACCTGATGGTACAGTTGACAGGTATAAGGCTAGGCTTGTTGCAAAGGGTTATGCGCAAGAACGAGGCATTGATTTTGATGAGTCCTTTGCACCTACATGCCGTATGACTACTGTTCGGAGCATTTGTGCACTTGCAACCCATCGTGGTTGGAATGTACATCAGTTGGACATTAAAACAGCATTTTTGAATGGTGACTTGCATGAAGAAGTGTATGTTTTTCAGCCTCGTGGCTTTGTGCAGAAAGGGCATGAAAACTTGGTGTGCAGGTTAAAGATGGCATTATATGGTTTAAACCAAGCACCACGTGCTTGCTATGAGAAGATACATGCCTATGTGGTTGCACATGGTTTTGAGAACAATCCAATCGAAAGCACCTTATATGTTAAGCGTGCTAATGATGTGCTGTTGATCATTGTTGTCTATGTTGATGACATGCTGCTCACTGGTCCTATTGAGAAGGATATTACTGATTTCAAGGCTGATTTGCATGCCTCATTTGAGATGTCTGATTTGGGGCATTTGCATCACTATTTGGGCATTCAGTTTATGCAAGTTGATGGTGGAATGGCTTTGTGTCAAACGAAATATATTGACACATTATTGCAGCGTTTTGGCCTTGAAGACTGTAAGCCTATTGCCACTCCTATGGAGACAGGTTTACGATTGAGTCTTCATGATGCTGGAAATGCATTTGATGCTGTTCTCTATCAGCGGGTTGTTGGATGCTTGATTTACTTATGCATTACTCGGCCAGATATTCAGTTTGCTGTCTCACAGATGAGTAGGTTTATGCATTGCCCAAGAGTCACGCATTGGAATGCGGTTAAGCGCATCTTTCGCTACTTGAGTGGTACTCGGCTACTTGGGTTGTTTTATCCCAAGGGGGGATCACTACTGCCAGATTTGCATGCTTTTTTTGACTCAGATTGGGCTGGTTGCTATGACACTTGTGTGTCCACCAGTGGTTTTTGCTTCATGCTTGGTAGCTCATGTATATCTTGGTTGAGCAAGAAGTAGCCTACTGTGGCCACTTCTAGTTGTGAGGCTGAGTATAGGGCAGGGACTGTTGAGTGTGTGTGGCTCAGATGCCTTATGGCTGATTTGGGTGTTGGCGAGTCTTCTGCCACCACCATCTTCACTGACAGTCAGAGCGCATTGGCAGTTGCGAGGAACCCTGTGTTCCATGCTCGCACTAAGCACATTGAGGTGCATTATCACTATGTCAGGGAGAGGTTCTCTGCTGGGGAGATCAGCTTGGCATATGTGCCCACGCAGGAGAACATTGCAGACCTTTTTACGAAGGCTCTGCCTAGGGAGAAGTTTGAAGCTTTCCGCAAAGCGTTGGGCTTACTTCCTTTTGTGGAGTGATTTCCACATAGCTTGGCACTTCCTTATACATGAGTGCCAACTCCTTGTTCACTGCATCACTCCCAGGGGGGATTTGTTGATATATTTAGGTAGTGATGTGTGTGAACACACTAGGACCACCGAGGCACTTTTTTCCCTCATCAAGAGGGTTTTTTTCCCCGACTTGTATATACGCCTATTGCCCTAATGGGTTATCTTTGTACATTCTCTAGTAATACATTCAATATTGTGTGTTTGTGCTCCAAGCTTCTTCTTCTTCCTTGTGTTGTTCGCGTGCTTCTGCAGACGTCTAACTCCAACAAAGAAGAAAGAGGTTTGAATGGTTTTTGTAGAGGCCTCTACACCTAAAACATAGTTTTCTAACCTTGTTTAGAATGAAGAATGGGTGTTTAGTACTCATTGCAACTATGACCCATATTCTCATGAGTAGTATATTTTTGTAATAGACTCCAATTTTTGCTATTTTGATAGTGTTGCTACCAAAGAACTTACCTCACAATATACTTTCTTCACTTCACTCGAGCCTACCCCTATAGGGAATACTGTCACATGTACAAACAACTCCTCTTACCCTATCACAAGAGCTAGAAAGATCATTGTTACTACTAATAATGGTAGTCCTCTCACACTATCAGATGCCTCTATATGTCAACGGCTAAGAGAGATATGTTATCAATTTTAGCACCATCCAAAATTGGCTTGGTTGTGAAACTTATTGATGATAGGTGTAGATTTCATGATCTCTTAAATGGTGATAATATCATTGCTTCTAGAATTTTATGTCATGTTTTGTATAATCTCATTAACTATGCAAAATGTGAGAATGATTCAGCATGTGCAATTCATGATTAGGCTATTTCAAATGCAAAAGTTTGGCACACATCCTTCTTTCATTTGAATTTTGCTAGTTTCTTTTGCTTGTAAAAATCTAAAATGGTGTCCTCTTTGCCCAAACTCGAGGCAACTTTCTGGGAATTCCTATGAAGGTTGTATTTTAGGCAAAATGTATGGTTTAATTTGAGCTACACATATATTGCATCTTCTTCATAGTGATGTTTGTGGTACTATGCAAACACTTTCATTTGGGATTTACCTATACTTCGTGACTTTCATTGATGAATTTTCTAGGCATGCATGGGTTCATCCATTGAAAGTGAATTTTGAAGTGTTTATGTGCTTTAAATAGTTCCTCGTTATGGTTGAAAATATATCAACATGTAAAATGGGTGCCCTCCATTCTAGTCAAGGTGGGGAGCTTATGTCATCTAATTTCAATGCGTTTATGGATGAGTGTGTGTTAAAACATCAGTGTATAGTGTCATACACACCCAAAAAAATGGATTTGTTGAAAGAAACAATAGGTCTCTCATGCAAATGGCAAGGTATATGGTCAAAAGTCAAGCTTTACCACATGGCTTCTAGCTTGAGGTTGTTATTTGTGTAGCATATGTAATTAACATGCATAGACACACTCTCAGTTCAACCACATTTCTAACACTTGAGAAATTTGTGTTCATGATCTCTATGCACTATGTTTTTTGCATATTTTGTAGGCCATGTGTGGAGTATTGTGTGCGGCATCTAAAGCTTGGTTTGCAAGCATGAGAGTATTGTCATGGAGCTCTTGAGAAGGAGAAACTAATGTGGTGCATCCCCATCACATCAACTCACTCATATCAAAGCAATCTAACACAAAAGCTTTGTTGCTTTTGTGCAAGTGAAGCGAGCACCCACTCGCCCACCCAAGGCTTTCTCCAAGGCTTATGACTAAGGTAGTGACCAAGGGATAGCCCTTGGCATACCTTGTCATCCGAGTCACCGAAGTCACCATTGGTTGCACATGAGGGAGGACCTCAATGATCAAAGAAGACGGAGGTTCTTGATATTTTTCGGGAGGTCACCTATCCTAGTTTGTTCCCCCCAAAGCTCGCTTAACCAACAATCTCTAGCCCCTAAGCTACACCCTTTTGGTTCTTGAAGAAGGGGAAAGACTAAGGTTCATATTACTTTGAACATGTTTTGGGCCCTCAAAGCTTCATTCTTTGCTTTCAAAGCTTGTTTTGAAGCAAATTTGGGATGATTATTGGAGCCATTTTGGAGTACTTTCACACATAGTTATGTTTACACAAGTTCAATAACATCAAGAAGACTGTTCTTCACACTTCTCCTACTACGAATATTGAGATTTGGGGATGTGCTTTCAGTCACACTAGTAAATCTACAGGTTTCTTGAAAGGTTTTCAGTTGTTATGGAAGCAGCCACCACAAGTTTATGCAAGTTTTTGAGCCTAAAGAATAGAGTTGAGAAAGACTTGTAGGTGTTGTTGGCTAGTGTTTTAGGCTATGAATCCAGCCTTCCAGTGCCATTTTACTACATATATTGAGCACATACACACTATGTATACTTCTCCGGATACTGCTTATGCATGTACATGTGATCATTGATATAAAAATTACGGTTTTGTGTAAAGCCTTTGATGTTGATAAAGAGGGCCATGATGAGGTTTTCTTAATTGGGAGACACCCAAATGTCAGGGTCTCTTTGATGATGCAGGTGGAAGACTTAACCAACCTCGCCATAGGAGATGTATTCTAGTTATTCATAGGTAAGCCTAGTTGGCTTCTTTCAATTAATTGATTATATGCAACGGAGTTAGTGATTCACTATGTAGGTTTATATGTCAGTACGTGCAGTTTTATGAGATCTTGACACTGGTCATATGCTCATTTTGCAAAGGAGACTCTAGCAAAATTTTTCCAGATTTTTAGTTTTTATCAACTATATAGTGGTCGATTTACTTCTTGATACACTTATTGGTGTGAGCACATTTATTCTCACATAATCCTTTGGTTGGTCATTACTATTCACTAATCCATTTTTCTGGGGAGACTATTGAATTTTTCCCAAAATTTGACACTTGGCCATGCTTTTTTGAGTCTTAGTGGTGTTTAGAATCTTCTAGCTCCATTATCATTCTAGTCACTTATCTATCATCATGGCATCAAAATCTCACATGTCTTGTGGATCAGGGTCTAGTACCACTACTCCCAACAGGAGCTATAACTTGTTGGGCACAGACCATTTTGAGATCCAAAAATTTTTTGGCACAAAATTTGCTCTATGGAAGAATCAAATTAAAAATGCATTGATTCAAAGGAGGGAATGGAAGCTAGTAAGTGGAATCACTACAAGGAATACGGGCGCATAGTGACGGTTAGTGTGACACAATTTCATCGCTACAAAATTGCATAAAGCATCACAACAAGTGTCGAGCATGGAACGTCGATTAAACGACGACAAATTCTACGTTTTTATCGACGTGTGGCGCGATGGGATATGCGACGTTCACATTGAGCATCGCTAAAGTGATGATTTAAAAAAGCATCGTATAAGCGATGCTAATTTGCATCACATAAGTGATGCTAATTAACGTTGCTTATGTGATGCTAATTGCAGCCTTTACAATGCATTAGCATCGCTTACACGATGGATTTTTGACGAAAAACATTAAAACATTCGAGGCTCTTTGATCGGCATCTTCACGCATCTGATCGAAGAGCTCTCCAACGTTCACAATTGTGTTGTGCTTACGAACTGAAACAATACACTTATTGATATGCACATATACACTTATACATGATGAAGATGCACGTTCACACATATACACATATGCGCATACACACACATACATGTGCACATACACTTACACATACACACACATACACATGCACATGCATAAACATTTCTACAACCACATAAAAAGACTTGAATCCATGCATCATTGCATATATACATACACATACACACATTAACATATACTTAAATACATGTATATGCACATCCACATGCATGCACATTGACATGCATGCACATGGATGCAAATGGAAATGCATCCACATGCACATACATGTTTCATACATATACACATGCATATACATACACTTGTATATGTTTATACACATACACATACATATGCACATATGTATATATACACACACATACACATATATACACATATATATGCACATACGTACACACACATATGCACATAAATACATATACACCTATACATGCACATACACACATATACACATACACTTACACATATACATGCACATACACTTACACATATACATGCACATACACATACACATACACATATATACACATATACACTTACACATGTGCACGCACATACAGACATATACACACACATACACATGCACATGCACATACACATACATACGCATATACACTTACACATGCAGATGCACATACATGCATATACACATATACATATGTACATACATTCATATACACACACATATTACACACATATACATGCACATACGTACACACACATATTACACATATATACATGCACATACATACATACATACATACATATACACACATACACATACACATACACATACATACGCATGTAGATACATACATATGCACATACATACATGCACATATATACATAGATACATACATATACATGCATATTGACACACTTACACATATAGATATATACCTACATGTGCATATATACATTTTATATACACACAAGCACACATAAATATGAATGAATTATATAATTAAAGTAATAAAACACATGCTTCATATAAACAATAATAACAAACAATAGAACAAGACTTTTCATTACTTAATACCATACACACAATTCAAAACATAACTGAAATGAGCAATATATATATATATATATATATATATATATATATATATATATATATATATATATATATATATATATATATATATATATATATATATATATATATATATATATATATATCAATGTAAATACATACCCAATGTCATAATCAAGAATCCTAACCATCATCATCATCATCAGCATCATCATGATCATCCTTATCCTCATCATCACGATCATCCGCATGATCTGATGTATCTGTGTGAGCACCCTGCGACGATCGAGATCATCCCTTCTGTGTCTATCTCTCCACCTCATCCATATCTGCCTCTCCATAATACTCCTGTATTACATATAACAAACATAAATAAGCAAAACAATTAAAACATCCATAAAAATAAAATAATTATATGAAATTTAATAATACTCACAAATGCATCTAGATGATCTCGCATATACTCACTCAAATGCTAATATCCAAAATGCATAGCATACTCGATCTCATGTTTCGTGGATATCGACCATAATCCTTTCGCTGCATTGAAATAAATAAAAAAGATTACTTTCTTGTGTTTTAACTAAAATAAAAAATATACTTACAATAACACATATACTTACAAATGCAGCTACAAAACCATGATGGCCCATTTGGCCTAGGTGCGATGTGTGGCTCGAGACAACTCTCTTCTTTGCAGTAGCTTGTTTATTTAAAGAAAAAAGAAATACATAAGTTAAATGTAAAAAATTAATAAAACATATGAGAATTATAACTATAAACTATTAATTTGTATACCTTTTGCGTAGGAAATGACTCTTGAAGATGTAGCTGTCTATGAAAAAACTACCACGTCTCAAATGGTATGTTAGGTCACCTCTTATTTTATTCCACCATACAATATCTTCTGTTATTTTAATCTCAAATAGAAAAAGAGAATCAGAATACATACACATATATACACACACATACACATACACATACCCACATACACATATACATGCAAACATATACACATACATATATGCATACATATACACATATACATACATATAACATAAACACACATATACATATCCACATATATACATACACACATACAGATGCATGCATCTACACTCATTCATACAAAATACATGCATTTATCCCACAATAATGTGTATTTGTGTATATGTGAATATGTGTGTATGTGTAAATGTGTATATGTGAACATGTGTGTATGTGTAAATATGTATATGTGAATGTTTATGAATGTAAATAATCATATTATTAATATCAAATACCACTATTTGTAGATTCCGATCAATCAGAACTCCACAACCATCTCCTAATCGTGCAAGGACTATATACTGTAAGTATATCAAACATTTAATTTTGAATATATCTGATAGATACATATCTGATATATTTTTTTGTTTCTTGTTATAATCAGATTCTGATCAATCAGAGGGCACTCCACCACCTTCTACCCACGCAATGACTTAACATGTGTCCTCCGATAGGTATTATGATGAATTTTACTATCAAGAGCATATTATATGTTGGTGTAACTCTTGCTATGGCACATATCGAAGACCATGATTGGAATGTATTGAACATGAGGCAGAGTATGGTACTTTTGAGTGTGCACCACCACCTAGTCAATGTGATAATGCTTGGGTATGTATTTTTTCTTTAACTTAATGTCATTATTTTATTTAAAAACCATATACAAAATCAAATTATTGTTGATATATAGAAATACTTGCTCGATGATGATGATAATAATAATAATTCTCATACTCATAATGTTAATATACCTCGTACACATCATGGACTTGCTGTTCATCAATTACAGGCAGAGGTTTCTAGAAATCCTCTACCTCCTAGTTTAGAGACTGAAACGACTAGAGATTATCCATTGCTAGCTCGTGATCATTCTCTAGTAAAAACATATGATAGAAGAAGATATGGAGGATGGAATAGAGGACCACTTCCTTTAGATGGAGATGTTTTTAACTTTTGGGGTAATCGCTATATGATTGCTCCATCCACTATTACTAATGCGGTTGCGATCTCTTTATTGTAGAGGATTTGTATGTGCCTTCAGACTCTGAAGTCACTCTTATGTCATTTTGTGGTCCTATATATGGATGGGGACATTGGCATCGACCTGCACATTATGTTCAGAGCATGAGTACTTCTAGAATATGCTTGAATGCAGCATCCCTTACTAGTAGAAGGATTTCACATGGAGAAAATGAAAGATTATATATTGATGGAAGACCTTACATGCATAGAAGTATAGCAGGTTTAATAAATAGTAGTCGAGGGTTACATAATAGTTCAAGGACTAATTGCATATTTGAGAAGCGTGAAAATAGTCATGAATCATCATACATGAGTAGAGATGTATCAAGATACATAGTTGTTAATGCTATTACTACATTACATGCTGGTGATGAATTATTAGTGAATTATGGATGGTGTAGACCTCCAAGAGCACCTTTTAGCTAGAGAGAGAAATGGAAATTTTCTATCCATATTTAATAACTTACATATTTAATTTTATGTTTAAAGTTTACTTTTTATTCATTTATGGAATATTAATGATTGTTATTCATGTGTGTAGATTCCAATGTATGATGTTGATGATATTCCTCCACACCATTCACAATTGATAGTAAGACCTCATTTATCAGAAACTTCTATGAGGAGGCTATGCAACAGTGATCCTATGGAATATGCAAGGTTGAAAGACCTATATTCAAAAGAAGATAAAGTACAAGATTTGTGAGACAATGATGAAGATGATGGCATGGCAGATTTTATTGAGGATTGGTATCAAAATGACAGTGAGAGCATTGATATTTTTTAAAATGAGAAATATATTCGAGAGGAATGTCTAAATCATGTATATGAAGGAAGTCTTTTGACATGCCTAAGTGCGAGCTTACTTATTCGCAATCTTCAAAATCATTTTGGATGGAGTAATGTATCTGTTTCGACACTATTAAAGTATAATTTTTAATTTTCTATCTATTTATATATATACATGCATAAATATATACATATAAATACATGCATACATACACACACACACACACACACACACATATATATATATATATATATATATATATATATATATATATATATATATATATATATATATATATATATATATATATATATATATATATATATATGTGTGTGTGTGTGTGTGTGTGTGTGTGTGTATGTGTGTGTATACATTCATATATATATATATATATATATATATATGAATGTATACACACATATAAACATACACACACATATACATACATACACATGTTGTGAGAGTAAAGTCAAATTATAACATACCTATATCAAATGAAGATATTTTGTCCATCTTTGGAATTGTCCACCAAACTTTGGAATCATCCTGACACATCTTCTCCTATTCTAGTTGACTTAATACATGTGCTGCTAACTCTTTTATGAACTTTGCATACAAATATTAAGTATGAGTTAGGTATGGAGGTATTAAGTCGTTTGAAAAATAGAAGAAGTAAATTTACCTCGAAGATTTTGAAGGATGGAAGAATAATTTTAAAGGATGGGCGAACACAAAGTGTCCATTCAGTGTAAGTTTTTGTTTTTACCTTACTTTAAAACTATTCACCCATCTTCCAAAATCATCGAGAGAAATTTGCTTGTCTTATTTTCCAAACGACGTAATACCTCCATAGTTAACTGATACTTAATCCTTGTAAACAAATATGTAAGTCTTAGTTAGCAAGGCAAGTAATAGATTGACTATAAAATGGGAGACAACCAAACGATTCAGTGGTCTAGATATGAAAGTTTGCAAAACACAATAAACAAAAAAAAATTAAAAACAAAATCAAATATACACAGCTACACATGCATACATACATACACATTCATACATACATATTTTGGAACATCAAGCTTACACTATGCTTGATGTGGATTTGATCTACATCAAAGGCTATCACGTCGAAAGAATATCCATTGGAGAGTTATTTTTCCTATGCTCACTTATTGTATTTTTTAAAAAAGATTTTTCATGGATCATTTACCATTGTAAAAGCTTTGAGCTTTACACATGTAAAAGTAGAAAGATAGATCCCAAATCCCATGAATTTGTGGTGGTTGAGTTGCATTCAATCAAGCAATCAATCACCTAAAAGTAGATCAAATTAGATCTTCACTTTTCGTAGATTGTAGGAAAGTGAATTGATTCCCTCCAACAACCATTCCCACCTTCATTTGAATTCAAAATCCATGTGTAGAATTTGTGGAGCACTTCTAGAGTCTATATAAAGACTTGAAATCACTTGTACAATACATGGAAGCAATATACATACACTTGTGACCATCATTGTCTTGCTCCTTCAATTTTCTGCATCATCTTCTTCGCCAACAATAATCCTGTTTTGTATCAGCTCCTTCTCCTTGATGCTCCAAAGTACATAGTGCATTTCTTTGCACTTATCACATGACTATAAGGTCTATTTGAGTCTCCATAAGCTCAAGGGTTGGTCTTGTGCCGATTGGTTGGACCAAACTTCATCACTTTGAAACGCCCCTCAATGATCGAGAAGCTTGATCGACACAACTACATGGCTTGGAAAATCAGAATGGAAACCTACTTGCAAGGTAGAAATCTTTATGGAATTGTAGTAGGTGATGAAGCTATGCCTATTGCAAGATCAAAAGGAGGACCTTCACAAGAGGAGACAAGTAAGCTCACACTTTAGTGCACAAGGGGTGCTCAAGCAAGGTCATACATACTAAACTCTATCTCTGACTTTCTATTACCACATATTAGAGGATGCAAGACATCTCAAGAGACTTGGGGTGCCCTCGAGACTTTCTTTTCTACTAGTACCAAAGCAAGAAAGAATCATCTTTAGAATGAGTTCAACCAAATGAAGAAGACACCTAAGCAAACCATCACAGAGCTTTTTACCAAGGTCAAGAAGGTTGCGGATTAGTTAGGATCCATTGGAGAGATGATTGAAGAAGAGGCTATCATGAGGCAAATTCTCAATGGAATTCAAAGTGATAAGCAATGGCAATCCTTCCCGCTGGCTTATGATCTCATCATGGATGTGCAAACTCCAGACTTCAACATCTTTCTTGGAGAACTCTTCAATCAAGAAGCCAACAATAGCATAAAGGAAGGTAATCATATCATGGTAATTCAACTAGTGCTCTATATGCAGATAAGAAGGATAAGAAGCAGAAAGGCAAGAAGAAGGAAGAAGATGAAGAAGAGACTTCCCAAGCCAACTTCGCAAGCAAGAGCAAGTGGAAGGGGAAGAACAAAGGACCAAAGCAAGACAAAGCCAAAGGTCAGAATGTTCAACCTTGTGCCATATGCAATAAGACCAACCACACCATTCAGAATCGCTGGTTCAATGGAAAGACCCAAAAAGGAAGTGGAAGAGGTGGATATGGTAGCAATAGAGGCAGAGGTGGACACAACTTCAACAATAAAAATAGAGGCTATAATAAAAGGGACTTCAACAATTATTCAGAAGATCAATCACATGAAGACTCATTGCTTCTAATGAATCTAAGCCACAAAGAAGGTAAAGAAGATGATCATTTGTTCTACATACATTCATGATGTTCAAATCACGTTGCAGGCAACATTGCTCTTTTGTCTAATTTGGAAAGTCTAAAGCATAAACATGAAGTAGAAATAGGGGATGACACAAAGCACAATGTGGAGAAGATTGGTAATGTGAAATCTTCCAATGGCAGGACAAACATTCTAAGTAAGGTTCTCTATGTACCCACTTCACTAAAAACCTAATAAGTGTATGCCAAATAGTCAAAAAAGGCTTGCAAATTAGGCTCACCCAACATGGAGCTTTTGTGGAAGATCCATGTCAAGGCTTCAAGAAGATAGCCAGAGGTGAAGAAGCATGGTAGGCTCTTTAATTTTGAAGTAGGAGAAACCAGGAACATAGTTCTATTCAACTTTGGGTCTCAAACCCTAAGTGAGCTTGAAGTGTGGCATAAGAGACTTGCTCATGTGAATGAAAGAACCTTGAATGATACATGCAGGAATCAAAGTGTTCTAGGACTGTCAAACATATCAAAGCAACACATGATCAACAGGTGTGATGCATGTCAAATTGGGAAGGCACAAAGACAACCATTCAACCACAAAGGCTGCATCCACAACTACTTATTGGACTTAATACATACAGATTTATGGGGACCAAGTCAAGAACCTTCATTGGTAGGATCAAGGTATTATGTCTCATTTATTGACGACCATAGTAGATGGACTATTCTATACTTTATCAGGAGTAAGAATGAAGTGTTTGATTGCTTCAAAAAGTATCTAGCACATGTGGAGAATCATACAGGTAGATCACTAAAGAAGCTTAGATCTCATGGAGGGGGAGAATACTTCTCCAAAGAGTTTGATGAGCTTTTGCAAGATAAAGGTATCAAAAGGGAAGTGACTACCATGTAATCTCCTCAACTGAATGGAATTGTTGAGAGGAGAAACAAGACATTGGTTGGATAAGCCAGAACAATGCTTGAAGAGAAGAAGTTGCCACATTATCTATGGGTAGAGGCTATTTCAAATGTCGTGTATCTTGTCAATAGACTACCATCCAAATCACTTCAAGGTATGACTCCTTATGAAGCATGGCATGGAAGAAAACCTAGTCTTGGACATTGCAAGGTTTTTGGTTGTTTAGCTTATGTTCATGCACCATCACAAATAAGAGGTAAGCTAGATGAAAGGGCAACAAAGGCAGTGTTTATTGGATACAATTCAGCTCAGATGGGTTATAGGTTCTATATTCTTGCAACCAAGCAATTCACTACAAGTAGAGATGTTGTGTTTGAAGAACACAGGTCTTGGTATGATGAAGACAAACAAAAGGTAACTCTACCATATGCTCTTGATTTTGATTCTCATCAATTAGGAAGCAAGCATGATACATAGGTCCAGGATGCAAGAAGTGATACAGACGATGATCAAGATGAAAAGGAAAAGGATTACAAGCTATGGAAGTCAAGAGGCAAAGCAAAGATGCAAGAGGTTGGAGAATGCTCCAAACAAGCACCTAGAAGATTAGCAAGAGAGAAGAAACATCCAGAAAGGTACAGATATGATTCCACATTTGTTAGAAAGCATTCAATCTAGTTGGCAAAAGATTCAATTTCAAAAGAACCATCAACCTATGAAAAGTCAAAGGGAAACCCTAATTGGGAAATGCCATGAAAGAAGAAATAGATGCATTGAAGGAGATGGACACTTGGGATTTGGTTCCAATGTCGTCGAATCAAAAGGTAATTGGTTGTAGATGGGTGTATAAAGTTAAAAGAAATTCAGATGGATCAATTTGTAGGTACAAGGCAAGATTAGTTGCCAAAGGATGCTCACAAACTCATGGTATAGACTATGAGGAAACATTCTCACGAGTTGCAAAGATTACTACAATCAAAACATTGATAAGTGTAGCTGCTGCAAGGAATTGGAGACTCCTCCAACTTGATGTGAAAAATGCATTCTTAAATGGTTGGATAAGTGAAGAGGTATACATGTCACAACCACCAGGCTTTGAAAACCTTAATCATCCATCTTATGTTTGCAGACTTAAGAAAGAATTGTATGGATTGAAACAAGCTCCTAGAGCTTGGAATTATAGGTTGGTTACATACCTTCAAGATCAAGGGTTCAAAGCTAGCAGCTCATATCCTTCTCTATTCATCAAAAGCGATCACGATGAGGTTATCTATCTATGTGCATATGTAGATGATATTATTGTGATAGGTGATGATCTAAATGGCATTCAAAGGATCAAGAGACACACACAAGAGAAGTTGAAAATCAGTGACCTAGGTGAGCTCACATATTTCCTAGGTATGCAGGTGATATACACAGATGAAGGAATGTATTTGACTCAGAGAAGATACATTCAGGATCTACTTCTCAAGTTCAAAATGGAGAACACAAAACCTGCAGGTACGCCTTTGGAGATGAATCATAAACTTAGTGTTTATGAAGGTGAGAAATTTGAAGACATTAAAGAGTATCAAAGCTTGGTAGGTAGCTTGATATATGCTACACATACAAGGGCATACATCTCATATAGTGTTAGAGTGCTTAGTTAATTCATGCACTCACCGAAAAGACCACACATGGATGCAGCTAAGAGAGTACTTAAGTATCTCAAAGGTACAATCAATGAGGGTATATTCCCTATTCTTACTCTTTAGATTTGGATATCAAAATCTATTCACATGCAGATTGGGCAAGAGCTAAGGATGATAGAAGAAGTACTTCTGGTTACTTAGCATTTGTAGGTTCAAAGCTAGTATCATGGAGTTCCAAGAAGCAACCAACAGTTGCTTTATCCTCGATTGAAGCATAGTACAGAGGTTTGACCATAGCAACTCAAGAGGCAATATGGTTAAAGGCATTGTATACAGATTTGGGACTTATGAGTTCCAAATCTCACATATTTGGAGATGATGTAAGTTCCATGCATCTAGTGGCAAACCCTATTTTCCATGCAAGAACCAAACAAATAGAGTTGCATTACCACTTCATCAGGGGAGAAGCTCATGGCAAAGGAGATTGACATTTCTTTTGTTCCAAATGAAGAGCAAGTAGTAGATATGATGACGAAGGGACTTGATGGAATAAGATTCAAAGCTATGGCAGGTATTCAACCTATCAGAGAATGAAGACTCAAGCATACTTTAGCTTGAGGGGGAGCTGTTGGAACATCAAGCTTACACTATGCTTGAGGTGGATTTGATCTACATCAAAGGCTATCATGTCGAAAGAATATCTGTTGGAGAGTTCTTTTTCTTATGCTCATTACAGCTCAAAATTTGATTACAGATAGCTCATTGGAAAGATATTAGTGTCTAATTTATGCCTGTAAATTTTCATAGTATTTGGTTTAGTAGATTGGGAGAAATCTCAGTTTTTCTGTCTCGGGTCAATCTCTACGTATTCCTGAAAAATAGGAGGTACCACCGTTGAGTGTCTGATTCATTCCTATAGCATATTTTGCTTATTCCTTATAATTATGTGCATTATATACACTCAACCCTATGCGTATCACTACCATAAAAGTATTTTTTCCGATTGTAGTCACGCTGGTCGCTATGGACATTTGAAGTTCATTATCTCTTCCATAGATAGTAAGTTTTTTGAGTTAGTCGATGTGCGAACCTATCTGTTTTGCATCGACTCCTTCTCGTTGATGCTCCAAAGTACATAGTGAATTTCTATGAACTTATCACATTCCTATAAGGTCTATTTGAGTCTCCATAAGCTCAAGGGCTGGTGTTGTGCTGATTGGTTGGACCAAACTTTGTCGCTTCAAAATGTACTTTTCTACCTCCTATAAGCTTCTCCAAGTTCTTTCAACATACACATACATACATACATACATACATACATACATACATACATACACATATATACACACATACACATACATATATGCATACACATACACATACATATATATACATAGCTACACATGCATACATACATATACATACACATTCATACATACATGCACATACATACATACATACACATATATACACACATACACATACATATATGCATACACATACGCATACGTATATATACATATATATACACATATAAAACACATATACACACATACATACATATACACATACAAATACGTATACACATGCACATGCATATACACATCCTCATACACATACACATAAGCATACACATAAGCATACACATAAGCATACACATAAGCATACACATAAGCATACACATAAGCATCCACATACACATAAGCATACACATATATATATATTGTTATTAATATGTATTTTTTTCATGAACTTACAAGTTATTATCTGAAAAGTTTTTACCAAGTCATAACATTCTTCCTACCTCACATGATGAAATGAAGAAGATAATCAACAATCTTGGTATATTATCAATGTATACATGCATGTCCTAATGATTGCATTTTATATAGAGGTGAATATACAGACTCTTTGACATGTCCAAAATGTCAATCTCCTTAATATAAGGACGAAGAAGGTAAAATCCCAAAAAAGGTATTGAGACGTTTTCCATTGGCTCCATGGATTAGACATATGTTTCAAAGCCCCGAATTATCAAAGCTTTTGACATGGGGACATGATCATAAAAGTACTGATGGAATAATCAAAATTCCTCATGATAGTGTTGCTTTTCAGCATATTGATTCTACATGGCCTGATTATGCACAAAATCTAGAGAATCTAAAGTTAGGAGATTGCATTAGATGGGGTTAATCCATTCTCCATGAAATCTAGTAAATGGTCAACATGGCCAATGGTAGTCATAAACTACAATCTTTTGCCACATCTTAACATTAAAAAGGAACATTTAATGCTTTCACTTTTAATCCTAGGAAAAACGCAAGTTAAAGATATGAATATATATCTCATTGACGATCTCCAAGAGTTATGGAGAGGTATTAATTTCATTGATGTATCGAAAAGCATCAATGAAAGATATATTCAATATGCATACAAATAAACGTGAGTTAATCTAATTATATTTTTATCGTTTTCATGATGCAAGAATATCTACTAAGGGTTATAAAGCTTGTCCATATTGTGATGATTGGTTGAGATCAATCTATAGTAAGAATCTCAACAAAAATATTTATCTTCGACATCGATGATTGTTGCCTGATGATCATCCGTTAAGCTCCAAAAGACAAGTGATACATTTTAATGGAAAGATTGAAATAGGTCAGTGTCCAAAACCTATGACGCCTATGGATTGGTATAAAAAATGGACAGATGGATCTTTGATAGATCCAGAATCAGAAATCTTCAGTGATGATGAAGATAATGAGAATGTGAAGAGAGGTAAAGGAAAATTGGCACTCACAGAGAATATATCAATATGGTATTTTTTGGAGTATCAAAAAGAGTTAAAAGTATGTCATCTTCTTGATCCTACGCATATATTCAAGAATATTGGTTATTCATTGTGGTAGCATCTTCTTGGACTAAAAGATACCATAGCATCAAGGAATGATTTGAAGGATCAAAAATCAAAACCAAAGTTATGGCTAGTTTTTGATAGACATCAACAAGAAACGACTTATGCACCTGCTCCTTGGGTACTTACAACAAAAGAGATACAGACTATCAACAATAGGATTCAATTGATTCGGACTCGTACAGGATATGGAGCATCTTTCAAGAACATGTTTACTATGGATGATAAGAGCTTATCTGGGTTGAAGACCCATGATTGGCATAACTTTTTGAAACATATTTTACCTTTGGTTATCTATGGATGTACAACGAAAGGAGTACGAGATGTGATCTATCATCTTGGATCACTTATAAGGTAATTATGATACTTTTATATTTGATATATATGAATATTTGATATCTTTTATTTTTTAATTAACTTCTTTATAAAATTTTTATGATATGTATAGGTGGATTACATCAAAAGATATTGACAAAAACGTGATCCCACAAAAAAAAATGTGAATGCAAAGAGCTACTATGTTTGATGGAGAAAGAGCTTCTTACTTCATTTTTGGATATGCAGGTTCATTTATTAGTCCATCTTGTAGATGAAATAGAGATTGCAGGTGTTGTCAACACTCGATGGATGTTTTGGGTCGAGTGATTTATGGGAATATTAAAAGGTTATGTGCGACAAGAACGAAACCAAAAGGATCCATGGCAAAGGGTTGGATGCTTGAAGAGTGCATGCACTATGTTAGTGAGTACCTTGAACGAGTTCAGGAAGAAGCTCCACATGCATGGACCAACGAGTTTTCTTCAAAAATAACAGACGTAGTATTATCAGGTAAGGGAGTTCCATTTTTATTTACATTTCAAGAAAAAAATGAGGTTTCTACTTTTGTAGTATATAATAGCGAATGCATGCAAGCATTCCTTAACGAGTACGAACAAGAACTTCAAAATATCCAAAGTAAAAGACGGAGAAACAAAAGATATAGAAGTAATCTCGATAATAATGAGATTACAAATATATCTTCTTTCACAGATTGGCTATATAATCATTTGCAATGCATCGACGCAAATAATGAAGAAATCTCAGATGAGCAGAGAGAGTTAATGATAGGTTCTGAACAAAAGGTAATTTTATTTTAATAATATTTTGTTTTTTTCATATATGTATATTAGTTTCTCTTTACTAATTTAATTTCTTTTGCAAACTCGAATGTTCACTAATATGTGGCCTTTTGGACAACATATTAGAATCAAAGCCGTTGATTCTTTACGTAAAACGGAGGATTATAATATTGTTGCTTCTTTCAAGCAACTATACGTGCTAGCTCAAAAGACACCAACCTTATAGATGGCGAACTTGGTTCCGTGGGAACTGTTGTTGATATCTACGAAATATCATTTCGTAAACAGGTAGAAAAAATTTATATTTTTTATGATAGAGTTTATTGTTTTTTTTAAGCACCTAATAATGGTTTTTTGTTTTTATATATTTTGATAGGTCATTTTGAAGGTTGACTGGTTTCGAGCCGAGTATAAAGGTAGTAATTCCACATTGAAAAAGGATTTGGGTTTTGGACAATTGATTCTTCCAAGGTAATGTGATCTACTAAAGAACCATATATTCTTCTTAGGCATATTGAACAAGCATTTTTTTATAAAAACCCAGGTGCTCATCCTTGGTGGCAAGTCATTCATGTTCAACCTAGAGGTAGGTCATTGTTTGAACAATTTATTATTAGAGAGATCGAAGAAAGTCCTCTTGATGATTCACCATCAGATACTGATACATCAACATCTAAAAGAGAAATTAGAATCATTATACATGATAATGATACTAATCTTTTTGATGAAGAGGATAATACTCTACATGCTGATTCTACTGATGATGAAGTGGAATTACCAGAAATCGATATTAATCCATCAATAGATGATGTCACTCATGAGAACACAGGTTTAGCAGTATAAGAAATAAATGAAATCAATAAGGATAATGAAGATGAGACTATATTGATGTCTTACCAAAATGATGGCAATAATGAAAAGATATGAGCAGATTAGATAGTAAATTCTACTTTAGTTATCGATCAATAACTTGAATCATTTGAATGGATATCAGATAATAGATTCTTCTTTATTCAACTAGAATATCGAATCCTACTAGAGAGATGAAATCATGTTCTTTTAAGTTAGAACATGAAGCTCGGGGGTATGCCTAATTATTTTATATATAGCTTTATCTTCGAGGAGCAAATTTTTGTCATGTATGTATGCATATGTGTGTGTATTCATGTGTATTATATGTATACATGTGTTAGTATGCACATATATGTGTTTCATGTATATGTATGTGTGTGCATGTGTGTGATATATGTATACATGTGTTAGTATGCATGTAAGATGCCATATTGATTTTCCACCCGAAAAAAAAAAGATGTGTAGGTAATAATGAAATTTTATGTTTAGGATATTCTGATCATGTGTGCAAGATTTTGTAGCAATAAGTTTTTACATTCTCTCTCTAGAAAGTTTTTGCATGAAATTTGTGTGTTAAATTTAAGCATGAAGATGAAGGAATATGAAAAAGTGTTGTACGAGAGAAAGGTAGAGTACTCTTAGTAGAAAAACTTTACTTGATTGAATTTTTTGTAGTTCTTATGTTTTATGTCTCATTTGGTTCCATGAAGGTAGGTTAACGAAGAAATTTTTCATGTTTTTTCATCTCTCTCTAGAATTTTTGATTTTACACGGCCCAAAAGTGATATCTGGAAGCAGATTTGGACCTAAGCCATCTCTAACACTATTGTATAGATTTAAGAACTCAATATTTTTGTGTCTCACAAGCTTGAGCTATTTCCTCACTATTTTTGAGTTACAAGGCTCGGAAAAGTGCCGTTTTCCAACACTTCAAAAAAAAAGAGAGAAGCCTTGATTCATCTTATTGATGTTAGCGGATTTAGAAAATGCACATGGGTAAATGGATTATTTCGGGTGATTGACGTGTGTGTGAGTGTGTTGCAGAGATTGCCTCTATTTTTGCAGGTACGATTCTTGAGGTGGACATGAAAAGTAGATGCATGGGTGGTCTGGAAGTCTTGCATGAGACATGCGAAAAGACGCTATCTTGGAGCATGCAGATTCTAAGAGTGCGATCTAGGAAGGCGTGATTAGTCGTGCACTGGCGAAAGGTGGAGATCAAAAAAGACAAAGTCTAAGAGATAGAAAAGGACTATGGTCGTACATTGATCATGATCGTTTTTCAGCTTCTTGAAGTGCGATTGAGATTGGGATTGAGATTGAGATTGAGATTGGGATTGAGATTGTGATTGTGATTGAGATTGGGATTGAGATTGTGATTGTGATTGAGATTGGGATTGAGATTAACTCAGGGGTGGTCGGGTGGATGAGGCTTCACATTGAAGCTATCTGATAGATTTTGTAACACAGATCACAACTACTTGTAAATCTGCACAGATAATAAAATTCTCTCTTCTTGTTCTGCATATACTCTGTTTTTCTTATTTATATCCTGTGGTGTCTAAGCCTATTATTCTGTGTGGGATTGTGATCCAAGATTAGGAGACTTGTTACAATGCACATGTGTATATATGCATATGCATTTGTGTAATATATGCAAGTGTGTTTATAATTGTGTATGCATGTATAAGTATACATGTGTGCATGTAGGCATGTATATGTGATGTGTACATGTATACATGTATATGTGTCTATGTGTAAATGTGTACATGTAAATATGTATGCATGTATATATATACATGTGTGCATATAGGCATGTATGTGTGATGGATAATGTATCTACTCCATTTTATATTTATGTAGGTGTATCTACATGATGTGTATGTATCTTTATATATATTATGATCCTTGTTGATTCCAGTAGCTATATATAGAGGCATAAGGTTGGGAGGAGAGACATCTCTCTAGTAGGTGATCGGAGGAATAGATGCAATGTGTACATATACTTCAATCATATGGCTATAAGGATGAATTAGAGTTTCTAAATTAGGGTTTATAAGAAACCCTTATATCAAAATTAGTGTTTCCGAATTAGGATTTTTGAAATAGGATATATATATATATATATATATATATATATATATATATATATATGCATATATATATATATATATATATATATATATATATGCATGTGTGTGTATGTATGTGTATCTATATGTGTGTATGCATGTGTGAGTATGTATGTGTATCTATATGTGTGTCTACATGTGTATGTGTATATATGTATGTAAATATGATTATTTGAGTCTATGTCTGTGTACATATGATTATGTATGTGTATGTGTATATGAGTATGTGTATGTGTATGTGAGTATGTGTATGTGTCTATGTGTGTATTCATTATATGTGTATAACTGCATGCATGTGTATGTGTGTGTGTAAATGTGCATGTATGTGTGTGTATGTTTAAATGTGCATGTATGTGTATATGTGTGTAAATGTGCATGTCTGATGTATATGTGTGTGTATGCGTGTATTTGTAAAACCTTCAAGGGAATTCTAGACATTACCACTGAAGATCAAAATCAGGTTAAACCTAATCCTCCAACTTGTAAAGAACCAACAAGATTCCATTTTACAGCATCATCCCCTATTAAAAAAATCACATGCATCACGTTCAATATCAACAATGATAGAGTTTTTGGAGCAACTTGCACGTTGAAAGCTTAGGAATACACTACAATGCTGGAGGCCAAAGAATCAAGACATATAAGGTTTCGAAGCAACATATACACCAATGTGCTTAAATAGGACCAACAGACTCACAAGATTGTTTTGACAAAATGAAGGAAAAGACAAACCCACCCTATCATCCAAATCAACTTTTTGAAACATACTAGGAGGGGGCAAACCACACAATTCAACACCATGGCAAATGATTTTTCCAACAATATAACTCAAACAGAACACCAATGATAGAAAGCTTTGGATTGAAGACCTAACAAGATGGATTTCCCAAGAAGTTTTGTCAAGGATGACAAGAAATAGGAGGGGGGAGTGTTACATAGTGTGGAAGTCACATAAAAATTTTTCAAGTTTTTGCAAAGCATTTTTACAGACAAGGAGAGTTTTATATACTTGTGGAATAGTTTGCTTGTAAGAGGGAAGAAGATTATTCCTTAAAATGCGCAAGAGGGGAGTTAATGTGGAGTAGGATCTTTTTTTTAGGAATTTTGAAAAAAAAAAGAATTGGTCTTGAGGAAAATCCTATAAAAAAGTCAAGTCCCTCATTTGTAAAAAAAAAATCATTTTTTTGAAGTGAAGTATTGAGCTCTCTCTTCTCGCAAACTTGTATTTGAGCTTTTTGATGCATTTTGTGTGAATTTTTCTTGATTGTGGGTGTGTGATGTTGAGTTCCATGCTCCACCCTTTTGTCCAAAGCCTCTTTTATTCTCATGTAATATCATCTATTCCACATGCAAGGATAATTTCTCTCCACTCCATATAAAGAGGCCTTAACAAACTTATTCACTCAAGCTCTTGGCAAGAGTACCCATTGGCTTCAGTCTTCATGATGTCTTCTTAATGAGCTTGAACAAATAAAACCAATGAATTCTAAAACTACTTTTGAGCACCTCTTGCATAGAAGAAGGCCAAGAAGGCAGTTCCAAAGAAGGTTATTAGCTATAGAAATATTATTAACAAATCTTGCATGATAAAGAACAGATTCCACCACTCCTTGGAAGCTCTTGAAATAATCTACACTATCCAACAATTGTGTATACTTCCCCCTTGAGCAGAAGACATGAACACAGAAAGAGTGAATGGTAATAAAATTCCTTTTACAAGCTTGACCTTGTTTCTTTCATGGCATATAAGTAGGTTCAACAAGGTTAGCAAGTTAACTTCTTTCACTTTGATGTTGGAATATTTGAGCATCAACACAAGTAGCACCATGACTTTTGCCTCACCAACATAGGTTTAGTTTGAATGGATCTTATTGTAAGCATGTAGATCTCTCATGAAACATCAAGATAGATATCTCCCATGCCATGGAGCACACACTACATTATTTTGATGCACTCATGTTGCCGCAATCATTTATCAATTTCTGATCTAATTTATTTCTTTTCATCATCATGGTTTTTTTATTTTACTTTGAGTCTCCATAGTGAGTTTATTATTTTGCAAGTTTGTTATCTCATGGTTCTCAACATGTGACACTAGTTTGAAGTTTGAGGAAGTATTATGTATCTTTTTTGAATCATTTTGAAGCGCTTTCATATGGTTAAATACTTCTTTTTGGTGATTGGAGAACGTGGAAGATTTTTTGGAAGTTTTGTTAGCTTTGTATAGTGCTCTTAAAACTAATTCTTTTGAATTTTTCCTTATCGTAAGTTGTATTACTCACTAAGAGTTTTAAAAGCACCATAGTACTCACAAAACAAGTAATTAACAAGGAAGATACACACATTTTTGTGATTCAACCCTACCACTAGATTGGAAGTGCATGTGCTTGACTACATCGGATGTGAATGTTCTTGACTACATTGGAAATGCATGTCCTTGACTACATTGGGAGTGCATGTCTTTGACTACATCGGGAGTGCATGTGCTTGAATTTATCGCAAGTGCCAATGCTTGACTACATCGAAAGTGCATGTGCTTGACAATCTTAGGAGTGCATGTAATTTACTACATTGAAAGTATGTGTGTTTGAATACATTGGAAGTGGATGTGCTTGACTACATTGGGAGTGCATTTGCCCAATTCCATCATGGATATGCTACCCATGGCTTGGAGAGTGTTCATTTGTGATTGTGTTCATTTCTGCTTGACCATTAATGGCATCCAAGTGTGCAAATAGTGGAGGAGTGGAATTTTTCACTTCTTGGTTGCACTTGTGATCATCTTCTTTCACTTGTGATAATCTCCAATGGAAGGAAGGATCATGGGAGCTAAGGAAACGTGTTCTTTTTGTGAAACAACTATGAAATATAGTGGCAGATGTAGATCAAAGACTTGTAGGTTCTATTTCATAGTCTACTATCACAACCGAATCTTCTTCTTCTTGTATAGTGGTTACTCCTTCTCCACCTACAAAAGAGCAATTAAGATAGGATGGAAAAGATGATCAAGCTCATGCATTGATTGTGCTTTTTGTAAAATGTCATATAGTTCCACACATTCGGACATGTTCTACATCAAGACATTCATGGGACACTCTTGCTTCTTCGTATGCCTTGCATAATGAAGCAAGTGTTCTGCATACTTGACTGGCACAACCTTTGGAGGTGGAGGCAACTATTGATCCAAAATAGACCTTACAAGCTCTTGATTTCCTTGATTATACTTAGTTCAAATGTAATAGGCTTCTTGGTATTACTGCCATTGGTCTCTAGGTGGATTTCCATATGCATCTCTAGGAGAATACATAGGCCTAGTTTGATACCATTGCATCTTTTGATATTGTCATTGTGAATATTGTTATTGATATGGCCTATGAAAATCTTGTTATGGATACTTGGACATTCTATTGCACATGTAAGTGGGATGATCCCCATTACAATTCTAGAATCTTCTAAGAGGTTGATGTTTTTGTTCATAAGGTGCATTCCTCTCCACTTTTTCTTGTTCCATTTGAAGCTTCTTCACAAGTCTTCAATCGAAGATTTTGTTGAACTAGAGGTAGCAAAAGCTTCACCCTTAGTGTCAAAGGGTGAAATCTTCAGATCAGTGATAGGTTGTCTTCTAAGTCCAGACACTCTCTAATACATTCATTCAATTTATTTGGCCTATGAATGTATACCAATGAATATAATTGCCCATTTGTTAATCCCTTAAGAAATAAAGAGAGTAACATTTTTTGATGGACTCTCACTAAGTAGATATCGATCTACATATTTGCTTAAAGTGTCTAGCTACAAATCTTAGTGATTTTTTATTGGCTATTGACTCATGCTTGACCCCTCATTCAGAAAAGTCTCCAATGAATTCTTGCACAAGAGCTTCTAGGTTCACAAACATGTCCATTGTCAATGGTTGAAACCATGAAAAATTTGTCCCTACTAGGGTTAATTTGAATGCCTCATATTGCATGAAGAAATATGTGATCGGTTCAGTCCTCAAGACTTGTTTCAATTAGGTTATGTGGTCATAAGGATCACTAGACAAATCGTAAAAGTTTTTCATGTGGGATGGTCAAAGGCATCATCTTGGGTCTTGCAATCAAGGAATAGAGTTCATCGATTAAGGATTGATGATCATTCACTTGTATGCAAATAATGATGTGTGTGTATGTTGCTCTTGCAATGGCACCCTTGCTTAGAATCTATCCAAAGGTCCTCGTGTAAATCTTGATTTTACTTCCTCGTTGAGCTTATCAAGTGGAACCTCAAAAGGATGCATGCTTGCACTAGGTCTGCACTCACTATTTTGTTTATTGCATCCCTTATGTCCTAAGTTATTGTTAGAGGTCTATCGGTTAAGACCCCCAAAAGACCTCTCACATTGAGTGATTTCCCAATAGCAATTGCCCACTTTGTCTTTTATTTCAGACAACAAGTTATGGGTGTACTTCTTTTTTAGCACATACAAAATTACTCTCTTGGCAAGAGGAGTTGCAGCATCATTCGTCCCATACCTCTTTTGGGTACCCATTTCCAAGTAGATGGCCTTCCATAAGGTTTTGGTTTCAAAAAGTGAAGTATACATGTTTCGGAAATCATCATTCCTGGCGATGTGGGTGGAATTTTAGCCAAACCAGAATCTTCATGATCAAACATGCTAGCCAAGAACACCACTTTGCCCTTCTCGTTTGTATGTTCAAGGTATAGTGTGAGAATGTATATTGTTCCCTCTTTATCCTCAGGCAGGATATACAACACCACTAGAGCATCCCAAAGCACTAGAAACTTTTAAAAAAATGCATTTTTTTCTATCGCAATAGACACCATCTATTGCAACATATAGAATTCATCATAGACACCCGTCCATCATGATAGAAACCTTCTATTTCAATAGATGCCTCTATCATGATAGACACCATCTATCACGATAGATTACCCCTCATGCTGAACGAAAGAACAGGTCACTCATGGAGATGGCAAGGTGTATGGTCAAGAGTCAGGATTTACCACATAGTTTTTTGGCTTGAGGTTGTTATGTGTGCAGGATATGTACTTAACTGGTGTCCCACTAAAGCGCTACAATCTATCACTCCATATGAAGCTTGGCATGATCACAAGCCATCTCTTGCTCATCTCGATGTTCTTGGTTGTCTGGCATATGCATTAGTGCATGAACAACAATGCAGAAAATTGGATGATAAAGCAGTGAAATGTATTTTCGTTGGGTACAGTTCTAAAAGCAAAGGCTATCATCTGTATCATCCATAGACTAAATGCATTTTGGTTAGCCATGATGTTGTTTTTGTGGAAGATCCTATTCAACCATTACTTTCATTTACTAAGGAGACATATGTTAGCTCCAAAGACATGTATGATACTTTGTTGCCTCTTTTTACAGGTGGACAATCTAGTGCTAGTCCTAATGAGGCAACTTCTCAACCTTTATAGGTTTCATGTGATGATGCATATCATTCCATTTTTGATGCAGATATGCATGATGCACTTGTTGATGAGAGAGCTGATATTGAGACGGGAAAAACTATGCCAAAATGGTTGGTGTAGACTTTGCATGCCAACAAATTAGATGCACCTTTGTCATATCATACTTGTTCATGCTCTCATAGTGCCTCTTTTGCATCAAATTGTTATGCTATGGCTGCCTCTAGTATTTGTGATGGGAATGAGCCTATTTCGTTTGATGAACCATAAAGTTCAAAAAATTGGATGGCTGCTATGCAATCTGAATATGATGCTATAATGAAAAATGGTACCTGTTCTTTATGTGACTTGCCTCCAGACAAGAAGGCCATTGGCACTAAGTGGGTATACAAGCTTAAGCATAAGCCTGATGGAATAGTTGAAAAATATAAGGCTAGGCTTGTTGCGAAGGGTTATGCTCAGAAAAGAAGCATTGATTTTGATGAGACCTTTGCTCCTACTTGCCAAATGACTACTATTCGTAGCATCTGTGCACTTGCAGCTCATCATGGTTGGAATGTACATCAGTTGGACATTAGAACTGCATTTTTGAATGGTGATTTGCATGAAGAAGTGTATGTTTTTTTGCCCCGTGGCTTTGTGCAAAAAGGGCATGAAAACTATGTGTGCAGGTTGAAAAAGGCATTGTATGGTTTGAAGCAAGCACCGCGTGCTTGGTATGAGAAGATACATGCCTATCTTATTGCACATGGTTTTGAGAATAGCCCAACTGAGAGAACCTTATATATTAAGCATGCAAATGATGTGCTTCCTTCTGATCATTGTTGTCTATGTTGATGACATGTTGCTCACTAACCCTCATGAGAAGCATATTTCTGATTTTAAGGCTGATTTGCATGCCTCATTTGAGATGTCTAATTTGGGGCATTTGCATCATTATTTGGGCATTCAATTTATGCAAGTTGATGGCGGAATAGCTCTGTGTCAAACAAAATACATTGACATATTATTGCCGCATTTTGGCCTTGAAGAGTGTAAACCTATTGGCACTCCTATGGAGACAAGTTTACGATTGAGTCTTCATGATGGTGGAGATGCATTTGATGTTGTTCTCTATCAATAGACTATTGGATGCTTGATTTACTTATGCATTACTCAACTAGATATTCAACTTGTTGTTTCACAGATGAATAGGTCTATGCATTGCCCAGGTGTCAAGCATTGGCATGCAGTTAAGTGCATCTTTCGCTACTTGAGTGGTACCCGGCTACTTAGATTGTTTTATCCCAAGGGCGGATCACTGTCGCTAGATTTACAGGCATTTTTTGACTCTAACTGGGTTGGTTGCTATGACACTCATGTGTCCACTAGTGGCTTTTGCTTCATGCTTGGTAGCTCATGTATATCTTGGTTGAGCAGTGACAGTTGAGTGTGTGTGGCTCAGACACCTTATGGCTGATTTGGGTGCTGGTCAATCTTCTGCCAGCACCATCTTCTCTAACAGTCAGAGCGCATTGGCAGTTGTGAGTAACCTTGTTTTCCATGCTTGCACTAAGTGCATTGAGGTGCATTATCATTATGTCAAGGAGAGGTTCTCTGTTGGAGAGATCAGCTTGGCATATGTGCCCATGTAGGAGAACATTGCAGACCTTTTCACGAAGGCTCTACCTAAGGAGAATTTTGAAGCTTTCCGCAAAGCTTTGGAGTTACTTCCTTTTGTGGATTGATTCCCTTATACATGAGTGCCAGCTCATTGTTCACCACATCACTCCTAGGGGGGATTTGTTGATATATTTAGGTAGTCATGTGTGTGAACACACTAGGACTATCGGTGCACTTTTTTCCCTCTTTAGGAGGTTTTTTTCCCTCGGGTTTTATGTACACCTATTGCCCTAACAGGTTACTTATCTTTGTACATTCTAGTGATAATACATTCAGTATTGTGTGTTGTGCACCAAGCTTATTCTTCTTCCTTGTGTTGTTTGCGTGCTTTCGCAGACCTTGAACTCCCACAAAACACCTCGAGGCAAGTCAGTCTTGATAAGAGTGATTACCCTAGAGTGGATTCCTTAGGACAATAAAAGCATAGATCCATTCCTTAATAGAGATAGATGAAGCTTTTTGGATATTTAAACCCAATCAATGTAACAAAGTAGGAGAGGTCACAATATATGAATTCAAAGACCCTGACACACCAAGCAAGGTGGCCTATTTAGACAACACATCATAAAGAGTGTTTCTAGTGATGGATCAAGGTAGGCATGCCTACACATGGAAAGGTGAATTGTCCCCCCCCCCCCACCAAGGTCAAACATCTCTTATGGTCAACAAGGAACCAGATCATCACACGCTCATGGAAGCAAGAAGGAATGAATTAGAGATATACCTGAAGTAAGTTTTGTGAACCCCCTTGGAAGAGAAAGAACTAGAACAGAAATGGATAGAGTGGATAACAAGAGGCACATAAATTCAAGACATCCAAGAGGCATGGATGAGTTTCCATTGCCTAGGCCTAGATAACACCCTAGGATATTGAGACTCACTCAACTAGTTAAGTCCATGAAGAACTAATTCAATGGCACTAGAGACCCATATCATTATGTAGTAGAGTTTAGAAAAGTATTACGAGTAGAATGGGTTGATGACTTGTTCACTCAATATAATGCCTTTGGTCTAAATCTCAAAAAAAACGCCCTGAGGTGTTTTCAACCACTACACCAAGGTCAATTTAAAAACATAGACCAATTGCTAGAAGCCTTTATCATTGATTTCTCCAAGAGTGGCATCAGACACAATACCTCATCTCTGATCCATAGCTTCAAAAGAACACCCCAAGAGATGATTAGACTTGCAGAAACAAGATTTAGGCAATACTTGGAGAGATTTCTCTGATTCTAGAACTACCCACAACAACCAAACAAGTGGCATTGTTTTAGGATGGTTTGCTAAGTTCCCAATTACGATCATATGTGTACTTGAAGGAACCTAGGAACATACAGCAATGTGTGCACATGAGTATAGACATAGAGGATAACTCGTGTGATGAGTTAGAGCTTTCAAAGATCTAGAAAGACTCAGATAGTGCTATGAGTTTCACTTTTGAACCACCTACATCAATAGAGGAGTTGGCAAAAAAGGTATCCTAAAAATTAGGAGATTTCAGCAAGCCTACCCTAGAATGGTCTCAGTGAAATGATGTTACAACTATGGAGGAGACCACATGGCCAATGTTTGTCCAATCTTGGCTCAACCCCTAGGAAACCCTAATAGTTATATTGCACCATTGAGAGGAGATACACTAACCACACTACACAAGATTGCCTTACAATAAGTGAGTGGTTAGAAAAAACTATCCAAAGTGGTATCAACAACAAGGGAGATATCCTAATATGCACCAACTATAGCAATACTTTAGGCCCCATCAGTGTCACATAATCATAGTAGGGGATGGTTGAATCATGCCTTAAGAGAGAGGATTAGGAAGTAATCCTCAACCATGGCTTTTGGGGCTGTTGATATATTTGATGTGTCTGAACACTCTAGGACCGCCAGGGCACTTTTTTCCCTCTTTAGGAGGTTTTTTTCCCCCGGCTTGTATATACGCCTATTGCCCTAATGGGCTACCTATCTTTGTACATTCTCTAGTAATACATTCAGTCGTGTGTGTTGTGCTCCAAGCTTCTTCTTCTTCCTTGTGCTGTTCGCGTGCTTCCGCAGACGTCTAACTCCAACAATTGGTATCAGAGCAGGTCGTTGCTTCTTCTAGGGCGCCGTCGACACTCCTCCGTTTGCAGTCTCAGATTCGCACAAAATTTGGTGAGCATACTCAGGGTGTTTCCGAGATCAAAACAGCTTTGCTGTGTGGTGCCGAAATCGCGATCTGAGCTCATTTCGGCCTCCGAACGCACTATCGCAGTGCTTGTGCAGGCTATTTCGTCCTTTTGTGCCAAAGGTATATACCAGTTTCTGTTCGCCAGTTTAAGCGTCTCGAAGTCTGCTACAGGTCTAGCAGAACTCATCTGGGCAGTTCTGTTCAACTTTTTGAGATACAGTCAATTTTCTGCATCAAGGTATTTTAGTCACCGGCCATGGCTGAAAGCAGTGATGTATTCCCTATGTTGGCTGTTGAGGATAAGTTGGATGGTACCAACTACCCATTATGGGCTTATATGATGCGACATGTACTGGTTGCAAAAGGATTATGGAACATTGTGCAGGGTGTTGAAAGACGTCCTGTTACACCTGTAACGACAGGTACTGCAAATACAGGTGTTGGAGCTGATGAAGATGGTGTCGAAGATGATATTCCGCAGATTCCTGTTCGTGCTGCTGTTTCTGTTGCACCTACTACAGAGCAGATTCATTGGGATGGCAGAGATGCCCAGGCACATGCATTGATAGCTTTATCTATCAAACGTGCCATTATTCCTCACATTCGCTCTTGCAGAACAACAAAGGATGCTTGGGATACACTTACCACTTTGTACCAGGCTAGGAATGAGGCTCGTGTTGCTTACCTCCGAAAACAGTTGGAGAGTGAGCACATGAATGAAGGTGATTCGATGGATAGTTTTCTTACAAAGATCAAAGACCTGAAGGAACAATTGATTTCTGCTGATGAGGTTATACCAGATAGCTCACTTGTGCAGACCGTTCTGAATGGCCTTCCTGATTCATATCAGAGTTTTGCCTCTACTCTTCGATTGATGATGAAAGGCAATCCGAATGCCTTGTCATTTGAGGAATTAGTCTCTGTTCTGTTGCAGGAAGATCAGTCCAGGCAGAACAGGTCCATTATGCGTGTTGCAGATCAAGCTTTCCTGTCTAGTCAGAAGGGCAAAGGAAAATGGAGCTCTTCTACTAGTAAGCAGAAATCTGCAAATGCTGCACAATCGAAGAACCAGGATAAAGATGAGAAGAAATCAGAAAAGCAGAAATTGTTCTGCAAGTACTGTAAAGGAAATGATCATATGTTGGAAGCAACCAGAGGCACAGACGACACGGAAGCATGTAACGCCAGAGCAGGGAGCCAGTCGAATCGTTTTTCAAAGAATTATGTTTCCAAATACTTTCCAAAAACCTCCAACAGTGATTTTTATCACTATTGTAACATATGTAACATAGAAAACCCCATTTTGTAATCCATAGCTCCATTTTGTGCAAGCCGAGGAGTCCTCGAGCTTGAGGAGCTTAGGTAGAATGCGCGTACCAATTTTCGTTATTTTTAGATACCGTTTACCCTTCCAAATAGCATCTAGGACCTAATTTTTAACTATGCCGGTCACTAGATGTGAAACCGGTCAAAACTAGTCTAGAAACTATAAAAAGAGCTAGAGAGCTCATTTTTGAGGTTAGCTTGTTGGAGTTTAGAGTTCTTTTGAGCCTGTAATAGTGTTCTTGAGTAATAGAGTTGATTTCTCACCTTCCATTGTGTCTTGCTTGTCTCTTCGTAGTGTGTGTGTATGTGTGTGTGCATCTTTGTGCTTCTCACCTTCACTCTCACTTCATCTCACATTCACGATCTTCATATCACTCCTATCTCTTCCGCGGATTGACAATTAAGGAGGTGAATCTTCTTAACGTGGTTCTCACCATTGTGCTAGAGCAACACCAAATTTGGCGCCGTTGCCGGGGATCGAGTCTAGGACGAATGTGTGATGGTAAGACTATAGCAAGAAGTGGCGTTGGAAGGTAAAAATTTCAGTGTTTGTTGTTGTTTTTACTTAGTTTTTAGTGTTTTTCACCTCCCCCACACTCCATCTTCATCACCGCATCATCATCTTCATCTCCAAAAAAATCAGAAAATTCACTATATCCCCCCATTCTCCTCATTTCCCCTCATTTGTGCATGCGAGAGAGTGAGAGAGAGCTTTTGTGCTTGTGTGTACTTTGGTTTTCTTGAGTTTTCTTGCAGGTACAGAGCTCCAGTGCATCAGGAAAGCTTGGAAAAGGTAAAAACTTCAGTTTCTGTCAGAAATTTCCGTCTGTGTCAGACCATCGCGATGGTCTGCAAAGTTCGGAATTTGGAGAAGGCGACCACACCAGCGTGAAGAGCACACCTGCGCCTACAGGAATCCATAGCTGCATTCACAAAATTTGCATTTTGGTGGACCATCGTGACGGTCTCTGACCATCGCGATTGTGTCACACCATCGCGATTGGCTCACGCCATCGCGACGGCTTGGCTGGACCATCGAGACGGTCTCTGACCATCGCGATTGTGTCACGCCATCGCGATTGGCTCACGCCATCGCGCCGACGGTGCCACGTGGCAATCTAGACCATCGCGACGGTTCATTTTTCGGACCATCGCGACGACACCCTCACACCATCGCGACACTTCAAAAATTCAGACCATTGCGATTGGCTCACGCCATCGCGCCCAGACCATCGCGATTGGCTCAAGCCATCGCATCTGTGACCATCGCGACGGTTCACTTTGGACCATCACGATTGTCCACGTTGACCGTTGACTGATGCCATCGCGATTGTCCAAATTCACGCCATCACGATTGTCCATTTTCACGCCATCGCGATTGTCCAAATTCACGCCATTGCGACTGTGCACTTTCACGCCATCGCGACGGTCCCAGACCATCGCGATCATCTCAGACCATCGCGATCATCTCAGACCATCGCGATTGTGCACCCCCATCGCAAATTTTAGGGTTTCATTTTTTGGCGAATTTTGGGGCTATTTTTGGGAAATTTTTGGGTGATTATACTCATAGGAGACCCCTTAGCTCATATTTGGAGAAACACCGGTTTGTCAGTTTTTACCCCCCCAGGGCCTGAACGGTCATAACTTTTTCATCCGAAGTCCGTTTTTTGAGCTTAATAGCTCGTTAGAAAGCTCTCTACGAGTACTACGTGAGGTTGACCTAGTTTGGGACTAGAAAGCCAGGGGGCAAGCATTAAAAAGGATACGTCTATTTTTAGATAAGCTATTGTGAGGTTGACCTAGTTTGGGACTAGAAAGCCAGGGGGCAAGCATTAAAAAGTTGGGCAAAAGGGAAGGGAATTAAAAGGTGTATATACTCAAGTGCTTGATCATCCAACTGTGAATTGGTCTAATATTGAATTTTTCCAGGTCTAGCAAGGGCAATCAAAGACAACCAAAGCAAGGCAGTGAAGGGCATAAAGCTTGGGAAGCGCGGCTTCTTGAGCATCAGAGCAACCAGGAAAGCTGACTCGAGGTTGGAAGATTACTCAACCCCCTCAGTCAATTCTTAGCTTAGGCTAAACGGTAGCATTGTGGATTTAAGACGATAGAAACACCTCAAGTTCAAGAGAATTAAATTTATCAAGTCCAAGACTAAAGTAAAGGTGTGTGACACGAAAACCTAAAGGAAAGAACCTAAGTCTGACGGAACGAGAACTCAAAATGATAACGGAAAGTCGAATTCCTGATGCAAACAATAAGACAAGAATCTAAAGAAATTTAAAAAGAATCAAGACAGTAATAACAAAGAATCATTGACGATCTGAGCAAGTACCGAGTGTGCAAGGAAGAAAATTAATGAACCTTAGATCGGGCAAACATATAGGCAAGTCAGACCGGAGAAGCCTTAGATCATCAGAGGCAAGTGTAAGAACTACTGCACGATCGTGGGCTCAGCAATTGAATAGTAATTACCCCTACAAGAGCTCAGATACTAGTGATTCAGAAATGGCATTTAGCACAGAAAGACCAGAAGGAGGGTCGAATGTAGCCTATTTAGAAAAACCAGGACCCTATAGAACGCAACTAGAGTTTCTCCGAACCAACCGATTAGGTGCTCGCATCTACGAGGATGGTTTGCGAAGGCAAGTGGTGCAAATGCACAACCCCGATCAACCCATTGGATTGGAACGTCCAGTGGTGAAATTTGAGAGAGACGCGTACATAGACAAGGAAGGAACAATGTACATCTTAAGTACGCAGCCAAACAATACCAACGAGTTTGGCGTTATTCAGCCAGAGACGGAAACAAAATCTCAAGGAAAAGAACCATTAGAAGAGCCTAGAACACCTAGAGGGAAATCTGTACTGACACGAGTACTAATCCCGGATTGGATCCCTCAGGACAACAGAAGTATAGAGTTGTTTGTAAATAAAGAAACTGATGAAGCCTTTTGGAGATATAAGACCGAAATACTTAGTGAGGTAGGTATCATCACTATATACGAGTTCAAGGACCCGGATACACCTGGAAAGGTTGTATACCTGGATGAGACTTCAGAAAGAGTCTTTGTGGTGCCTGACCGCGCTAAAAACACATACACATGGAGAGGTGAATTGGTATTCCCTCCATCTAGAACAAGCATGAATACAAGTCAACAAGGGGTAGGAACATCCTCAGCCCATGGAAATCAAAGAGAGGGAAATAAAGAGAGACCGGAAGTAAGCTTCACTCATCCCATAGGGAGAGATAGAACAACCACGGACACTAATAGCGGATAGACAAAGGGATCATGGAGTACCAGGTGGTAGAGATGATTTTCCTCTACCTAGACCACGTGAACACGCAAGAATATTGAGACCCACACAGTTAGTAAAATCAATGAAGAATTACTTTGATGGGACAGGAGATCCCTATGACCATGTCGCAGAATTCAAGCAAGTACTAAGAGCAGAACAAGTCGAAGACATGTTCACGCAATACAACGCATTTGGACTAACGTTAAAGAACACCGCTTTAACTTGGTTCCAACCTTTGCAACAAAGGCAATTTAGAGACATCCATCACTTTTTAGAGTCACTCATCACTGAATTCTCTAAAAGTGGGATTAGACATGACACGTCTTCGTTGATTCATAGCTTTAAACAGACCCCTCAGGAAACAGTTAGACTGGCAGGACGAAGGTTTAGACAATATGTTGAACGATGTCCAATGCAAGAGCTACCCTCACAAGCCAAGCAAGTGTCATTGTTTCTAGATGGCTTGTTGAGCTCTAAACTGCGCTCCTACGTGTACCTAAAAGAACCCAGAACGCTAGAGCAATGTGTAAGAATTTGTATAGACATTGAGGACAACTGTAGCTCAAGCGTAAGCACCACCTCCTTTACTTGTCAATCCGCGGAGACGTGAGGACCGGTATGAAGACCACGAGCAAGTGAAGGCACAAGTGCGTGAGTGAAAGCACACAAACATGCACACACATACACACACACGCGCACAAGTAAGATCAAAGAGAGGAACAATGGAAAGCTTAGATTGCAAAAGAGTTCTCTTACAAAGGTTCTATTCTCTAACAAGCTAACCTCAAAAATGAGCTCTCTAGCTCTTTTTATAGTTTTTTGACTAGTTTTGGCCCTGTCCAGACCTAGTGTCCGGCTTAGTTAAAAATTAGGTTCCAGGGCTTATTTGAGGGCTCAAACGAAGTCTAAAAATTATGAAAATTGGTACGATGGTACTTCTAATACTCCTCAAGCTCGAGGACTCCTCGGCTTGAACAAAATGGAGTTACTAAAAATAGATAATGGTATTTACAATGGTTTCTAGTGATGAAAATCACTATTTTTGTAGGGGATTCTTCTGAAAATTTGACATACACTTCTTGGAGCTCCCTACTTGCTCTCTCTTCTTCTATGTCCACTTCTTTGATGTGCTTCCATGCTTTGTCCTTGACCTTGAGCTTCAACACTCCCCCCCCTCTCGAGTCTGTCGTCCCTGACAGACCCTTGTTGTAGTGATTGTTCCAAGTAGTGCCTTGAGAGGGAGTGTCCCTTCTGTATGAACACAAGTCGTCCGACGTTCTTCATCTATCACTGTGAGTCTTTGCAGGTTGTAGTCTCTTGGTATGTGCTTCTGCCTTGTATTCCAGCATGACTGTGTCGTTGTGAGTCTCCGTTGATGTTTTCTAGATCTTCCAAAGTTGATCTTCATAGTAGTCAAGCCAAGTACTCATAACCCATATTGAGTGATGGGTAAGTGTGTTCGTGCATAGGTTGAAAAAAGTATGTGCCTTGTGCACGGCCTTGTAATGTAGCCCTACGCATGCTTACTTGGAAAATGCATTGGAAGAAGTATGGTGCAAAAATTGCGGGTCTTGAGCTAAGTGCTCAAGGGTATGCTGACGAAGAGGTTTCCTAAACTATCATGGTTATGGTGTTTCCAGAGTAAAGATACTTACCATGGCGAAGGTTGATGGATGTTTGCCTCTTCGTGTGGTACACTCGGCCTTTGGGATGGAACCTTGTTGATGAATGTCCATGTTGATTGTCCACTGATGAGATCTTTTGAGTGGTGGATCCCCTCTCCTCTTTTCAAAGCAACATTTGTCACTAACAATGTGCATTTATGAGCTTGGGCTCATGCACGTTCACTTCCCTATATTGACACTCAGAGGAATATTGGACACGTGCCGGTTTCTAAGAGATTACCATGCTGATTGACATAGACCATTCACCAGTGCTACTGTTCCATACTGGTTCAGGAAATACTGAGAATTGAATTGCTTTATATTCCTTGGCAAGCAACATCGGATAATTACACCAAGCTGTGTTTCACATATACTCTTTAGCTCACCATATGCAGGAGTCTTCTCCTCCAGAACTACCTTTTGCAGATATCTCCTTGGATGCTCTGGTACATGAAGTAGTTAAGCATCACGCAAGTTGCGGACCTTCAAGCTCTTCATGGTAAGGTAAAATCATAGCTGTAGATGCCATGTTCATGCCAAATGCTTGTCCTCTACCAGATAAGGCAACAATAATCTCACTGCTGGCTGAGACACACTGGGAACAAGCTCTCTCCCGCTTCTCTCTCTTTTTTTTTTTTTTTTTTTTTTTTTTTTTTTTTTTTTTGGAACAGGATATCACAAAACAAGAACACAAAAGTTAGTATCAATAGAAATGTTCGACATATGTCACTGTGCTCTTGTGCATGGGATTCTCAAGTGTGTCTATGCACGGCCGTGTAATGTGGCCCTATATTAATGCATACTTTGGAAATGCATGACCTGAATGGTGCAAAAGACAGGGTTGTGCAAGGAGCACATGGTTGTTGCTCGTTCGAGGCTTTCGATGTTATTTGTGGAGGTTGATGCCGGCCTTAGTGGAGGTATCCATTGAGTCTCGAACTGATGTAATCCTTCTTATTGGAGTCCATTTTAGAACATCATTTGGCACTGTAGAGGTCACTTCAGGCGTCTTTCTCTTTGGATGCTTTCTGAACTGTGGTATCCAGTGTGGTTGATGCTTTGGTTCGGTGGAGGCTACTTGCACTTTTGGCTTCCAAACCCATATCCTTTTTGCATGTCTTCCTACTAATGTTGAAGAGCTGATTTGATCTTCCTTTGGTCTCTGTACGTGGTTCTTACCCTTTTCTCTTTTTGGCCTCTTCGTTGAAACCTTTTGCATGTGGGAGAACAAAGGTTGTTGTGGGTGTAGGATCTTCTTAGGTACCCACATCTGTAATTGCCCTTGTTGAGCTGCAGCTAACTTCTTAGGCACCCAAACTTGTTGGATATCTTGTGACGGAGCTTGTCTGAGCTGCTTCCTTCGTCTTCTGGCTTGGTTAGTGTGCATGGATGGGATTTGTGGGGGTAAGGCTGGTGGTTGCTCTCCTTTGCGTACCCAGATCTGCTTCATGCCCGGAACCGCTTTTTTACCGAATGGTGTCTTTCTATTTGATGTAGCAGTTGTCGTGAACGGTGGTGTTTGCTTGTGTGGTGGGCTCACTACTGTGGCTACTTGAGTCTTTGGAGAAGAAGAAAGATCCACCCGCCTTCGAACCTGGTCTTCCACGACTGACTCCTTCTGCATCATAGAGCTTTTGACACATACAACATCTTCTTTCATATGATTAGTCTTGGAAGAACTAAGAGAGTGTGTGGTGCCATGATCTAGGAGCATGCAGTTCTCTAATTCTAATGTAATGCATTGTTCATGTACCCAAACTTGAAGAATTTGACTTCTTAGGTTTAAGTTAACTGCATGGTCATAGATCCAATCTTGACCCAAGACAAGTGGTTCTGTAAGGTTCTCATCTTGACATACTAGCGCTTTGACTTTCATTGGAACATCTTGAAGGTAGATGGGAAGTTCCACCTCGCCCAAACAAGGGGTTTCCACACCTCCCAATCCTATGAGATAAGCTTCTATGGGATTGATGTTCAACCCCAAGTCTTGACAGTAGGAAAGTTTAACTGCACTACTTGCTGCACCTGAGTCAATCAATGCTTTCACCGTCCTTGCACCCTTCCCTTGTCCTATCTCTATGGTCACAAAGGGTCTTCGGTCAATGACCTGAGAAGTCGCAATGCCTGACTTTTGACACATATCCATGTGATATTTTGGGGCTTTTGAGTTGACATCTAGGCCTAATTGCCTTAACTTATTTTGCCTAATACGCTCTCTGGCCTCTTCCTGTGCTTCTTCTCTCACTCTTAACTCTTCTTCTTTTCGCTTCTTCGCAGTGTTGAGTCTCATTAGCATATCCTCAGTAAGAGGTTCTTGATATAGCTTGACTCTACAGCCACTAATATAGTTTGGCAAGATATCTCCTTCTAGAGTGGCCAACTGAACTGCACCACTAGTGGAAATTCTATTAATGATCATGGGTCCATAACCTCTTTTTTCCAACTTACGGGCATGTTGTTTTAGTGTGTATACCAACACTAGATCTCCCTCTTTCAATCCCTTATCCTTGATGTGTGCATCAAAGTATGCCTTTTGCCTCTTCTTTGCAGCGTAGATGCCTGCTGCCGCTCGTAGCCTCGTTTCACCCAAGCGTTCGAGATCAAAGATCCTAGAGGACAATTCATGCCCATTCCACTCATACTCTTGTGCTACTTTTAAGGCAGGGATTAAGAAATCTAATGGTAGCACAGCGTTCTGTCCGAAGACCATCTGAAATGGGGTGGCGTTGAGTACCGTTTTGTAGGCAACTCGATAAGCCCAAACAGCATGATGAAGTTGTTTGTCCCAATCAGAGCGTTTATTATTTACCAATTTTGTCAATACGTTACAGAGGATCTTATTGGTACTCTCGGCTTGTCCGTTGGCTTGTGGATGATAGGGGGCGGATTTCTTATGTATCACCAAGAATTCTTGGAGAAGATTTTCAATGACTTCATTCAAGAAGTGTGTGCCTCTATCGCTCACCAACTCTATTGGTAGTCCATATCTCGTGAACACATTCTCGAATAAGAACTTAGCCGTAGTCTGAGCATCATTCTTTGTTGTGGCTTTGACCTCTACCCACTTTGTAAGGTAATCTGTGGCTACAATGATGTATTCTGCATGGGAGTTTCTAGCTGGGGGGTTAATAGGACCTATGAAGTCTATGCCCCACTTCGAAAATGCACGTCCTCCCATCATTGGCCTCAAGGGCATCTCGTCTTTTCTCACTGGATATTGTGCACGTTGGCATGTGTCACATTTCTTCACATAGGTATGTGCATCCATATGAAGAGTGGGCCACCAAAGTCCTGAGAATAGAATGGTTTTAATCACTCGGTCAGGGCCAAAATGTCCACCTGCAACACCACTGTGTGCAGTCTCTAAGACCCTTAAATAGTCTGATTCATGAACGCACAGTCTTAAGTAACCATCTTTACCTCTTCGGTATAGGTTTTCTCCTACTAAGGCATAGCCTTGAGCCTCTTGCTCCATATTTCGTCTTCTTGCTAGACTGGCCTCTTTGGGTAATCTTCCCGATCTCATAAACTCTACCAATGGAGTACTCCAATCTGGAATTAATGATACTTGATAAAGGGTCGCATGCTCCACTGGTGGTTTCTCTCTACACATTGGACAATTCTTGATCCACTCATGTATTTCTTTGTCCATGCTAGGCCAATACACTCCTAAACGTTTCAAATTCTGCAATGTTCGTTGTTTAGAATAGTGATTTCCTAGCAATCCCTCATGAGCTTGCTGCAACCAACTACTATGTTCATCATCCTCGACACAACAAGCTAATACACCCTCAGTATCTTGTTTGTACATGCTTCCTGCCAATATGTGATATTTTTGTGATTTTACAATTTCTTCTTGTGATGTTTTCACATTCTTATTTGCAGGGCCGAAGGTTAGGACTGGTACCAACTTATTTGCCCATTTAGGAACAACTTCCAAATTGAACAGATAAGCATCAGGTAGTTCATCAGACACTCCTTGTGGTGACTCTCCTGAAGTAATGCGAGAAAGGTGATCTGCCCGAAGGTGGGTTCTACCTTTCCTGACAACAACTTCAAAGTCATACTCCATTAGTAAGAGGAACCATCTTACTAAGCGTCCAGTATTGCAAGGTTTATTGACCAAATATAACAAAGCTTGATGATCAGTGAAAAACTTGAACTTGTTGGCCAATAAATAGTGTCTAAACTTCTTGACGGCATATACCATGCCTAACCCTTCTCGCTCGGTTGTGGTATAATTTCTTTCGGCTGGGTTTAGTTGTCTACTAGCATATGCTATGGGCAAATCTAAATTCCCTTCACCTGTGGGTTGTGCTAGCACACATCCTATGGCATGATTGGATGCATCCACATGGACATGGAATGGTTTATTCCAATCAAGAGTGGTCAGTATTGGTGCTGTGCACAAACGTTTCTTCAGTTCATTGAAAGAATTCTCGCATTCGTCGTTCCACTCAAAATTAGACAACAAGGCATAAAGGGGTCTAGCTATGATCGCGTACATGTGGATAAACCTACGGTAATATCCACAATGGCCCATAAAGGCTTGTACCTCTTTAACATTCCTTGGCCTTGGCAGCTCCGCTATGGCTCGTACCTTATCTTCATCCGTTGAGATTCCATTCTTAGAAACAATATGACCGAGGATTTTACCTTGACGCACCATGAACACACACTTTTCTGGGTTCAGACACACTCGATATTCTCTACACTTGTTGAAGATTTGTCTGAGTTCAGGGATGTGAACCCGTCTTTCTTGGGAATGAGCACATAAATCATCCACATACACTTCTAAGCTCTTTCGCAAGAACTCTTTGAAGACATGACACATGAGCCTTTGGAATGTTGCAGGTGCATTGGTGAGCCCAAATGGCATCACCCGAAATGCAAAGATTCCCCACTCTGTAGCAAAAGCTGTTTTGTGTTGATCTTCTGGGGCAATGGCTACTTGATTGTAACCCGAAAATCCATCAAGGAAGCTATAAACTTCCTTGCCTGCAACACGCTCCAATAGGTGTTCTGTGATTGGAAGTGGATAACTATCTCTAATCGTAGCGGCATTAACTTTTTTAAGGTTAATACACACTCGCAACTTCCCGTTCTTCTTGGGTACCACAACAATGGGGGACACCCATTCGGTATGCTCAATCTCATAGATGAATCCAGCCTCAATCAACCTATCAATTTCTTCTTTGATTTTGGCTGCATAGGTATCATTATATGTGTAGGGCTTCTGTTTGGTGGGCTTAGCATCAGCAGTCATGGGGATAGTATGAGAGCAAATTCTTGGATCTACCCCTTTCAAGTCTCTATAGTGCCATGCAAACACATCCCTATATTCCCTTAATAGAGCTATGAGCTCCATTTCTTCTCTTGCACTTAGGTCATCTCCTATATATGTGCATCTCTCTTCGTTCTCTTCAATGGTCACTACAATCTTCTTGGTCTTTTCTTTATTATCATATGATTCTCCTATGATGGCCTCTCTCTTAGGCATTCGTACCAAAATTTTGCGGTCGTCAACTTCATATTTCTTGAAGTTTTCTGGTACTTCAAACAATGATTCCTCCTTTTCTTGTTTCACTGCTTTTCTTTTCTTTTTCTTTTGACTACTCTCACTTCCATCCTTTGAGTTTACTGTTTTAATACTTGTGAGAGGTTCTTCTTCTTTCTGGGTGAACACTCCTATATCTTCTAAATAGTGCTGCTCTGAGTTAAAGCAACTATCCATCACAATAGACTCCAGATCATCGTCATTCTCTTCCTCTTCTATGACATCACTAGGGTCACATTCTTCTAGCAAGGGTTGACACATGAACACTGAGATATCATAACCCTCCTCATCACAATGAGGTGTCCACTGTTCCTCATTGACAGCAATGTCCATGGTGGCTAAGATTTCTGGCCAGCCATGAGGCTCAAACTCCTCATCTGGAAAGATCATCGGTGTGTAGGCTGGGTCTCTAACTGGTCTATCTCCTAACGAAGTTCCTTCTTCTCTTGCCTTTAAACGTTTTTCCTCTTCCTTTGCAACCTTGCACATCCACAAATGAGTATCTTCATGCAGCCATGATGGATCAGGTGAACTTTCAGAATGCACAGAGATGGAATCTTCTTTTGCTTTGTGGATAGAATTCCACTGTAGTGGTGGTACATCTCTGAAGGTGTAATCCTTCAAATTGACCTTAGTGGTGACCCCTAAGTGCTGTAAGTACAAGGAGTTAGTTCCCCAATCCTGTACTATTTGCAATTGTCGTAGGAAGGGTCTTCCTAGGATCATCTCAAAGACATTATTTTTCTCAAAGTCACATATAGCAAATGTGTGCTCAAACTCTACACCACAAGTGGTTAGAGTGATCCCTTCTAGCAATCCTAGAGGTCTTTCAAAATGACCATCAGCCATTTGAAGCTTCATTCTAGTTGGTCTTAATGTGGGCTTGCCCCATTGCTTCCACAAGGAGGTGGTCGCAATAGCAACACCAGCACCTGAATCTATGATTGCTTTGGTTGTGTAACCTTGGTAGGTGATTGGAAGATAAGTATTACCTTCTTCACCCTCACACATGTCCCCTATTTTGTCTAGAGGTATCTCTGGTACCCTTTGCTTGGAGCCTGCTTTTGGCATGTTGGAATCAAGTTCTGGAACCTGATCCTTCACATGATTCCAGAGCTCAGGTTTTGCTTTGAGCAGCTCTTCTACAGTGAGATGACACTGAACCTTAGTGTTCTTCACGACATCAGTGTTCCTTGGAACCACTGAGTCTTCATTTCTTACCAGTATTGTGGGAGCTCTAATCTGGAGTGATTCAGATTCCCATGGGCCTGGAAATTGAGGCAGTTCTTCTAAGGTATTAGATTCAAAATCTAATCTTTCGTCTTCTTGTTCTGCTTCATCTTCGTAAATAGATGGAATGTCTTGGGGAAATTGATCATGAAGATCATCAATCTCAGGAATAGGAGGGGAATTACCCTTCTCCTTGGCCCATTTCTCCTCTTGTATTTCCCGCAAGAACTCTTGAGAGTACTGTTGAATAGAAGGAGGTATTCCAGCATCCGTGAAATTAGGAACATAAGCTCCCCTTGGTGGTGAGCTTCCTCTTTCAATAACTGGTTGAGCCTGTGGAGGTAGAGAAACTTGTGGTTTGTTTACCAACTGCTCTAATCGTTCTAGTAAGCCCTGGAAATGCAAATCTGATTTGATAGAGTTCGTCTGATTGAACTTTTGACTAGTCTCAAGTATGGCTTGAGCTTGTTCTACCATTTTCATGCACATTTTCATCCGTTCAATCTCTAAATCTGCTCTAGGGTAACTCTTGTCTAGGTTTGCCGCTGTAGGCCCTTCTTGAAGTCGAGCCTGGTAGGCCTTGAACATCATGTCCAAGCCTTCTGGGGTTGGATCTGCAAGAACAGACCCTGGTTGCGGTCTATTTACAATGGGTGGTGGGGTGGGATGAGGTGGAGTGGATGGAGTTTCGGCATGCGAGGGGCTTTGAGATGCAATGTCTTCTATTTTTGTTTTCGCTTCTTTTAAGCTTTCTTCTAGTTCCGATAACTTTTTATTCCACTTACGATTGGCCTTCTCTCTGGTATCCTTCCATGTTCTTGTTTTCCTCTTACTAGGCTCTCCTGATTCACTCGACTCTGATTGTTCTACTGGTTTATCCTGTTTTAAGGCTTGTGCTCTAGTGACAGCTTGTATAGGAGCCACATTGCTACTACTTGAACTTGAATCTGCCACTAAGCCTACCACATTAATGGGTGTAATCTTGGGTGCACTGGAGGGGTTTCTTGGACAATCTCTGGGGAGATGGTCTTTGCCACAATCAGGACAAAAAGCCTGTATTGTGATAGCCTGTCCTTGACTCGGAGATGGTGGGTGGGGACAGTCACGAATGAAATGGTCACCATGACATCTGAAACAAGATCCTCTAGGGGCTTGTGGTCTCATTTGTCTCAACTGGGGCCTAGGGTTAGGATTTGTGTACATGACATTGGAGTATTCTGGCTCCCAATTTTGCTCCATAGGCGGTGCCTCATATTGATACGAGTAAATCTCGCTATGTTCAGGTGACTCTGTGTAATAAGCATGTGGACTACCTTCATGGGAGTAGTCTGAACTATGAGCATGAGAATCATTATCTGGTATCAATGGGGTTAGTGGCACCAAAGCTCTATTTGGATTTTCCTCTCCCACAGCATACTTGACTGGAATCACGTTGGCTGGAGCTGGTGGTTGGTTTACCAAGACAGGTTGTGGCCTATATGGTACCTGATATTGCTGTTGTGGTCTATAATATGGCTGTTGGTATTGGTTCTGATACCTACCTTGTGGGTAAGGTTGCTGATAATTCTGTCTAACAGCTTGCCTATTGTAGGGACAATCTTGAGCCGTGTGGTTTGTGTATTTTCTCTCAATAGTGCAATATGGAGCATTCCTTTCTCTAATGTTTTGGTTTTGCATTGGGCATACATTAGCCATGTGGTCGCCCCCACAAGTATAACACCGATTCACTGGAGTGACTCTCTGTGTTTGTTTATTTTGGACTCCCAGCTTCTTGGCAACTTGCTCAGCTATCTCTTCTATTTCTGTGGAGATCTTTGAAGTATGACTAGTGGAACTATCCGAATCTTTGTAGAGTTTGGACAATCCTAACTCCTCACCCAAGTTATCTTCTATGTCTATGCACGTCCGCACACACTCTTCTATGGATCTAGGATCTTTCAAGTATACATAGGATCTTAACTTTGTGCTCAGTAAGCCATCTAAAAACAAAGCCACTTGTTTGGCTGGTGTGGGTAGCTCTGGAGCAGGGCATCTTTCTAGGTACTGTCTAAACCTTCTACCTGCTAGTCGCACTGTTTCTTGGGGTGTCTGCTTGAAGCTGTGGATCAAAGATGAAGTGTTATGCCTGATACCACTCTTGGAAAATTCTACAATGAATTCGTCTAGCAGTTGACCTATATTGTGATAGTTGCGACTACTCAATGGTTGAAACCAAGCTAAGGCAGTGCCCTTAAGAGTCAGACCAAATGCCTCGTACTGGGTGAACAAATCCTCAACCTGTTCAGCTCTTAACACTTGTTTGAACTCAGCCACATGATCATAAGGATCTCCTGACCCGTCAAAATAATTCTTCATTGCCTTGATCACTTGAGTGGGTCTGAGGGTTCTTGGGTGCTCTCCGGTTCTAGGCAATGGAAATTCATGTTCATTTCTTTGTTGCCTATGTGCTTGATGTCTCTCTCTTTCAGGTCTTTCATTTTCAAATCCTGACCTATTCCTGCCCAAGGTGTGTGCAAAACTTACCTCAGGTCTCTCTCTAGTTCTTTCTCTCTGGGCTTCATGAGCCTGGGATGACCCTACTCCTTGGAGGCCATGGGAAACATTGGATCTTGGTGGGGGGAAAATCATTTCATTCTTCCAAGTATATGCATGTCTATCATGTTCTGTTACCAAGAAAATTTTCTCTGATGTGTTATCCAGGTAGACAACTTTGCCTGGTATCTCAGGATCTTTGAATTCATAGATGATAACTATGCCCAATTGGCTAGGTTGATCTGGCTTGAACCTCCAAAAGGCTTCCTCTGTTTCTCTATTCAAAAATAGCTCTATGCTTTTGTTGTCTTGAGGGATCCAGTCTGGAGTGATCACTCGGGTCAAAACTGACTTGCCTCTAGGAGTCTGGGGTCCTTGTCCTACGTTTCCTTGTTCTAGGTCTCCTATCTCATTCTCATGAATGATATTTCCAAACTCATCGGTCCTATCTGGTTGGTTGGTAACCACATACATGGTTCCTCCCTTATCAATGTATGAACCCTCTTCGAACTTGACCACCGGGTGTTCAAGTCCAAAGGATTGATCTGGATTTTTGAGTTGGACCACTGATCGCCTCAGACCATCCTCATAGATGCGAGCACCTAATTGGTTGGTCCAAATATATTCCAACTGTGTCTTATAGGGACCTTCCGGTGTTTGTAGATGGGCAGTCCCTGAGCCACCTGCAGGTTTTCCCATACTAAAAGACATTTCTGAATCACTTGTGTCTGATCTGAGTAAAAGATGACCACTTAGTTGTTGTGCCCAAGACTTGGATGTATGGTTGACACTAGCCTCAGAAGATCTAATGCTTTGTTTATCCTTGCCTAAGTGTCTACCAGATCTCAGGTTCATAAGCTTTAGTCAAGAGTCCAAATTTTCCCTTTGGTATGGTTCACAATTCTTTAGAGCCCCCTTGGTTCCCTAGTCCCACCTGAGGGTCAACTTCAAATTATCCTATCTCAAAATCAACGCATTATTCTTGAAAAAAACAGTTGAGATCGTGTAGGATTTGAAACGAGCTTTCCAACAAGCTATAGAGCTCAAAAAATGGACTTTGGATGAGAAAGTTATGTCAAATCAGGCTCCTGGGGGTCAAAACAGGCAAACAGGACCTTTGGAGAAAATCGCGATTTTGAGCAGAAAATCGTGATTTGAAAATCGCGATGTTGATCACAAAATCGTGTTTCAGAAAATCGCGATGTTGATCACAAAATCGTGTTTCTGAAAATCGCGATGTTGATCACAAAATCGTGTTTCAGAAAATCGCGATGTTGATCACAAAATCGTGTTTCTGAAAATCGCGATGTTGATCACAAAATCGTGTTTCAGAAAATCGCGATGTTGATCACAAAATCGTGTTTCAGAGAATCGCGATGTTGATCACAAAATCGTGTTTCAGAGAATCGCGATGTTGATCACAAAATCGTGTTTCAGAGAATCGCGATGTTGATCACAAAATCGTGTTTCAGAGAATCGCGATGTTGATCACAAAATCGTGTTTCAGAGAATCGCGATGTTGATCACAAAATCGTGTTTCAGAGAATCGCGATGTTGATCACAAAATCGTGATTCACAAAATCGTGTTTTTGACTGAAAATCGTGTTTTCTCAGAATCGTGTTTTTGACATGAAAATCGCGATTTTGAGCAGAAAATCGTGAATTGAAAATCGCGATTTTGAGCAAAAATTCGTGTTTTCTCAAAATCGTGTTTTTGACTTGAAAATCGCGATTTTGTCCCACAGAATCGTGTTTTTCTCAAAATCGTATTTTTGGCTGAAAATCGTGATTTGTGAGAATCGCGATTTTGAGCAGAAAGTCGTGTTTTTCACAAAATCGTGTTTTTTGCTGAAAATCGTGATTGGTGAGAATCGCGATTTTGAGCAGAGAATCGTGTTTTTTGAAAATCGTATTTTTCACATGAAAATCGCGATTTTGAGCAAAAAATCGTGTTTTCACAGAATCGCCTTTTTCACAAAATCGTGTTTTTGCTGAAAATCGTGATTGGTGAGAATCGCGATTTTGAGCAGAGAATCGTGTTTTTCAGAGAATCGCGATTTTGAGCAGAGAATCGTGTTTTTTTGAGAAAAACACAGAATCGCGATTTTTTTTTTTCAACCAACTTTTAGGCGGGAAAACTGAAAATTGTGATTTTTCAAAAAATTTTGAATTTTCATAGAATCGCGATTTTCATCACAGAATCGCGTTTTTTGGCGGGAAATTCAAATTTCTGAGCGCCGGCTATGGCGAGCTCCGTATGAGCAGAAAATCATGAAAAAAATACAGCGCTTGCTCTCCCTTGCACCTCCTAACTCCTTCCCACACAATAATGCATGAAAAATGGTATGAAGATGGTGAAAATGCACTAAAAAACAAGAATTTTCTATGAAGAAGAAGATGGAAGAAGGTGGAGATGATGATGATGATGAAGATGAAGAGGAAAAAACAGAAAATGAACTGAAATGACAGTTTTTTTTACCTTCCAACGTCGCAAATCTACGATCTTACCATCACAACGCTCGTCCTCGAAGCTCTCTCCCCGGCAACGGCGCCAAAATTTGGTGTAGCTCAAGCGTAAGCACCACCTCCTTTACTTGTCAATCCGCGGAGACGTGAGGACCGGTATGAAGACCACGAGCAAGTGAAGGCACAAGTGCGTGAGTGAAAGCACACAAACATGCACACACATACACACACATGCGCACAAGTAAGATCAAAGAGAGGAACAATGGAAAGCTTAGATTGCAAAAGAGTTCTCTTACAAAGGTTCTATTCTCTAACAAGCTAACCTCAAAAATGAGCTCTCTAGCTCTTTTTATAGTTTTTTGACTAGTTTTGGCCCTGTCCAGACCTAGTGTCCGGCCTAGTTAAAAATTAGGTTCCAGGGCTTATTTGAGGGCTCAAACGAAGTCTAAAAATTATGAAAATTGGTACGATGGTACTTCTAATACTCCTCAAGCTCGAGGACTCCTCGGCTTGAACAAAATGGAGTTACTAAAAATAGATAATGGTATTTACAATGGTTTCTAGTGATGAAAATCACTATTTTTGTAGGGGATTCTTCTGAAAATTTGACATACACTTCTTGGAGCTCCCTACTTGCTCTCTCTTCTTCTATGTCCACTTCTTTGATGTGCTTCCATGCTTTGTCCTTGACCTTGAGCTTCAACAACAACTTAGGAGACGAGTTGGAACTCTCAAAGGTCTATAAGGACTCAGACTGTTCATCTTTAGCATCCACAAAATTGTCTAACTCAATAGAAGATCTAGCAGAAAAAGTGGCCCAGAAACTAGGAGTTTCTAGTAAACCTAGGGTGCTAACAAACAAGCGTTGTTACACCTGTGGTGGTGATCATATGGCAATTGTGTGTCCCAATGCACCACAACCACAAGCCAACCCTAGTGGCCAATATTGTACAATTGAGAGAAGATACACGAATCATACGGCTAAGGATTGCCCATACAACAAACAAGCCGTGAGACAGAACTACCCGCAAGCATACGCACAGCTAGGTAGGTATCAAGGCCAATACAATGCTCAGCCTTATTACTATAGGCCTCCTCAGAACTACCCATACCAGGCTCAACAGAGACCTCAACCTGTCTTAGCTCAGCAGCCACCCCCACCAGCGAATGTCATCTCAGTCAAATACGCTGCTGCAGAAGAGAATTTAAGTAGGGCCTTAGTGCCTTCTTCACCTTTGATAACGGAGAGTGACCCAAACTCAAACAGTTTTGACTCTACGCATGTAGATAGTCCACCCGCATATTCCAGAGAGTCACCAGAACACGTAGAAACATATTATTATGATAGTCCACCAGTGGAACCTAGTTGGGAGCCAGACTATGCTAATGTGATGTACACAAACCCAAATCCACGGCCCCAATTAAGACAACAAAGACCACAGGGCCCTAGAGGACCATGCTTTAGGTGCCAAGGAGACCATTTCATAAAGGATTGTCCACATCCTCTGATATCAGGACAGTCACAGTACTATAACATCCAAGGCTTTTGCGCCGATTGTGGCAAAGAGCACATCATCAAAGATTGTCCTAAAAATCCAGTTAACGCTACGAATGTGACACCGATCAACGTGATAGGTATTGTAAATAACGCAGATGGATCCAACCCTACATACGTGCCTATCCAAGCTATAACAAGAGCCCAGGCGCTCTTACAGAACCAACAGCTTAATCAAGAGAAAGTAGCCGGAACTAGTGAAGTTGCAGAATCTAGCAGTAAAAAGACAAAATCTTGGAAAGATTCTAGAGAAAGAATTAAGAGAAAATGGAGTAAAAAGATAAGTGAGTTGGAAGGAAGTTTGAAGGAATCTAGAGCCAAAATCCAAGAATTGACTTCACAGGACTTGAATCAAGAGAATCCAGCTCAGAAATCAGGATCAGTTTTAGCGGAACCCATACCAGAAAACCTAGACATGATGTTTTGTGCATATCAGGCTAGATTAAAAGAGGGACCTCAGGTAGCTGAAATGAGCAAAAACTACCCTCGAGCTGGTCTAGAAATTGAGAGAACTAAACTTTGCATGAAAATGGTAGAATTAGCACAAGCTTTGTTCGAAGCCTCTAGATACCTTAATTGGAATAACATGGCAAAACTGGAATTACACTTTCAAGGACTATTGGAGAGGCTAGAATACTTGATTGAAAGCAAGGAGAAAAAGGATCAGCCTAGGAACCCTATTGTCCCAGAGACACAGGAAAGGAATGCGCCATCCCTGTCTCAAGTACCCAACTCAGAAAGTCAAGATAATTTGTCTTCCATACATAAATATTCACATGAATTTTTGAGAGAGATCCAAGAAGAGAAATGGAGAAAGGAACAAGGAACCCATCCTCCTATTCAAGAAATAGATGACTTGCAGGAACAATTTCCCCAAGACATTCCCTCTATTTATGATGATGTAGAGGAAGAACAACTGAGTGAACACACAGGATTTGAATCTAATTCTTTACAAGAATTACCTCAGTTCACAGGACCTTGGGAAGCAAAGTCTATTAGTATGAGAGCACCCACGATAATAGTGAGGAATGAAGAATCAGTAATCCCTAGAAACACGGAAGTGATCAAGAACACCAAAGTACAATGTAATCTCACTCTAGAGGAGTTGTTGAAGGTAAAACCAGAATTGTGGAAACATGTAGCAAATCAATTCCCCGAGCTTGCTACTACTCCCTCACAAATAGGATCACAAGATAAGGTACCAGAAATACCCGTAGAAAGATTGGAGATGTAAGCGAAGGAGAGGAAGGTAACACTTACCTTCCGATAACCCATAAGGGCTACACCACGAAAGCTATCTTAGATTCAGGAGCCGGAGTAGCCATCGCTACCACCGCTTTATGGAAACGTTGGGGTAAGCCAGCATTGAGACCCACCAGGATGAAGCTACAAATGGCTGATGGACACATAGAAAAACCATTAGGCTTACTAGAAGGCATATCTCTCACCACTTGTGGCGTAGAATTTGAGCATACCTTTGCCATTTGTGACTTTGCAAAAAATCATGCATATGAGATGATATTGGGACGACCATTCATGCGTCAGTTGCAAATTGTACAAGATTGGGGAACTAATTCTTTGTACTTGCAACATTTAGGAGTGACTACCAAAGTCAATCTTAAAGACTATTCACATCAAGATGTACCCCCAATACAATGGAATACCATCCATAAGACACCAGTAGAGACAGAATCTGTGCACTCATTAGAATCAGATCCTTCTTGGTTGCATGAGGATACTCACTTATGGATGTGTAAAGTTGCAAAACAAGAGGAAGAAAGGTTAGAAGCCAGGACCTTAGGCGCAGAACAACATCCACGAACCCTTCAAGATCCAGCCTATACACCTGTAGTATTCCCAGACGAAGAGTTTGAACCCCATGGTTGGGCAGAAATCCTAGCAACCATGGATGTAGCCATCAATGAAGAACAATGGACACCCCACTGTGACGAGGATGGCTATGACATTTCAGTTTTCACGATAGAGCCAATCATGTGTGATGCAGTTTTAGAAGAGTGTGAACCTAACACTGATGCATTTGAGGATGCAAGCGATTTTGATTTAGAATCAATTATCATGGACTCACCCTTTGCATCAGAGGAAGAGTATTTTTTCGAAGTAGAGACTCATCCTCAAAGACACGAGGAAATTACGAATGAGGTGAGGTTAGCCACTCAAGTGACTACTAAGAGTGAAGGTAAGAAAAGGAAGAAGAAAGAAACCAGGACAGAAAAAGAAGAATCTTTATTTGAAGTACCCGAGAACTTCAAGAAATATGAAATCGAAGATAGAAGAATCATGGTACGAATGCTCAACAGAAAGGCGAATGACGGACAAGTCTATGATAACCGAGAGAAAACTAAGAAAATAATAGTTGCTATCGAAGGAGAAGAAGAAAAATGTACATACATAGGGCATGATTTGACGAAGGAAGAAGAAGAAGAATTAGTTGCCCTATTGCGCGAATATAGAGATGTTTTTGCTTGGAGTTACAAAGATTTGAAAGGAGTAGATCCAGATATATGTTAATGCCGCCACGATTAGAGAAAGTTATCCTCTTCCTATCACGGAACACTTATTGGAAAGAGTTGCGGGCAAGGAAGTTTACAGCTTTCTTGATGGATTTTCAGGCTATAATCAAGTAGCCATTGCTCCAGAAGATCAACACAAGACGGCATTTGCCATTGAATGGGGTATATTTGCATTTCGTGTGATGCCATTTGGCTTAACAAATGCACCCGCCACTTTCCAGCGACTCATGTGTCACGTTTTCAAGGAATTCTTACGCAAGAGTTTGGAAGTTTATGTTGACGACTTATGTGCACATTCAAATGTAAGACAGACACATATCCCAGAGTTAAGACAAATATTTGACAAATGTCGAGAATATCAGGTTTGTTTGAACCCAGAAAAGTGCGTTTTCATGGTCAGACAAGGCAAAATTCTAGGACACATTGTGTCAAAAAATGGAATCTCTACGGATGAAGAAAAGGTGAAAGTAATTGCAGAATTACCTAGACCAACTAATGTGAAAGAGGTACAGGCATTTATGGGCCATTGCGGTTATTATAGGAGATTCATACACATGTATGCAATCATAGCCAAGCCTTTGTACTCTCTTTTAACCAACTTTGAATGGACAGATGAATGTGAAAATTCATTCAATGAACTTAAACGACGCTTGTGCTCAGCACCTATATTGACAACCCCAGATTGGAGTAAGCCATTCCATGTACATGTGGATGCATCCAATTACGCCATAGGATGTGTGTTAGCACAACCCACGAATGAAGGTAACATAGATCTCCCCATAGCTTACGCTAGTAGACAATTGAACGCAGCAGAAAGAAATTACACCACGACGGAACGAGAAGGATTAGGGATGATCTACGCAGTAAAGAAGTTTAGGCACTACTTGTTGGCCAACAAATTCAAGTTCTTTACAGATCATCAAGCCCTATTGTACTTAGTCAAAAAACCATGTAACACAGGACGATTGATACGTTGGTTTCTATTACTCATGGAGTATGATTTTGAAGTAGTAGTCAGGAAAGGAAAGACAGATCTTAGAGCTGACCACCTTTCAAGATTAACCTCAGGAGAAGCTCCTCAAGGAGTAGTGGATGATCTACCAGACGCATATTTGTTTAACCTTGAGATAGCACCAGAATGGGCTAAACCTATAGTCCCTATTCTGACATACAGACCCAAGAATCCTAGGATAAAGATCAAAGAAGGAGAGATTACCAAGTCTCAGAGATACCAAATAATGGCAGGAAGCATATATAAACAGGATAATCAAAAGATTCTTGCTTGTTGTGTAGATGAATCAGAACATGCGAATTGGTTGCACTTAGCACACATAGGTGCATTAAAGCAACATCATTCAAAACATCGTACATTACAGACTCTGCATAGACTAGGAGTATATTGGCCTTCGATGGAAGTAGATGTCTACAAGTTGTGTAAAGAATGCCATGTTTGTTGTGAAAGACCACCAGTAGAGCATGCTACATTATATCATGTGTCTCTCACACCAGACTGGAGTGAACCTTTAGTGACATACTTGAGGACGAAGACATTCCCTCAAGGCATGACCTTAGCTCGACAACGAAGTCTAGAGCAGGAAGCTCAAGATTATTCACTTATTGGCGATAACCTATACAAAAGAGGACAAGACGGATATCTAAGACATTGTGTTCATGAGAGCGATTATCTGAGCATACTAGAGACTGCACACCAAGGTGTTGCAGGAGGTCATTTTGGACCCGATAGGATAATCAAAGCCATCCTCTTTGCCGGATTATGGTGGCCCACTCTTCACATGGATGCTCATACCTATGTAAAGAGATGTGATGTGTGCCAAAGAGCTCAGTTTCCTACTCGCAGAGATGAAATGCCATTGAAACCCATGATGGGCGGACGTGCATTTTCAAAGTGGGGTATAGACTTTGTAGGACCCATTAACCCCCCTGCAAAAGGTACACATGCGGAATACATTATTGTTGCCACAGATTATCTTACGAAATGGGTAGAGGCAAAAGCCACAAAAAAGAATGATGCACACACAACTGCAAAATTCTTATTTGAAAATGTCTTTACAAGATATGGATTGCCTATAGAGTTAGTGAGCGATCGAGGCACTCACTTTCTAAACCAAGTCATTGAATATTTGTTACAGGATTTTATGGTGATTCACAAGAAATCCGCACCATATCATCCTCAGGCCAATGGTCAGGCTGAAAGCACTAATAAGATCCTTTGTAACGTACTGACGAAACTCGTGAACAACAAACGTTCAGATTGGGACAAACAGTTACACCACGCTGTTTGGGCATATCGAGTGGCCTACAAGACCGTACTCAATGCAACTCCCTTTCATATGGTTTTTGGTCAGAATGCTGTGCTTCCTTTGGACTTCTTGATACCGACCCTTAAGGTTGCACAAGAACATCAGTGGACCGGCCATGAATTATCAGCGAGAATAATGGACTTGGAACGATTAGGAGAAACCAGGCTAAAGGCAGCAGCAGGAATATACGCAGCAAAGAAACGACAAAAAGCATATTTTGATGCACATGTGAAAGATAAAGGCCTAAAAGAAGGAGATTTAGTTCTAGTATATACGCTAAAGCAACACGCACGTAAGTTAGAAAAGCGAGGTTATGGAGCTATGATCATTAACAGACTCTCAACAAGTGGAGCAGTACAATTAGCCACTTTAGAAGGAGATATAATGCCTAATTATATTAGTGGCTGTAGAGTCAAGCTATATCAGGAACCTCTTACTGAGGATATGCTTAGACGACTCACGTTGGCAAAGAAGTGTAAGGAGGAAGAAAATAGAATACGAGCGGAAGCTCAGGCAGAAGCAATAGAACGCATTAAACGCATGAAGTTAAGAAGACAAGGACTAGGGAGAGAACAGTATAACCATCTGGAAACTACACCCAGACATCCCATGGCCATGTGTCAAGTAAAGTCAACCACTCATCCTAGCATAGTGGACAGGAGACCATTCATTACAGTCAGGTTAGAGCACGGCAACCCTTGCCAAGAGCTCAGGGCTTTAATTGACTCAGGTGCTGCGACTAGTGCGATTAGATGGTCCCACTATAAGGATTCAGGAATAGAAATGCGGCCAATTGAGGCATACCTCATAGGCCTAGGAGGCATGGAAACCCCTTGCATGGGTGAGGTGGATCTTCCTATCCTCATTAAGGATGTGACCATGACAGCGAAGCTACTAGTGTGCCATGATGACGACCTGATAGAACCCCTAATCCTTGGCCAAGATTGGCTATACGATCACTCAGTGGACCTAAATCTTAGACAAGGCTCCTTACATATTGGAACCTTAGAACAGAAGCGAGTGATACCGCTTGACTTCCCTAACGGCATTCCGATTGAGGTTTGTAACCCTAGACCCTATGAAACGCATGCGACGGAAGACCAGAAGATCTTGGGTCAGACCAGTCACGTCACGTCTACACCAACCCACTCGGGCTTGGCTATGGACAGTTGTCAATCAGAAGGACGACAGGAGATCTTCCTTGGGGCTTCCTGCAAACTAGAAGGGGCAGCTACCCAACCGCTAGGGCAGATGAACACAATCAGCGGTCAGGTGGGTTGCATCAGCGACCAAATGAGCACAACACCCTGCGGTGCTCATCCTTCCAAACTTGCTGTGGACTGGCCTAGATTAAAGATAAATAACAAATCACTTCCTAATGGGCAGGTCACGCAAGTGTTGGATCTCCCTTCTTTTCCAAAGCAGAGCGTCCAATGGACCTCTCAAACCCAACCTCGAAGGAGTCAACCACAACAGAGGAACCCAGACCGACGACACCACCAGACAAGGCAAAGAAAGCAGCAGTATCAACATCACAGAACAAGTGGCACGAGACAAATATGGGTGCCAAAAGGACAGCAACCACAGGCTATTGGCAACACTGCAAACGAGAGCAGGACAAAGTTTCAACAGAAGCAGAGTCAACAGCCAAAGTCCCCTCGATCTTCTTCCCCAAGTACAAATACTCGACAGATTTGGATCGCCAAGAAGTATCTTATCAATCGACCCACACCCATGCAGATTTGGGTACCCAAACAATGTATTATAGCCCAACCCTCTGGCCATGTAATATATACCCCTCAGAAATCTTTTCATCCTTCAATACCACCAAACCCAATACCACTTTTTGTCCCTCAGCAGAAACATACCACCCACTCCAAGACTCTTAGGAAATGGATACCGAAACGTATCCAAACGTCTTCTTGTACCCCCTTATCTAACAATTTTCCCACCCCGTTTAAACTCCACCCTTGTAATAATTCCCCCTCAACCAAACCTTGTATAAATTCATACACCCAAACCCCACATCATGCATAATAAAAGCTCATCAAGAATTGTAGGCATAATCTGAACCATGTAGGTGTCTAGAGACCTGCATTAGCTCTACAAAGAATCATTGCATCAATCACTTCACGACACTTGGCTACACGGGTTACACATCGGTTATGGAAAGGGATTGCGGTCTCACCTTATTGGGATCATAATTAATTTCCATGCTAATGTGTTAATCTTTTGTAGCAGATCTTTTCCATTAGCTCGTCAGTCATCATGCAAACCGAAGCAGGACCATCAGAGGCTGGCCCCAGTGCACCGATGGCCACTATTGGAGAATTACTAGCGGAATCTTATCCTACGATGCAACCACCAGAGTTTCAAGGTTTTCCAGGACCCATGCCAATCGATGATCCTCCTAGAGGATATACTGAGAAGATTCATCGTAATTCTCACTGGTTTCAAGGCCTAGCAGGACCCTTAGCAGACGCTGATTTCATATTTGAGGCCAATTTGGCATTTGATCTTCGCACATGGACCAAGTACCAGTTCTTGTCAAGAGAATTTGAAGGACTGTAGAATACACAAGATTTAACGCACGTTTGGGCACGAGCGGGATTTATAGAGTATTTTAGCGACCCTCTGCCTAAACCCGATTTTTACAGATGTTTTTACTTGGTAACCACCTTAACGGCTTCAGAGAACAAGGATCTACCCGGCACATTCATGTTACCATCTTTGGTAAATGATCCTCCATTCAGAAGGTTTTATTTGTCTAAAGATTTAATTCGCGCAGCTCTAAAAATACATGGAACACACACTCCAACGGAGAAAGAACGGCTAGTCCCAGAGCAGATGAAACGTGGCGACGTAACTAAGTGGGAGGATATTTCTGCTATAACACCTGAGCTCTCCAAGCCATTACGGATATGCATGCAGCACTTTGCTTTCCCAGCTCAGGATCGTTTTACCATGCCTCACAAGAGAATCTGGTTTGGATTGTACTTAGCATGTACTGGACCTCAAACGGTTGATCTAGCCAGTTGGATAATTGATCAGCTCCATTTGGCACAACATAGGTGGGAGCGAAAGAATGTAATCAATGGGTGCTGTGCCCTCACCAGGATCATATATATGTGCTTGGCATATGACTTACCAATTGAGCGTGCCATGACCAGTGAGGAATTGAAAGCATTTAAAGGCACCACTAGGAAGGCTAGAAAGTCTAGCAAAGGCAGAGCCGGAAAGCGGATGAGAGGTACTATCCCATGCCTACAAGTCCCAGAATCACCCTCGCCACAACCATCTCCAGAGCAGTCACCAACAGCAGCCACTCCCACGGTACCACCAATTCATATACGGTTATCAAGACCAGTTACGCCGGAGGGCACCACCAGTACTGTTGCACCCCAAGCAGCCACCCCCACAGAACCTATCACCACAGCAGCTGAACTTCCCACCACCATTGGTGCGGAAGCTTTCTCTTTTCCAATACCGCATTTAGAACCAGGACATGCAGAGCCACTGGACCAAACTTTTGATTTTGAGATGCCCGATGCATTCTCCAACGAGTTCTAGTTTTCAGAAGGACAAATGTTTTCTCAAGAATTTGAAAGGCCTAGCTACCCTACCACACCCAGGGATCAGCCACAAGGACAGGTCGTGTCCAGCTCTGATGACAAAAGAACAGCAACCGATAACGACGAAGGAGACGACGAAGCTAGCCAGGGAACACATGAATCCCAAGAGCATGAACAGACAGATGGCCAAGGCCAACAAACAGAAACACATGGCGATACAAGTACCCATGAAGATGAAACTTACGAGGCAGCAGCTTACACACTAGCTATCAAGAAGCTGTATAGAACTATGCAAAAAGTTTGGGCACACAAAAAGCTGACAGAGGAAGAGAGTCAAACCATAATAGAACAAGAACTTATCACAGGCGGATTCGAAGACGCATACATCAAAGGATTCAAAGAGTTAGTCAAATCAGTAGGCTCCAATGAAGCACTCAGGTACTTGCAAAGAAAGCCACTACCACAGTTTGACCCCCGCAGAGTACGACTACTTTCAAAGCCCGGCGAATACATTCGTGTACCAACCGGAGCACAATCTTCAGAACAAGCCAGGGAGGCACGCCTCGTCCCCGAAAGTTCGTTGGCCATAGAAACCATCTTTGTAGATTCCCCACCCCGTGCTACAGCTGTACAAACCTCAGTAGTCACTGAAGTACCGACCACCCCTACCGCTCCGCTCTCACCGCCCATCCATCCAGCCTCCCCTCTTCACCCTCCTTCCCCCAGACCAACATCTTCATTCGTCGGTGGCATAGCAGAAATCGTCTTTACGACCACTCACCCCACAATTCCCGTACCCATTAGCCCTAGTCTACCCCCACCCACACCCACCTTTCTATCCAACCCATTCCTCCATCCATCTTTTCCATCTTTCCCCACAACTCCAAGACCCCTATTTCCATTCCCACCGCCATTAACCTTCTCCCCCGTCTCACCTCCCCGACCCACTGTAACCCCTCTTTCCCCTTTCCACCAAGCCGCTCCAGCCAGCCCCCCTGTAAATTACCCCTCAACATTTGTAAATCCCATATTTACACTAGCACGAGCACCCATGATCACACCCATATTCACGGTCACCGCACTAGATACGTCCACTGACATGGACATCTCACCACCCGCTGCACCATCACTCACTTCACTCCCGGCACAAACATTTTTAAGCACATCACAATTTTCAACAATCACTACATCATCCACCTTCCCATCCCCATTCCCCGTTCCCGTTGCATCTACACCAACTGCATCTTCATTTAGCACCCCATTAATACTATCACCCACTGTAGATAATGCATTCCGACAGATGTTCATGTGTATGACGCAAGTAAGAGATGAGTTCACATCCCTTGGTGATAATTATCAGCAGCTGCAGAGGACAACCAATGACTTACAGTCGCAACTTAATTTATTGTCTATTGAGAATGCCTCTTTGAACACCCGATACCAGGAATTACGCGAGGCTTATCACAAATTGGAACTAGAAAGCGAAGAAAAGACCAAGGAAGCCACTACTGACCTGGATAACTTATTAAGAGCCCAGACAGTCCGCAATGCAATGCTAACACGAAACATGGGCTTACTACGAAGACACCTAGCAGCTGCCAAGGAAGAAAACTAGCGCTTACAGGATCAAAATCGAGAAAACTTAGAAGCAGCGCTCGACCACCCAGACCAACCGCTCAGTCCTAGCAGGTTCAAAGCCATTCCTTCAGACTCGATGAGGATGCTGCTAGACAATCATGTAAGATTACTAGATGAATACGACCGCATGAACGAGGAGTTACAGAAACTCAAAGAAGATCACAAATTACTCCAGTTACGAGAACCGGCACACCAAGACATACCAGCACCTGTGGACCCCTCTCCTGACCTCCTAGAGGAACTCAACTCATTACGGGCCCAGGTATCGACCCTTGAATCAAGGATTGCAGTATATGAAGTGCCACCAAGGCCAGATTCCCCACCTGAGCTTCCAGCTGAGGAAGAAACGGTCACCATTCCGGTGGAGGAAACATTTGAAGAGGCATACGAGCCACAACCCATCCCAGGCGGGCGCGTCACGGCCGAAGGTCAGATGACGTACGAACTTCCGACCCCCGCGTGGATGAAGACTATTGAGGAACTTGGAACAACGCACTCAGCTAGAGTAGAGGCACAATTACACGCCATGGCGATGATAGAAGAAAGAATATTACAGTCTCCATTCTTTGCTCATTTGGCCCCACGACGATACATATCTGGGCACGAGCTACAGTATAAACCGTATTTCATGTTAATGGCCGAATACCAGTTAGCCATTGAGAAAGAGACAAGTAAGAAACCATCGCATGCAACTCAATTCGAGGCGGATGATTTGCCACTAGATGCACAGAAAGGAAGGATCTATCAACCAGAGTGGCGAAAAGATTTACTACAGCAGTATCCAGAGATGATGAGTACATGGGTAAAGGCACCTTTGCATTTGAAGTATAACCCGTGTTGGGGACCAGTACCACGACGCCGCTCCTGGACTGCCTTTGCTATTAAGGTACAAAACAATAAGTAGTGCCAAGACTGGTTGAATTACCCCTATTTTAAGCCACCCATTGAGTTACCAACTGTTGGCTACATGATGGCTACAATTCGCCACTGGCTCCCTAGATTAAAGCATATGGACGATATAACGGCGCATATGACTGTCAAAATCTTTGACATGATGCAAATGATTTTTAAAGTCTTCTGACGCGTCAAGGCACCCCATGTCAACACCCCGGGCTTTGAACATGGCAATTTTGACCTGGTATATGATATGAGTACAACGCCATCGCTACGGGTGTGTTATGCCTGGCATTGCAGAATAAAGTACCTACCGGCGTGCTACAAGCAGACGTTCGAAGAGATGTTCACAACCGGCTTCTGGGAATACCATTCAGAGGTATTCATAAGCAGGCCTACACATTTATTACAATTATTTGCCTGTGAACGAATGGTCTATTCCACACACTATCAGCTCCCGCCACCGGAAGAACCGCAACCAATCGACTGGGAGCAACTCGAGGCAGACCTGGCCCGAGGCATTCGTATCTCCGAGCACACCCTCGCTACAGACCTCCTACAGAACTATATCCAACAGACCTCACAACAAGGTTCTGTCAGGGACGACAGAAGCGAGAGGGAGGGGGGTGTTGGAAGCAGCCAGAGGCACAGACGACACGGAAGCATGTAACGCCAGAGCAGGGAGCCAGTCGAATCGTTTTTCAAAGAATTATGTTTCCAAATACTTTCCAAAAACCTCCAACAGTGATTTTTATCACTATTGTAACATATGTAACATAGAAAACCCCATTTTGTAATCCATAGCTCCATTTTGTGCAAGCCGAGGAGTCCTCGAGCTTGAGGAGCTTAGGTAGAATGCGCGTACCAATTTTCGTTGTTTTTAGATACCGTTTACCCTTCCAAATAGCATCTAGGACCTAATTTTTAACTATGCCGGTCACTAGATGTGAAACCGGTCAAAACTAGTCTAGAAACTATAAAAAGAGCTAGAGAGCTCATTTTTGAGGTTAGCTTGTTGGAGTTTAGAGTTCTTTTGAGCTTGTAATAGTGTTCTTGAGTAATAGAGTTGATTTCTCACCTTCCATTGTGTCTTGCTTGTCTCTTCGTAGTGTGTGTGTATGTGTGTGTGCATCTTTGTGCTTCTCACCTTCACTCTCACTTCATCTCACATTCACGATCTTCATATCACTCCTATCTCTTCCGCGGATTGACAATTAAGGAGGTGAAGCTTCTTAACGTGGTTCTCACCATTGTGCTAGAGCAACATCATATTATAAAGAACTGTCCAAAACTGGCTGCTAAAGAGGCAAAGAAGAAAGAGGCTGGAATGGTTGTTGCAGAGGCCTCTACACCAAAAACAGAGTCTGCAAATCTTGTGCAGGAAGAAGAATGGGCGTTTACTACTGTCTGCAGTTTTGACCCATCTTCTCATGATCAGTGCATGTCTGCAGTAGACTCAGATGTTTGGTACTTTGATAGTGGGGCAACCAAACATATTACCTCGCAGCGCAGTCTCTTCTCTTCACTCGAGCCTGCCCCTACAGGGAATACTGTCACATGTGCCAATAACTCCTCTTATCTTGTTATGGGAGTTGGTAAGATCATTCTGACTACTGCTGATGGTAGTTCTTTCACTTTGTCAGATGCTTTATTTGTGCCAAGGATAAAAAAGAACCTGTTATCAGTTTCTGCATTAGGCAAGATTGGCTTGGTTGTGAAATTTGTTGATGACAGGTGTACAGTCCATGATCTCTCAAATGGCGATGTGATTATTGCTTTTGGCATTTTATGTCGTGGGCTGTATAAGCTCATAGACTATGAAAAATCTGTGAATGATTCGGCATGTGCAGTTCATGATTCTAAGGCTATGTCAGATGCAAAGCTTTGGCATGCACGCTTTGGTCATCTGAATTTTGCTAGTTTGTTACGCCTGCAGAAATCTGAAATGGTGTCCTCTTTGCCCAAACTTGAGGCACCTGGAAAACATGTTTGTGAAGGCTGTATTTTGGGCAAAATGCAGCGTTCTTCCTTTCCAAAAGATGGTTCAGTTCGGGCTATGCAGAAATTGCAGCTTGTACATAGTGATGTCTGTGGTCCTATGCAGACACCCTCTTTTGGAAATTACCTTTACTTCGTGACTTTCATTGATGATTTTTCCAGGCATGCATGGGTATATCCACTCAAAGCAAAGTCCGAAGTGTTCATGTGCTTCAAACAGTTTTTGGTTTTGGCTGAAAATCTATCAGCATGTAAAATGGGCACCCTCCGTTCTGATCGAGGGGGGGAATATATGTCTTCAAATTTTAATGCATTTCTGGCTGAACGTGGGATAAAACACCAGTGTGCAGTGACATATACACCTCAACAGAATGGAGTTGCTGAACGAAAGAACAGGTCACTCATGGAGATGGCGAGGTGCATGGTCAAAAGTCAGGCTTTACCACATAGTTTCTGGCTTGAGGCTGTCATGTGTGCAGCATATGTACTGAACAGGTGTCCCACGAAAGCGTTGCAGTCTATCACTCCATATGAGGCTTGGCATGACCGCAAGCCATCTATTGCTCATCTGCGTGTTTTTGGTTGTTTGGCATATGCATTAGTGCCTGAACAACATCGCAGAAAATTGGATGATAAGGCAGTAAAATGTATTTTTGTTGGGTACAGTTCTGAAAGTAAAGGCTATCGTCTGTATCATCCACAGACTAAACGCATTCTGGTTAGCCGTGATGTTGTCTTTGTGGAAGATGCTATTCAGCCATTGCTTTCATGTACTAAGGAGACATCTGTTAGCTCCAAAGACATGTATGATACTTTGATGCCTCTTTTTACAGGTGGACAGGCTAGCGCTGGTCCTAATGAGGCAACTTCTCAGCCTTTGCAGGTTTCATATGATGATGCAGATCATTCCATTTCTGATGCAAATTTACATGATGCACTTGTTGATGAGAGAGCTGATATTGAACAGGCAAAAACTATGCCAAAATGGCTGGTGCAGACTTTGCGTGACAGCAAATTAGATGCACCTTTGTCATATCGTACTCGTTCAGGCTCTCATAGTACCTCCTTTGCATCAGATTGCTATGCTATGGCTGCATCTAGTCTCTGTGATGAATATGAGCCTGTTTCTTTTGATGAAGCACAAAATTCAGAAAATTGGATGGCTGCTATGCAATCTGAATATGATGCCATAATGAAGAATGGTACATGGTCTTTATGTGACTTGCCTCCTGGCAAGAAGGCCATTGGCACTAAGTGGGTATACAAGCTGAAGCGTAAACCTGATGGTACAGTTGACAGGTATAAGGCTAGGCTTGTTGCAAAGGGTTATGCGCAGGAAAGAGGCATTGATTTTGATGAGACCTTTGCACCTACATGCCGTATGACTACTGTTCGGAGCATTTGTGCACTTGGAGCCCATCATGGTTGGAATGTACATCAGTTGGTCATTAAAACAGCATTTCTGAATGGTGACTTGCATGAAGAAGTGTATGTTTTTCAGCCCCGTGGCTTTGTGCAGAAAGGGCATGAAAACCAGGTGTGCAGGTTAAAGAAGGCGTTATATGGTTTAAAGCAAGCACCACGTGCTTGGTATGAGAAAATACATGCCTATCTGATTGCACATGGTTTTGAGAACAGTCCAACTGAAAGCACCTTATATGTTAAGCGTGCTAATGATGTGCTTTTGATCATTGTTGTCTATGTAGACGACATGCTGCTCACTGGTCCTCTTGAGAAGCATATTGCTGATTTCAAGGCTGATTTGCATGCCTCATTTGAGATGTCTGATTTGGGGCATTTGCATCACTATTTGGGCATTCAGTTTATGCAAGTTGATGGTGGAATGGCTTTGTGTCAAACGAAATATATTGACACATTATTGCAACGTTTTGGCCTTGAAGACTGTAAGCCTATTGCCACTCCTATGGAGACAGGTTTACGATTGAGTCTTCATGATGCTGGAGATGCATTTGATGCTGTTCTCTATCAGCAGGCTGTTGGATGCTTGATTTACTTATGCATTTTTGGCTAGATATTCAGTTTGCTGTCTCACAGATGAGCAGGTTTATGCATTGCCCAGGAGTCACGCATTGGAAAGCGGTTAAGCGCATCTTTCGCTACTTGAGTGGTACTCGGCTACTTGGGTTGTTTTATCCCAAGGGGGGATCACTACCACCAGATTTGCATGCTTTTTCTGACTCAGATTGGGCTGGTTGCTATGACACTCATGTGTCCACCAGTGGTTTTTGCTTCATGCTTGGTAGCTCATGTATATCTTGGTTGAGCAAGAAGCAGCCTACTGTGGCCACTTCCAGTTGTGAGGCTGAGTATAGGGCAGCTTTCACAGCGACTGTTGAGTGTGTGTGGCTCAGACGCCTTATGGCTGATTTGGGTGTTGGCTAGTCTTCTGCCACCACCATCTTCACTGACAGTCAGAGCGCATTGGCAGTTGCGAGGAACCCTGTGTTCCATGCTCGCACTAAGCACATTGAGGTGCATTATCACTATGTCAGGGAGAGCTTCTCTGCTGGGGAGATCAGCTTGGCATATGTGCCCATGCAGGAGAACATTGCAGACCTTTTCATGAAGGCTCTGCCTAGGAAGAAGTTTGAAGCTTTCCGCAAAGCTTTGGGCTTACTTCCTTTTGTGGAGTGATTTCCACATAGCTCGGCACTTCCTTATACATGAGTGCCAGCTCCTTGTTCACCGCATCACTCTTAGGGGGGATTTGTTGATATATTTAGGTAGTGATGTGTGTGAACACTCTAGGACCGCCGGGGCACTTTTTTCCCTCTTTAGGAGGTTTTTTTCCCCCGGCTTGTATATACGCCTATTGCCCTAATGGGCTACCTATCTTTGTACATTCTCTAGTAATACATTCAGTCGTGTGTGTTGTGCTCCAAGCTTCTTCTTCTTCCTTGTGTTGTTCGCGTGCTTCCGCAGACGTCTAACTCCAACAGGGGCAAGTGGTTAGCCCATCGCACTCCTAACCGGGAGGTTGTGAGTTCAATTCCCAACATTGGTATCAGAGCCTAGTTGAGAAATTGGGCGAGACAGAGGTTTGCGCTTCATTCGTGGGCACTTGGAAAAAGCCCTTATCTGTGGTGAATGTGAAACTGTCCTTGGATGAAGGCGCATGGGCATTTGGGCACCCACGGAGGGTGGGATAGGTCCAAATTTGGTCGATGTGCTAGAGTTTGAGGTTGGTGGAAGCGCTCATGCATGGAAAGTGGGTCCAAGAGTTAGAAGGGTCCACAAGTGAGCATTGAGGACAATGCTCAGTCTAAGGGGGAAGGAATGTCACATAATCCTAGTAGGGGATGGTTGAATCATGCCTTAAGAGAGAGGATTAGGAAGTAATCCTCAACCATGGCTTTTGGGGCAAGTGGTTAGCCCATCACACTCCTAACCGGGAGGTTGTGAGTTCAATTCCCAACAATCAGCCTTACCAACCATAATTCCAAGCTCAGTAAAGACTTCAATAGCCTCCTCCACCAACCAATGTGATTCCGGTCAAATATGTAGTAGCTGAGGAAAACTTGAGTAGAGCCTTCGTGCCAACACCTCCCTTGATTTCTGAAAGTGATGCTAATGCTCATAGCTTTGACTTAACACATGTAGCTAGTCCATTAGCTTACTACATGGAATCACCAGAGCACACAAAGATTTACCTTTATGACAACCCTAGTGAACCTAGTTGGGAGCCAAAATATTCAAATGTGATGTATACAAACCCAAACCCTAGGCCCCAACCAAGATAGTTGAGACCCAATCGCCTAGGGGGTCATGCTATAGGTGCTAGGGAGGTCACTTCATTAGAGACTATCCAATCTTGACACGAGGGCAACCCCAATCACTAAATATTCAATGCTTTTGCCCAAATTGTAGGAGAGGACACCTATTAAGGGATTACCCAAAGAATTTATCCAATGCACAAAAAATCACACCAATCAATGTTATCAGTTTAGAAGTAGACTCTCGAAGGATTACGATCATGATAGCCCTAGTGCAAGTGGTAACGAGAGTTCAATCCATATAGAAAAACCAAGGCATAGGTCAAGAAAAGAGCCTAGACAATAGTGAAATGGAGAGCACAAATAAAAGAGATCAAGAGCTTGGAAGGATAGCCATGAGCAGATGAAAAGACAATGGACAAAGAAGATGAGTGAACTTAAAGAAATCTTAAGGGATACTAAACCTAAACTTATAGAAATTGCATCTCAAACACTCTCACACACCACCACCATCATCATCACTTAACACCAATCAGCCCCGTATAACCCGTCACCACCTAGAGCAGGACCAATCTTAATAGATCCTACTACTGAGGATTTAGATATGATGCTTAAAGCATATCGGGCCAGAATCCAAGAAGCACCAAATGTGATAGAACATGAAAAGTGTTACTCCATAGCTTACCTAGAGATTGAAATAACTAATTTGTGTGCAAAAATGGTAGAACTCGCTCAAACCATGTTTGAGGCTAGCCGTCTTTTCAATTGCATGAACTCAGCCAAGGCACAATTGCACTTTGATGGATTGCTAGAAAGACTAGAGAAGTTAATAGCCAAATGTGGAAAGTCAATTAGATGAAAGGTAAGCTATGATGGAAGTGAAAGGATGAGCTTGCCTCCCAAGGAAGTTTATATTCCTAATCCCACTAATCTATAAATATCTCCATCAGTGAATCAATATTCACAAGAATTCTTAAGAGAGATTCAAGAAGAGAAATGGGCCAAGGAGAGTGAGAACTCTCCCCCCATTGGTATGAAACAAAAACTCGGTTTTACCTAGGATGCCGACGTAGTGAAGAACACCAAAGTGCAATGTCATCTCACTTTGGAGGAGCTATGCAGAATCAAACCAGAACAATGGAAACACATAGACAAGCAAATGCTAGAAGTAGCTAAAATGCATTTCAAGGTAAGATCACACAAGACAGTACTCAAGATAACCGTAGAGGAAGTAGGAGACATGAGCGAAGGAGAAGAAGGAAATACATATCTCCCTATTACCTATCAAGGCTATACAACTAGGGTCATTTTTTACTCATGTGTAGGAGTTGCCATTGCTACCACCTCCTTATGGAAGTGTTGGGGCTAGCTGACACTCAAATCAACAAGAATGAAGTTACAAACGGCATATGGTACATTGAGAAGCCTCTAGGATTGCTAGAAGGCATAAGTCTCACTACTTGTGGTGTGGAGTTTGAGAATACATTTGCCATATGTGAGTTTGGCAAGAACCATGCATATGAGATGATCTTAGGTAGACCCTTCATGAGACAATTGTAGATAGTACAACATTGGGGAACCAATTCTTTGTATTTGCAACATTTAGGGGTCACCACAAAAGTCAATCTCAAAGAATACTCTCATAGGGATGTGCCCCCTATACAATGGAACCCTGTCCATAGAGCATCAGATGGCACAGAGTCAGTGCACTCCATAGGATCAGGATCCTCTTGGATGCATGAAGGCACTCACTTATGGATGTGCAAAGTTGCAGTGGAAGAAGACAAAAGAATAATTTCTTAAGAAGTAGGTGTTAAGGAGAATCATAGATCAATTCAGGATCCATCCAATGCACCTATGGTTTCTCTAGATGAAGAATTTGTACCCCATGGCTGGGCAAAAATTCTAGCCACGATGGACATAGCAATCAATGAAGAACAATGGATCCCACATTGTGATGAAGATGGCTATGACATTTCAATCTTCACGATAGAACCAATTATGTTTGATGCAATTATTGAAGAGCGTGCAATGGGCACAAGAAAAACCAAGGAAGATAGTGACAAAGATAAAGAGTCCATCCTCATGGAGCCTTTTTGTGCCTCAAAGAAAGAATACATTTATCTAATAGAAGCAAGAACTCAAAAAGAGGAAAGATCAAAAGAACAAGAGAAGTCAATAGTCACAAAGAAGGCAAAATGAAAGAAGCCAAATCCTAAGCCAGTACAGGAGAGAAGCACTCATAGGAATCTTCGCATTTTGTATGATGCCTTTTGGGATCACCAATTCACCTGCTACCTTTCAAAAACTGATGTTTCATGTGTTCAAGGAATTCTTGCAAAAGCATCTAGAGGTCTATGTTGATGACCTGTGTGCCCATTACAACATTAGGCAAATACACATACCTGAATTGAAATCAATCTTTGATAAATGTAGGAAATATCAAGTTTTCTTGAACTCGAAAAAGTGTGTTTTCATAGTCAAACAAGGCAAGATTTAGGATATATAGTGTTAAAGAATGGCATATCAATGGATGAGGACAAAGTCATATCCGTTGCCGAGTTATCTAGACCCAAAAATGTTAAGGAAGTACAACATTTCATGGGACATTGTGGTTATTACTCACATTTTATCCACATGTATGCAATAATTGCAAAGCCTCTATACAACCTTTTGACTAATTTAGAGTGGATAGAAAAGTATGAAAACTCTTTCAATGAGCTTAAGCAACGATTGTGTTTAGCACCTATCTTGACTACACAGATTAGAATAAGCCAATCCATGTTCATGTGCATGCATCCAATTATGTGATTGAGCGTGTGCTAGCACAACCTACGGGTGAAGATAACATCTTTTGATAGCTTATGCAAGTAAGTAGTTAAATGTTGTCGATCAAAATTATACCACCACAAAAAGGGAAGGATTGGGCATGGTATATGTAGTTAAAATTTTTAGACATTATTTTCTTGCAAATAAGTTTAAATTTTTTACAAACCATCAAGCATTACTCTATTTGGTGAACAGATCTGCGATACTGGTAGATTAATAAGGTGGTTTCTCTTGCTAGTGGAATATGACTTTGAAGTAGCTGTTAGGAAAGCTAAGACCCACCTAGGGGTGGATCACCTTTCTATACTCACTTCATGAGAGTCCCCGCAAGGAGTGTCAAATGAAATTCCTAATGCTTATTTATGTAATCTGGAAGTAGTGCCTAACTGGACCAAAACTATCATGCCTATTCTAACCTTTGGACCTAAGCATCATGTATTGAAAGCCAAAATTAAAGAAGTGGTGAGATCCCAAAAGTACCACGTATTGGCAAGGAGTGTGTATAAGCATATAGATCAAGGCATATTGGCTTTCTATGTAGAAGAAGATGAATATGCAAAATGGTTGCAGTTAGCACATAGAGGTGCAATGGAACAACACCATTCACAAGATAGAACCCTACAGACTAAGCAAAGATTAGGCATATACTAGCCAAACATGGAAGAAGATGTCCATAGGATGTACAAGGAATGCCCAATATGTAGTGCCAGACTGCTAGTGGAACATGCCACTCTATATCAAGTGTCTTTAGTACTAGATTGGAGTGAACCTTTGGTAAGCTTTTTGAAAATGAAGACATTGCCTTAAGAGATGACACTAGCTAGGCGATGAAGCTTAGAGCAAGAATCCCTAGATTATGTGCTCATCGGAGATAAGTTATATAGAAGAGGAAGGGACGGATACCTAAGACTATGTGTCCATGAAAGTGAATATCTCAATATCTTAGAAAATGCTCATCAAGGTGTGGAAGGAGGACATTTTGGACCAAACTGGGTGATCAAAGCAGTATTGTTTGCACGAATTTGGTGGCCAACTCTCCACATGGATGCCCATACTTATGTGAAATAGTGTGACATTTGTCATTGAATTCAGTATTCGATATGTAAGGACGAGATTCCACTGAGACCCATGATGGGAGGACGTGCATGCTCTAAGTAGGGAATAGACTTTGTTGGTCCTATTAATCCCCCAGCCAAGAGTTCACATGCAAAGTATATTTTTGTTGCCATAAATTATCTAACCAAATGGGTAGAAGTAAAATCCACTAAGAAGAATGATGCACAAACCACCACTAAGTTCCTATTTGAGAATGTATTTACAAGATATGGTTTGCTAAAAGAATTGGGCAGTGACTGCGATACCCATTTCTTGAATGAGTTCATTGAATACTTATTACAAGAATTCATGGTCATTCCCAAGAAGTCAGACCCTTATCACCCGCAAGCAAACGGACAAGTTGAAATCAAGAATAAGATCCTCTACACTACTCTTACAAAATTGGTGAACAATAAACGTTTTGATTGGGACAAATATCTACACCATGTTGTTTGGGCATACCGAGTGGCCTATAAAATTGTAGTCAACACCACACCCTTTCATATGGTGTTTGGCCAGAATGCAATATTGCCATCAGCAAGACCAAGTGTATATACCACACAAATGATGGAGCCAAAGGAAACCAACATTGTAGGCTCCAAGTCAACATCAATGAATCATTTACATTTGGGTGCCAAAGCGATCAGTGAAGGTCGAGCCTAATAATGCACAAATATGGGTGCGTAAGACCTACTTGTCGAGTCATCTGTTAAACCCTTAAATGTAATCACTAGCAAAATATGTAATCCCATAAGGGAAGTTTGGAAAGTTTAGTCCAATATTGAACCATCTGATTTTAACATTCTAAATTAACTATACATTGTTAGGTGCATGGAGGGCTACTTGCATTTCCCGAGTATGCATTCAACTCATAACTACCCCTACTAACTCATGACTTCACAACACTCAATCACACACTAACGTAACACATCGAGTCAAATACATCATGTTGGTATTGCATGGGGAACCAAGTCTCAATTGCTCTCCATGATAATACTAATGTGGCTCATTTCTACTAGTAGATTCACATGACATCGGTGGCCTTTTTCATCATGGCTGAGGCAGGTACAAGTTTGTAGTCAATTGGTATTGATAGTTTGCTAGTATTTGGACTCCCTACAGAAAGGCTGGTGGAATTCCAACATGTGAGGCACATACCCATTCAAGCTCCCCTTTTCGGGTGCATAGAGAAAGTGAACATATATTCACATTGGTTCAATGAGATGCCAGGCCCACTTGGTGATGCTAGTTACATTTGGGAATCTAAATGCAAGTTCAGCAATGATTGGGTCTGGTTTCAATTCTTCTCATGAGAGTTCAAACATCTCCATAATACTCCAGAACTCCAACGACGATAGTAAATTAGATGCACCTTTGTCATATCGTACTCGATCATGCTCTCATAGTGCCTCTTTTGCATCAGATTGCTATGCTATGGCTGCATCTAGTTTATGTGATGAGAGTGAGCCTTTTTCATTTGATGAAGCACAAAATTCAGAAAATTGGATGGCTGCTATGCAATCTGAATATGATGCAATAATGAAGAATGGTACTTGGTCTTTATGTGACTTGCCTCCTGGCAAGAAGGCCATTGGCACTAAGTGGGTATACAAGCTGAAATGTAAACCTGATGGTACAGTTGACAGGTATAAGGCTAAGCTTGTTGCAAAGGGTTATGCACAAGAAAGAGGCATTGATTTTCATGAGACCTTTGCACTTACATGCCGTATGACTACTGTTCGGAGCATCTATGCACTTGTAGCCCATCATGGTTGGAATGTTCATTAGTTGGACATTAAAACAGCATTTCTGAATGGTGAATTGCATGAAGAAGTGTATGTTTTTCAGCCCCCTGGCTTTGTGCAGAAAGGGCATGAAAACCAGGTGTGCAGGTTAACGAAGGCATTATATGGTTTAAAGCAAGCACCACGTGCTTGGTATGAGAAGATACATGCCTATCTGATTGCACATGGTTTTGAGAACAGTCCAACTGAAAGCACCTTATATGTTAAGCGTGCTAATGATGTGCTTCTGATCCTTGTTGTCTATGTTGACGACATGCTGCTCACTGGTCCTATTGAGAAGCATATTGCTGATTTTAAGGCTGATTTGCATGCCTCATTTGAGATGTCTAATTTGGGGCATTTGCATCATTATTTGGGCATTCAGTTTATGCACATTGATGGTGGAATGGCTTTGTGTCAAATGAAATATATTGACACATTATTGCAGCATTTTGGCATTGAAGGCTATAAGCCTATTGCCACTCCTATGGAGACAGGTTTATGATTGAGTCTTCATGATGCTGGAGATGCATTTGATGCTGTTCTCTATCAGCAGGCTGTTGGATGCTTGATTTACTTATGCATTCCTCGGCCATATATTCAGTTTGCTATCTCACAGATGAACAGGTTTATTCATTGCCCAGGAGTCAAGCATTGGCAGGCAGTTAAGCGTATGTTTCACTACTTGAGTGGTACTCGGCTACTTGGGTTGTTTTATCCCGAGGGGGGATCACTACCGCCAGATTTGCATGCTTTTTCTGACTCTGATTGGGCTGGTTGCTATGACACTCGTGTGTCCACTAGTGGCTTTTGCTTCATGCTTGGTAGCTCATGTATATCTTGGTTGAGCAAGAAGCAGCCTACTGTGGCCACTTTTAGTTGTGAGGCTGAGTATAGGGCAACTTTCACAGTGACTGTTGAGTGTGTGTGGCTCAGATGCCATATGGCTGATTTGGGTGTTGGTCAGTCTTCTGCCACCACCATCTTCACTGACAATCAGAGCGCATTGGCAGTTGCGAGGAACCCTGTGTTCCATGCTCGCACTAAGCACATTGAGGTGCATTATCATTATGTCAGGGAGAGGTTCTCTGCTAGGGAGATCAGCTTGGCATATGTGTCCACGTAGGAGAACATTGCAGACCTTTTCATGAAGGCTCTACCTAGGGAGAAGTTTGAAGCTTTCCACAAAGCTTTGGGATTACTTCCTTTTGTGGAGTGATTTCCACATAGCTTGGCACTTCCTTATACATGAGCGCTAGCTACTTGTTCACCGCATCACTCCCAGGGGGATTTGTTGATATATTTAGGTAGTGATGTGTGTGAACACTCTAGGACCACCGGGGCACTTTTTTCCCTCTTTAGGAGGTTTTTTCCCCCCGGATTGTATATATGCCTATTGCCCTAATGGGCTACTTATCTTTTGTACATTCTCTAGTAATACATTCAGTGTTGTGTGTTGTGCTCCAAGCTTCTTCTTCTTCCTTGTGCTGTTCACGTGCTTCCGCAGATGTCTAACTCCAACACTTTTTAGCATTGTGACATTCATTTTTGAGATTTGTTAGGCCGTCTTGATTCCATCCAAAAGCTTTGTTGATGAGCTCATGCGTAAATCGAACATGTTTCCATTCCCAAATTTTGTTAAGAACTGTAGCTTCTGGTACTGAGGGCATATCCACTGCTGCCTACAATGTGTTCATCAACTGGGTACATTGTTGAAAGTCTGGTAGATAAATTGGAAGTCATAAAAATGCATCAATTCCTACCCTTTTCCATACTTCCGTAATGCTTGATAATCCATGTTGTAGAGTTTGGAAATCCTGCGATACTAATGGAAATTGATCGTCTCTGTCCATGATCTTGATTGTGGCCAAAAAATAAGGTCTGCCACCGGTTGATCTTCGCAGAACCAATGATCTCTTGCTTTTGTAATTGACTCCAAAGGAAGAACCGGAACCTCTTCCTCATGCATAGCCTCTAAATCAGATGTGGCCATCTACACTTAAAGCACACCATAATTAGTGTTAAGGTGGTTGCATGACTAATCTCCAATTAGGCTCCATGAATCGAACAGTTCTCCGAGTGACTTGCGTCATCTTTCCCCCGTGGGTGTAAGGAAGGTAATACCTGGGATTTTTTTCATATAATTTTTCTTATTTTTTGCTGAAGGAAAACAAAAATATTAGTGAATAGCTGAAGCTTTATTTTATTTTTAATTTTGTTCCTTGAGGTTATTGACAAGTGCTCTCCTATTCCCTGGGAGGGAATGTTGGAATTTGGGGCCCTAGGATCATTCCAAACTAAAACCTTTTGAGCATACACACTTAATTAATTAAGATGATAAGTGAGAGATAGAAAGAAAGAGATCTTGAGACAAGGATAGGGAACGTAAGCTGGATGCTTACTCACTAAAAAATAGATGTCCAAATTACAACATGGGAGTACTACTCAACCATATAAAGTGGTGCACTCACTAATGGAAGAATATCCAAGAAGATGATGATACAAAATTTACATTATTTTGAAATAATCTAATTATGTGTGAAGTGAATGAGCAATGAAGCTAACCTTATTCTCACAAAATAGTGTAACAAAATTGTTAATCAACCAACCCTAATTTTGAGATTAGGGTAGAGAAACCCGAAAAAAAAAAATAAGGTTAACTCACAAAAGATAGTTACCGCCACCTTGTAGAAGACTTCTTGCTCCAAGAGAGTAGCCTCTCCTTCACCAAAACTCCACCTCCTCAAGAGTGTGTGAACACTCTCTCTTCAAGAAGACCTTCAAACTCTAGCTTGAAATCTTTGAGTGAGTGAGTGAACAACGTATTATATAGGTTGTTGATCCCTCCAAAAGCCAAGTCAAAAAGCCTTCAATAAAGCTATGATCATTAAATCTTTATCACTATGAAAATCAAATTCAAAAGCGATGCCCGCTGTCTGTTGATTTTATTTTGCTTTATAAAAAAAGAACAAATGCATGTTGCTGCCACTTCGCGTGGAGATTGAACCCACGTGGGCATTTTGGAACTGTTTTCTTGTAGCCATGCTGCCAATGTCTTTTCCTTGAAGAGGTATTCAATAAAGAAACTAATATATGTGCCCGCTTGAGTTTCTTTAAGAGTAGTTGAAAGTCATCATTGTTGGATCATATGGCATTGACTTCAACAATCCCTCCTTCAATGTCATATTGGTACTAGCTTCAGTAACTTGCAAATCTTCTCATGACTAACTCTAGTCAATGCTTTGGTAAATATATCTGCAACATTCTCACTAGAAGGAACATAAAACAACTCAATGTGCTTCTTAGCTAACTGCTCTCGAATATAGTGGTAGTGTACCTCTATATGCTTTGTCGTTGCATGATGCACTGGATTCTTAGCTATAGCTATAGCACTCTAGCTATCTGAAAATATTTGAATGGATTCATGTACTCTTACATCAAGATAACTGAAAATCTTCTGCAACTGAACTGACTCTAGAGTAGCTGTAAATGTTGCATGATATTCAGCTTCACACAATGAAGTGGCAATAGTGGGTTGTCTCTTCGAAAGCCATGAGATAAGACAATCTCCAAGATAAAAACAAAACCCACTAGTACTTCTTCTTGTGTCTCTATCACCTGCCTAATCATAATCTAAAAAACCTTTTAGTAACAAATGTGTAGATTTCAAAAATACCATAGCAAAATTTGAAGTTCCCTTCAAATATCGAAAGATCCGCTTTACTGATTTCCAATGTAACATTGTCGATCACATTAAATGTTTGCTTCAATTGTTCTTTGAACATCTGCAAATCTTCATCTCTGGGAGCTGTGACTATTCCACATAAATGATTGCTATAATCATCATACATGTTTCAACTTTAACATAAAGAGTTGGAGCTGCATTTGAGTTATGGAAACCAATGGATAAAAGATATGTATGTATGTTTTCATACCATGCTCTAGGTGCCTGTTTTAAACCATACAAAGCTTTTATAAGCTTACACACTAAGTGTTCTTTACCTATCTCTTCAAAACCTTCTGGCTACTGAATATTCACATCCTCATGTAAATCACCGTTTATAAAAGCAGTCTTAATGTCAAGTTTATATATATGCCAACCAAAATGTGTTGCGAGAGCCAGTATTGACCTAATAATAGTCATCCTAGACGTAGAAGCAAATGTCTCATCATAATCAATACCTTTTTGCTGTGCATATCCTTTGACAACTAACATGGCCTTATATCTATCAATAGTACCATCTGCTTTCCTTTTGATTTTGAAGATCCATTTTACACCTATAGCCTTCTTTCCCTCTGGTAACTCACATAGCTGCCAAGTTTGATTCTTATGAATAGAATTAATCTCTTCTTGCATAGCTTTTCTCCAAATACGAATGTTAAGTGCATCTTTAACACATGCAGGTTCATCTTCAACCGTCGTAAAAGCCAAAATATCATGAATCTCAAAGTCTTCAACAAAACTTACATGATCTTTTTCTTGTTGATGTCTAGTCTAACTTCTTGTTCTTATATGATCTTGTTGTTGTTGTCTAGTCTGACTCCTTGTTCTTCCAGTAAAAGTCTTTATACCACTATCTTTCCAAGTATGATATAACCAAGTAGATGTATCCTTAAATAGTGGTGAAACTCTTTCTAAATTTTAGCTTCCACAGGTTCTGAAACTTGTCTTGCCGAGGTACTAGGACTTTTTGGAACTCTTACTTCTTCCATTTCTGGAACCAAAGTCTCATGTGGAACTGACTCCGTAGAAGGTTGTGAAATTCCTCTTTCTTCAACTTTTTCTTGAATCCTAGGAATTTTAACTCCCTCTTGATATGGCTAAACATGTAAATCCAACATCCTTCTAAAAAATCCATAGTCATTTTCACTAATGAACTCTGGAATTTTTGCTTCTTTATCATAAACCTTATTTTCAAAAGTATAAGCATTACATGAAAGAATAACTTCACTTGTCTGTGGAACATAAAACTTATATCCTTTACTCTCAATAGGATATCCAATTAAAACAACTTTCTTTGCCTTTACATCTAGTTTGTCTGTCCTTTTTCTCAATATGTACATAAGAAAGTGATCCAAACACTCTAAAGTAACTCACATTAGGTTTTCTACCATAATAAGCTTCATATGGTGTGATTACCTTTAAAGCTTTTGTAGATGACCTGTTTAAAATGTGGTTAGTTGTATGTACTGCATCAAACCAGAATTTCGGTGAAAGCCTCTTGGATGCCATCATGCTCCGCATCATCTCAACAAGTACTCTATTCTTTCTTTCTGCAACACCATTCTACTAAGGAGTATAAGCAATAGTAAGGTGTCGACTAATACCTTTCTCATCAAGAAATGTCTGGAACTCATTTGACAAGTATTCTCACCCTCTATCACTTCTTAAAATCTGGATAGTTTCCTAACTTTCATTTTCAACCATAGGTACAAACTTCTTGAACATAGGAAAGACTTCTGACTTCAGCTTAAGACCATAGATCCATGAGTATCTCGTAAAATCATCAACAAATAGAACAAAATACTTGAAGCCTTGAATAGATTCTGCTCTCATAGGTCCATTCACATCTAAATGAATAATCTACAAAATTCTGGTAGCTGTAATCTGACCATGTTTCTTGAAAGGTAGTTTATGCATCTTACCTTCAAGACATCCTTCACATATATCTGAATCATCTGGTAGCTTAAATGAGGGTAAACTCTCAACCATACCTCTGTCTTTGATACTCTTGAGAGCTCCAAAACTAATATGTCCAAATCTTTCATGCCATAGCTTCATATCTTCCACCGATGATGAAAATTTGACCACATATGCGTGACTGATTTTTGACAAAACAAAGATCCCTCCTCTATGCTCACCTTGTAAAATACGCTTGTCGTCTTTGTGTAATAATATCTTACAAAGCTCTCTCTCAAATACAACTTTAAAACCATCACCTAAAAATGCAGATATAGATAACATATTCTTCTTCATTTCAGGTACGTAAAGAACATCTGAAATCTGAAAATCACCACCTTCTCTTGACTTTAGGGTTACTGTACCTATTCCCACAACATCCAAATCATTGCCATCTGCATAGTAACTCTTCTACCTGAAGAATAGGAAAGAGAACAAAATACATCTCTATAACCTATCATATGCTTTGTAGCACCTGAGTCAAATATCCAAGGACTTGCTGAAAGAACTTATAAAGCTGTCTGATCAAAAGCTACTTCCTCAATGGTGATACAGGCATAAGAATCACCTTGAGATTTCCCTTTTTTAGCATAATCTACAACATTACATGATGCCTTTTTCTTTTCTGCCGCAATGCTTATAACATGCTGACTTAAAATGTCCAGGTTTCTTGCAATAAAAACATATTACTTCCTTCTTCTTAGAAGATTTCTCTTTGGATGTAGTAGATACAGAATCTAAAGTAGAAGATGAGAGGGACCTACTTTCCTTTATGGATTGTTTTTCCTTCTTCTCCTTCTTCTTCTTTTTACCCTTTGATGAAGATGAAAGTGCTTCGTCATTAACTTCCATTCCCTTCAACTGATCTTCATCTTGAAGCAACAAGAACTCTAGCTCTTCAAATGTAATCTCTCTATCTCTTGTGGTAAGGGTAAGAGTGGTTATGAAAGACCGATATGAAATAGGAAGTGAATTAATTAGCATATTTACCATTTCTTCATCTGATACCTCAACTCCTACATTTAGAAGTTGATCTCTCAAGTCAAGGAGTCTCGTAATGTGGGTTTGAATTGACTCACCAGCCTTCATCCTTGTATTTTCTAGTTTTCTCCTCAAGTGAGCTTTCCTAGTAGGATTTCTGCTCTGAAAAAGATTCTCAAGCTTCAACCAAGCTTGTCTAGAACTTTTGCAAGATCTGATCTATGGTAGAATATGTTTTTTAACACTCATTGCTATGAATGAAAGTGCTAAAGCATCTCTAGCATCCTACCTTGCCTGATCTTCAGTAGGAGGAACTGTAGGTAAAGACCTACATGTGACTCTGGATGTCGAAGTGGCTACCTCTTCTTCAATTGGTTTTGTAATAGTAATTCCAGTACCTCTTGAAGCTGCTGTGGTTCCTTCTTTGCCTTCTCATCTGGGTCTTGTTAAGGATCGATTGACGATACTCCATAAATCCTTTGTCACTAAAATATTCATCATCATGAAACTCCACATGGGATAATTAGAAGATCCATCCAACTTGTCCTCAATCTCAACTCTAATCTCACTCATCTTAATTGAAGTGTGTATGTCAATTATGGTCTGATACCATGTGTTGGAATTTTGGGCCCCATGATCGTTCCAAACTAAAACCTTTTGAGCATACACACTTAATTAATTAAGATGATAAGTGAGAGATAGAAAGAAAGAGATCTTGAGACAAGGATAGGGAACGTAAGCTAGATGCTTACTCACTAAAAAATAGATGTCCAAATTACAACATGGGAGTACTACTCAACCATATAAAGTGGTGCACTCACTAATGGAAGAATATCCAAGAAGATGATGATACAAAATTTAGATTATTTTGAAATAATCTAAGTGTGTGTGAAGTGAATGAGCAATGAAGCTAACCTTATTCTCACAAAATAGTATAACAAAATTGTAAATCAACCAACCCATATTTTAAGATTAGGGTAGAGAACCCTAAAAACAAAATATAAGGTTAACTCACAAAATATAGTTACCACCAGCTTGTAGAAGACTTCTTGCTCCAAGAGAGTAGCCTCTCCTTCACCAAAACTCCACCTCCTCAAGAGTGTGTGAACACTCTCTCTTCAAGAAGACCTTCAAACTCTAGCTTGAAATATTTGAGTGAGTGAGTGAACAATGAGCAAGGCCCTTATTATATAGGTTGTTGATCCCTCCAAAAGCCAATTCGAAAAGCCTTCAATAAAGCTACGACCGTTAAATCTTTATCGCTATGAAAATCAAATTCAAAAGCGATGCCAACTGTCCGTCAATTTTATTTTGCTTTATAAAAAAAAGAACAAATGCATGTTGCTGCCACTCCGTGCGGGGATTGAATCCGCGTGGGAATTGTGGAAGTGTTTTCTTGTAGCCACGCTACCAACGTCTTTTCCTTAAAGAAATATTCAATAAAGAAACTAATATATGCACCCGCTTCAGTTTCTTTGAGAGTAGTTGAAAGTCGTCATTGTTGGACCATATGGCATTGACTCCAACAAGGAAATGTGCATCATTAATAAGTAGAAGATGAATCATGTGCCGAATGCATGGCCTTGTAACGTGGCCCTATCATGCACGTTCGAGGTGTATGGAACTCAAGATGTGTGCAAGAAGAAGTTGTTGGCAGGTTTGTAGATGACGATCGAGATTTGGGTATCCAAATCAGCTTTATTTTGTTGTTCTTGACTACAACTTTGTCTCCTCTTGTGCTTTGTGTGGTTGCCGTATTGTGATTCTTCTTTGCTTGCCATACATATCTTTGAGTGAATCTCTTTGAGTAATCTTGTTTCTGTAATTTTGGGTTATCGCGTCTTTCTTGCTCCTTTGACTTCATTTTGGATGGATCCTTCCTTTGTACTGGTGTCTTCAGTTTAGTTTTCTTCGTTGGGATAGTTGATTTGAGAATCCATATTTGCATTCTTGAGGGTTGAGTAGCAATCAGTTTCTTTGGGATCCATAATTGAACAATCTTCTGTAGACCTAGTGATCTAGCTTGGCCTGTAATCTTGACCTGTTGTTGGTTCCTTTGTAGGTGATGGCTTTGTTGTTGATGATATGCTGCTACTTGATCTTTCTGAATCCATCCCTATTTGGTTCCTTGAATGGGGTATATTCGAATGGTGAGTGGTTCTGGTTGATTACTATGAATAGTCTCACTTGGGCTCAATTCCTCACTAGGGCTCTTAATGGAAATGATGTTAGTTGAAAGGTCCAAAGGATGACGAGGAGGTGTGAGATTAATAGATGGTGTAAATATAGGTGAAGTAATTAGAGGTGAGGGTTCCACAGTAGAGGTAGATGCACAATCACCTTCATGCATGCTTAATTGATCTCTCAGAGCTAGACAAGTTGATTTGACTAGTCTTTCATCCAATAAACTAAACACTTCTCGATGTCCTCTCTTGGCTAAGATGTAGCCTTTGATGGCCCTGCTAGTTGATATGCGATTGATCACCAAGGGACCATATCCTCTTTTTTGTAGCTTCTTCGCATGTTGCTCTAATGTATATACAAGGACTAAATCTCCTTCTTTCAAACCTTTATCTTTGATATGAGCATCAAAGTATGTTTTTTGTCGCCTTTTTGCAGCATAAATGCCTGCTACCGCTTGTAATCTAGTTTCATGTAGCTTCTCGATTTGATCCAATTGATTGGATAACTCATGTCCAATCCATTCATAGGTCGATGCTACTCTAAGAGTAGGAACTAAGAAATCAATTGGTAAGATGGCATTCTCGCCGTACACTAGATTAAAAGGAGTAGTTCCTATAGCTGTCTTGTATGCTACTCTGAATGCTCATAAAGCATGATGTAATTGCTTGTCCCAATCAAATCTTCCATTATTAACAAGCTTTGTAAGCACTGTACACAAGATCTTGTTTGAACTTTCAACTTGTCCATTGCGCCGCTTGTGGGTAATAGGGAGCTAATTTCTTGTGAATCACTAGGAATTTATTCATTAAGGCTTCTATTACTTCATTGATGAAGTGTGTGCCTCTATCACTCACAATTTCTATTGGCAATCCAAATCTAGTGAATATGCTCTCAAAGAGAAACTTAGCCATGGTCCTTGCATCGTTCTTCTTAGTTGCCTTGGCTTCTACCCATTTAGTCAAATAGTCCATTGCTACAATTATATACTCAGCATGAGAACCTTTCGTTGTTGGGCTAATAGGTCCTACAAAATCTATTCCCCATTTGGTAAATGCTCTGGCACTTATCATAGGTCGTAATGGCATTTCATCTCTTCTAACAGGATACTTTTTTCATTGACAAGTATCACATCTTTGGACATATGTGGCTGCATCTTGATATAGCATTGGCCACCGCATTCCAACAAAGAGAATCATTTTTGCGGTTTTATCTGCAGAAAAATGTCCTGCTGCAGCTCCCGTATGAGCCATTTCCAAGAATGGAACATACTCATCTTCATGGATGCACATTAATTGGTTGTCCCTTCCTCTCTTGAAATGTTGTTTGCCTACGAGTACATAATCTTTGCTTTGTTCCTCAAAGGCATGGTTTCTTGCCAAACTAGCTCCTTCTGGGTACTCTTGTGTTTTCAAGAATTTCACTAGAGGCATACTCCATCTAGGTGCTACTGTAGAGTAACACAGAGTAGAGCTCTCTTCAAGTGCTCTTTCTAGACAAGTGGGGCATGTAGAGACATAGTTATGTGTATCTCTCTGCATGGTTGGCCCATATATTCCTAATCTTTTAAGCTCTTGCCAAGTTCCATCAACATGTCAATGAGTTTTCCATTGATTCATGTGAGCTCTCTGAATCCACATTTCTTGCTCATCTTCTTCCACACATCTCAAAAGTAATCCACTTGACTCTTGGTGATATAAGCTTCCAGCTATGATATGGAGATTTTTAGTTTTCCATAACTCTTGGCTCTTGTTTAAATTGATTCTATGTTGAGGTCCATGCGTGAGTATGGGAATCAATTTTTCGGCCCATTGTGGACATAGTTCCAGGTTAAAATGATAAGTATCCGGCAAATCATATGGCACTCCTGTAGGAGGTTCTCCATGTTTCATTCTTGATAGGTGATCAACGCGAATGTGTGTATTTCCTTTTTGGACTACTACTTCAAAATCAAATTCCATTAATAATAGAAACCATCGTACTAGTCATTCGGTATTACAAGGCTTATTGACTAGATATAATAGAGCCTGATGATCAATGAAGAATTTGAATTTGTTTGCCAATTAGTGTCTAAATTTCTTCACTACATACACCATTCGTAATCCTTCTCGTTCTGTATTGGTATAATTACACTCCACTTGGTTTAATTGTCTACTAGCATAGGCTATAGGGTGCTCTAGCTTTCCTGTATCTGTTGGCTGTGCTAAGATGCAACCAATGGCAAACTTGGAGGCATCCACATGAATATGAAATGGTTTACTCCAATCTGGTATTTTCAAAATTAGTGTTGAATTCAACCGACTCTTTAATTCATTGAACGTCTTTTCACATTCCTCTCTCCAGGTAAATTGAGTCAGCAATCCATAAAGAGGCCTTGTAATTATGGCATACATGTGAATGAATCTACGATAATATCCACAATGTCCCATAAACGCTTGCACTTCTTTAGCAGTCTTTGGTCTTGGCAAATCTAGAATTACTTTGATCTTGTCTTCATTAGTGGAAATTCCATTCTTAGAGACAATGTGTCCCAAGATCTTTCCTTGTCGAACTATGAAAAAACATTTTTTCGGATTAAGTTATACTCTATACTGATGACATTTGGCAAATATTTTTCTTAGTTCTAGGATGTGCTCTAGTCTTATAACTGAATAGGTACATAAGTCATCTACGTATACTTCCATACTCTTTCTAAGAAATTCCTTGAACACATGGAACATTAGTCTTTGGAAAGTGGCTAGGGCATTAGTTAGATCAAATGGCATCACCCTAAAAGCATAGACTCCCCATTCAGTTGCAAAGGCTATCTTATGTTGGTCTTCAAGAGCAATGGCTACCTGATTATATCGTGAAAAGCTGCCAAGGAAGCTATACTTTCAAGCATATGACTGGTGATGGGTAATGGGTAACTATCACGTATGGTGGCTGCGTTCACCTTTTTTTATTAATGCACACCCTTAATTTACCATTCTTTTTCGGCACTACCACTAATGGTGATACCCATTTCGTGTGTTCAATTTCATAAATGAAGTCCGCATTCAACAATTTATCTATCTCCTCCTTAATCTTTGCTGAATAAACATCATTATAGGTGTATGGTCTTTGCTTGGAGGGCTTGGCTTCTATTGTCATAGGGATTCTATCAGCACAAATAGAAGGATCTACACCTTTTAAATCTTTATAAGTCCATGCAAAGACATCTTGATACTCCCTTATAAGTTGTATTAATTCTCGTTCTTCCTCTGGTGAGAGATCTTGTCCTATGAAGGTGCATCTCTCTTCTCCTTCTTCAATAGCTACTACAATCTTCTTGGTTAGTTCTTTATTGTGCTATCCTTGGTTGTGCTTCTCGTTTCGGCATCTGAATAGCAATCTTTCTCTCCTCTACCCCATATTTCTTAAAGTGTTCGGGTACCTCAAATTGGTCTTGAGTTATGTTTTCTTCTTTTTCATTTTCCATCTCCGATTCATTTTCTTCCATTTGCGTCATTCCTTGTTTTGATTCATTAGTTATGGCACTTACTTCCCGTTTTTCGTGTTCTTCCTCAAATGTTTCCCTTTCCATTTCCATGCTCTCATAGTCTTCATTCCACTCCTTTTCTATTACTTCTCCTTCATCAACCTCTTGGAGAACAGCCATGTAAAGACTTGCATCATATCCTTGCTCATCCATACATTCATTCATAGTTATTACTTTTTCATTTACGCATACGTCAAGAGTGGCTAAAATCTCCATCCAACCATGGGGTTCAAATTCTTCATCTAAGAATATTTGAGGCATGTACGCAAGATCTTCTACAGGTCTAGACACTCCTTGTCTTGACTGCCATCTTTGTCTCCTTTCTTCTCCCCTTTTAGGTGCCTTACACATCCATAAGTGAGTATCTTCATTCATCCATGTTTGACTACTCGACCCTACACTATGAATAGATAAATTATCATCTTCCTTGTGTATCGGGTTCCATTGCAGAGGAGGGACATCTTGATAAGTATAAGTATGGATGTTTATCCTAGTTGTCGTTCCTCCATGTTGCAAGTATACTACGTCTTTTCCCCAGTCTTGCACTACCTTAAGCTGTCTCATGAAAGGCCTTCCAAGTATCATCTCATAATTGCTAGCCTTTTCAAATTGACATATTGCTAAGGTATGCTCGAATTTGACTCCGCAAGTGGTAAATACTACGTTTTCTAATAATCCTAAGGGTTGCTTTGTATGTCCATTTGCCATTTGAATCTTCATTCTGGTAGGCCGTAAAGCTAGCTTCCCCCATTTCTCCCATATTTCTTTGGTCGCAATTCCTACTCTAGCCCCCAAATCTAATATGGCTTTCGTGGTATATCCTCTATAAGTGATAGGGAGGCATGTGTTTCCTTCATCTCCCTCACTGAAATCTCCAACCTTTTCAATTGGGATTTTAACCGTGGCTACTTCATCTCGCAACTCGTTTTTGTCTGACTTTGTCTCTAACTGGCTGGTGAGTTTCTCTCTTAATTGAGGCTTCACTTTCAAGAGTTCTTCCAGAGTCAGAGTACATGGTATTTTTACTTTGGGTGATGTATTATGTCAGAGGTTTGGACTGATGGTTTCTGCTCCTTTCTCCTCACTGAGGGAACACGATATAATTCAGAGTTATGTTCATACTCCACCATATAGTTTGATAATACATTCACACTGTCTTCATCATCTTTGTTGTCATCAAGTTGAGATGATCTTTTTGGGTTTAATTCAGGAATTGACACTTCAAGCTCGCCTACTACTTCTAACTCCTCAAAAGGTGGTTCTATTCCTTCTACTTTCTTCCATCTATCTTCTTGGACTCTTGCCCATAAGTCTCTAGGCCATTCCACATCTACTTGAGGGATTACAGATCCTTCTTCTTTACTTTCATGACAATTTTCTTCATAATTCTCATTTTTATTTCCTTCCCTAGGGTGCCTAGGTACTACACATTCCTGAAATTCTTTTTCGAGAATCCTTGTGCTGGGTAGTGGTTGAACATGTTTCTCTAAAGTTTGCTCAACCACTTCAATTAAATTCTTACATATTTCCAATCTATCTTTCTCTAAGTCACCTCTCGGGTATTCTCTTTCATGTTGCTCAATGGGTGGGCTTGCCTTTATTCGTGCTTGATATGCTTTAGTCCACATGGCTAAATCTTATGGCATTAGATCGGCTAAAACTGATCGTGCCTCTTGTCTTTGATGTTTCTCTGTCTCCTTGTTAGGGTTTCCTTTAGGTTCTTGCTTTTCATCTTGGCTTTGCTTATTATTCTTGTTCTCCAACTTTTGTTGCAGTCTCTTATCTTTTATCTTTTATCTTTTCTCTATGAATCTTCCATCTTTGGGTTCGCTTAGACTTAGCACTTTTCTCAGACTCTTCAAAATTTGCAACCACTTGTGGTGTTGGGGTGTTCAACTCTTTGTCTAGGTTATCATTTTCTTTGGATTTCTCCAGGGTCTCTCTTGATTTTGCCCTAGTTATGGCTTTCAATGGCACAGTGTATTCCTTATCACTCCTTGATGACTCTAGCGCTTCTATAACATTTATTTGTGCAATGGGATTGATTTTATTGGGATTTTTAGGGCAATCCCTAAAAAGGTGTTCCTTGCCACAATCACTGTAGTAGCCTTCCCAAACTCTCTGAGGTGGTGGTGGGTTAGGCAATGTACACTCTCTCATAAAGTGATCACCTCCACATCTATAACATGGTCCTCTAGGGGCAGGTAGTCTACTCATTGGCCGTGGTGGTACTGGAGCTCTAGGAGTAGTGTACATTAGTGAAACATAGTCCTGATCATATCCGTAGGAACTATCATAACCATCAGCTCCATATGTATACAACTCATAGGATTGTCCATGCTCAGCCATAGTATTTTCATAGGTGGAATAACTTCCCTCACTAAGGGCATAAGATTGATCATAAGTCTCAGTACTAGTCAATGGGGTAGCTGGTACTATTCCTCTTTCATGATTCTCTTGAATTTGAGGGATCTTCACTAGGACAACATTTTGAGGGTGAGATGGTTGTTGTCCTAGCACTAGTTGAGGTTGGTTGTATCCCTGATATGCATATGGCCGTGGTGTAGGTGCTTGCTACTGGAAAGGCGGGTATCTATAGGCTTCTCCTCCTTTACCTCTCGGGGGGTATCCGTAAGGCCTAAATGGTGGTGGTTGTGTAGGTCTTGGTTGTCGCTTGTAAGGACAATTCTCCGTATTGTGATTTGTGTACCTCTGCTCTATGCTACAGTAATGAGTTGGACCCTAGGTTGGTGTTCTTTTATAGGCATATGGAGGTGGTGGGACAACTCCCTTATTGCACAAATGAGAAGGGTGGTCACCTCCACAGTGAACACATCTCCTGAGCATAGGCACTCTCAAGGGAGGATTGGGATAATTACTCTATCCTTGAACATTCAGCTTCTTAGCCACTAAATCGGCTATCTCTTCTACATTGTTCCTGGGATTTGAAGTACTGCTAGCACTATCCTCACTCTTAACACTTCCTTGAGGTATTTTTAAGTCTTCTGCCAGATTGTCTTCTAGATCGATACACTCCTTCATGCATTCTCGTAAACTTTGGAATCTGTTCACATATATTAATGATCTCAATGACCCATTCACCAATCCTCCCAAGAATAATGAGACCGTTTTATTTTGAGTGGGTCTCTTGTCTACAGGACATCTATCCACATATTGCTTGAATCGTCTCACTGCTAACCTCACTGATTCCGTAGGCGACTGATTGAAACTATGGATTAATGATGAAGAGTTTTTTTTTATTCTAGTCTTACTGAATTCCTCAATCAATTCCTGATATACTTGTTCCATGTTTTGAAAATTATTAGGATCTAACGACTGGAACCATGCTAAGGCCGTGTCTGAGAGGGTTAGGTCAAATGGTTCATAATGGATCAGGAAGTCTTCTACTTGTTCTGCTCTTACCACTTGCTTGAATTAAACAATGTGGTTGTATGGCTCACAAGAACCATCATAGTGGCTTTTCATGCATTTGGCAACTTGAATTGGTCTTAGTCTTCCTCTTGGTTCATGCGGTCTTGGCATTACTGGCAAAACTGGATGTCCTACAGGTATACCTGCATCTCTTCCTGCTGGTGGTCTCTCAGGAATAGGAATCCTATTCCTTGGTTCTGCATTTGCAGGAGGCCGATAGTTGGGATTAACACCAGGTGTAGCAAACTAGACTTGGGGTCTAACCAGAATGTTTTGTTGTTGTGTCTGACCAGAATGCTGATAAGATGAATTTTGGTGAGTTCCTTGGGGATTTTGAGAAGTAGTGGCTTGATCCCTAGGTGGGAATACAGAAATCTTCTGATATCTCAGCCTAGCTCTCTCATATTCAGTCATGGGCCAGTATCTTCTCTGATTCTTGTCTAAGTAAGTAATGTGAGAGGGGTTTTCAGGATCTTGTAACTCATAGATGGTGGTTGGATTTGTCACTTCTTCCAATAACGAAGAGTTGGTTTTAAGTAAATGAGCCATTCTGTTCACCATGTAGACATCCATTAAGGATTCATCCTAGGGAATTAAGTCTCCTCTCCAAACCCTAATTACGATGGACTTTCCTCTAGGGGTTAACACCTGTTCTTTTGGTCCCTCTCAATTGGGGTTTTGGGCATTATCTTCTTCCCTTTGCTCATTGATTCTCTCTCGGTGCTCCGTAATAGCATACATAATCCCCAATTTATCCATATAGAATCCTCCCACATACTTGACTGCTGGTCTAGGCACTATGTGAGCAACCTTGGCTTTCTTCAACCTTGCTACTGATCTATTCAATCCATCTATGTAGATGGGTAGGTCATGTTGATTGGTGTTCACATATTCTAAGGAAGCTTTGTACTCTCCCTCAATGATAGACATTAGACCTAATATGGGTATAGAGCTATGCATGTCTTTTGAGGTCATAATGGCTTCTTCTTCAGACTCAATCGAGGTCTCGGAATAATGTGAATGAATACTAGGCTCGGCTACACTTCGTACAGATGATACCACGCTCCTTCGGCTTCCTAGGAATCTTCTCGATCTCAAGTTCATTCACTAATGGCTCTATCTGAGTCTGGGTAGACCTTGGCTCCAAAACTCTCCTCAAAATTTATAGATATATATGTATTTTTTCTTAATTTGGAGTCTCCTTGATGAGGTATTGCTAAAATTCACTAGCACGACACATGATACTTGCTCTTTAGATGATACTCGATCCCTAGCTTCCCACGATATCTGGCCTCCATGACACACGATAGGCTCCACAAGACACCTGCAATTAGCAACACTCAATGCTTGGATGACTGCCGACACATGACACTTACCTAGTCACTCGTAGACATGATACCTAAATATTGCGACACTTGACACACGACACCTGATTGTTCATGACACACGACACTTGATTGGTCACAACACACGACCCCTGAATATCGTGACACTTGACACACGACACCTGCCTGGTCATGACACACGACACCTAACGAATATCACGAAACTCGAATATCGTGACACTTGGATATCGTGATACTTGGATATCACGACACTTGGATATCGCGACACTTGGCCCAATGTCACACGATATTCGGATGTCGCGACACTCGACCTTGGGAGGTCACAACACTTAGATGTTGCGACACTCAACCTTGGGAGGTCACGAAACTTGAGTTTTCTAACACTTAAGCAATTATTTTAGCAAACCAAGTTAATGTAGGTGCTCTTAGTGCCTATCTCCCTTTCTCTAAGTGCCTTTATTACAAAAAATCTCACTCCAACCCACAACATTTCCCTCACAACATCTGTCGTAGGTCGTCTCACATTTTCTCCTACTTCAAAATGAACTTTTAGAGCAATAAATTTGTCAACTCACCTTCACAAAGGTACCCTTAAGGTCTCTTCAACCAACACTTGCTATGTCTAGCTCCAAAAGCCTCGATCTCTCTCTCACGACACCTGCCGTCTACGCTTTCGTGACACTTGCTAAGAAATAAGTGATCTCAAAAGTGGTTCCTTTTTGGTTTTTAAGCCTCTGAAATGTACAAAGGCTGAAAGATGTTGAAAGAAAAAAAAAATACTTGGGAATTGAACCTACCTACCTATCCTAACTCTCTTCCTTCCTACTATCTACTCTAACTTCCCTCTCTAGCTCACTTCCCTAAACTAACAACTCACTACACACATCAAAAGTGAGAAGTAGTAAGTGCAGATGAAAGTGACTTAACAAAGAAGAGAAATTCACAAGTCCTCTACTCACTTCAATGCTAAGAGCTTTCACCGTCACACGAATGCCTTGGTTTGATTCGACACTCCCCGGCAACAGTGCCAAAAAATGTGTGTACCTAAGTATCAACTTAGGGACTTGAGGAGAAAGAGACTATACCGCAATCCCCTACAAGTGCATATAGTGGGGATTATACGCTTTAATTATCAATCCAACAAGTATCATAACCTAACCGAGTGTATGAGGACATGCATTATAATGACGGTAAATGCAAATGTGAACTAACAAAGGTGCAAACAAGTGTAAACTATCACATTCAAAACTTTCATGGTCGGATATGGTGTCACGATACCTATAGTAGCATGCAATAGTAAATCGAGCTTTTCTCTCAACTTCGAACCTGGAATATAGTGAATAGCACGTTCCTTTCGAAGTTCTCGAGAAGACACATCCAATAGTAGTATCTTCACTCAATTTTGACACTTCTGCTTCAAGCTATGAGCAAAATACTAAACTTTGGGAATGACCTACCTACACTTCAACACTTCTTACACTTTGCACACACATTACCAACAACAAAAAAGCACTACCATGGATAGACAACACTTCAATACACTATTTTCAAGCATCATACATGCATGCAAGCTCACAAGGAAGAAGATAAAGAGAGGAGAAGACACAAATTCGAAAATTTTGTGCTCTTCATTCTCACAATGGCAAAAAGTCTCTACAAAGAGTCACAAAATGACTTATATACATGTGCCCTTAAAATGGTCCTTCCACACAAGAGACCAGCATTTTATTAACTAAAAGACTAATTTCCTACTAGTTTAAAAGAGTAATGATACAGATATCTATGGATATGCATCTGGAGGACTCCTCTAGTGCATTTACATCAGAAAATATATTACAAAGTGACTATGGTACAAAAATAAAGTGTCCAAATCGGAAAAATTTTGGGGCCCTTCTTTTTCTCTACATCTCTACTCTGCAACACCCATCTACCATGATAGAAACCCATCTATCATGATAGACACTGTCTATTGCAATAGACCAAAACCCATAATAGATGATAGATGACAGATGATAGATGACGGCCGATAGATGATAGACATTGTCTATCGCTATTGACACCCGTCTATCAGGACAAACACCCTCTATCATGATAAACCAAAATCCATGATAGATGACAGATGAAAGACAATAGATGACAGATGTTGTGGAAGGACTCCATAGCCTCCACAACTGAACAACTAATCAATTGAGAAATCTAAGAGAACTAACTAGCAAGGCCACACACTAGGAAGAGAGATGCCTTTCCACCCAACCAACCCCTCCAATATATAGCTCCAAGTCCAAGGGGGTAAGTCCCTCTCAAGGGGACATGTGTACCTTCCATCACATGGGTCCTTAAGGTGGTCACATGGTTTCCAAGCTTAGGATATCACATGGCTTCTAAAAGAAGAGTCTCCAAGCTCTCACGTACAAACCAAGTGGCTAGGAGAAGCTTCCAATCAAGCCTAAGGTACTCAACCTTAGAGAATTAGCCCTAAGTTTCAAGATCCATCTAAAAGGGGTAAATAAACCATAAATCCCAAGGGTTTCACACCGAGAAACCCAAGGGTTCTACCCCTTAGACCCATGTAATTATACAACATTCTCCCCCCCCTTAAAAGCATTTCCGTCCTCGGAAATGAGTGGAGATACTACCTTGGGGTATTCCCCCGTGCTCCATGATTAATCGCAAAGATCATGGTTTTCATCTCTCTAAATCCGCCTCTTAATTTGAAAGGGGAATTCTACCCCGACTGAATCTAAAAAGAGGATAATCCATGTGTGGTCTAAGTCCCTGCCCCAATCATTCAAAGTTCCATATAGTTTGCATACGAAAAAGAACTAAGTCAAAATTCCAAAGATTTACATCTAAGATAGCATGAGAATCTTGAGATTTCATCCCTGGCAAAAAACAAAGCATCCGACAATGTGAAAGATATACCATCAACATTAGCCAGAATGATCTTACAAACTCCCATTATAGGATAAGAGGAGTTGTTAATGAATGTGATAGTATTCCCTATAGGGGTAGGCCAAGTGAACTTACGAAATTGCACTACGAATTAATATGTTTGCTTTCCCCACTATCAAAGCACCAAACATTTGGGTCTACTATAGACATACCCTACTCATGAGAAGATGGGTCATAGCTGCAAACAATCGTAAACACCCATTCTTCATTTTGCACAAGATTAGCAAACTCTATTTTTGGTGTAGAGGCCTTTGAAACAACCATTCTAGCCTCTTTCTTCTTTGCCCCTTTCGCAACCAATTTTAGAAAAATCTTTATGATATGATCATTTCCTTCACAATATTTATTTTTGCTTTTTCTCTTTTCTTCCCATATTTATCTTCCTTCTTTGACTCTGCAACATTACCAAAATTTTGCTTACTAGTAGATGAGCTCCATTTACCTTTGCCCTTATGTCTAGCTAAGAAAGCTTTATTTGCAACACACATAATGGACCTATTCTTCATGAATTGATCTTCCTACAACAAAATAGAGACTTAATCCTCAAATATTAATACATTTGGATTGCCTTTCATCATCAATCAAAGAGTAGATAAAAACTTAGATATGAATCTAGAAGACCATTAAGAACAGTATGTACAATTGAACTATCTTGCAAGTCTTCATAAAAAAAATTCAATTGCTCCTTCAAATCTTTGATCTTTGTCAAAAATATATCCATAGAATCTCCTTCATTCATATAATCACTCTCTAACCATTTTTGGAGGTAAGCAATACACGCCTCATTTCGTGCTTGGTATAAATTGTTAAGTGTATCCCAAGCATCCTTAGCTATTTTGCAAGAGCGAGAGTGAGGGATAATTGCATGTTTGACACAAAAAGCTATCAATGCATGTGCTTGGGCATCTCTACCATCCCAAAAAAGTTGCTCTGCAATAGGTGCATCAGGAATTGTAGCGTGAGCAGGAACTTGAAGATCATCATCTTCAATGCCATTTGCATTGCCTTCAATAATTGTATTCATAGGTGTAGTAGGGCATTTTTCAATACCTTGCTGAATATTCCATATCCCTTTTGCTACCAATACATAATGCATCATATATGCCCATAACAGATAATTAGTACCATCAAACTTGTCCTCAGTAGCCAACATACAAAATATATCATTTGTTTCATTCATGGCCACTGACTAAATACCTCGATGCAAAAAAATGAACGTATCTCAAAAAGTTGAACAAAACTACCTTTTCAAGTTCTTGTAAACCTGTCGCAAACTTGTAGGCACTTGTATTGGCGAACTAAAAGATGTATATATGTTTAACACAAAAGGACAAAATTGACTGCATAAGCACTATGAAGCAGATTGGAAGTCTGAAAAAAGGTTAGAGCAAAATTTTGATGCCACAAAGTGAAGCTGCTTTGAACTCTTAATAAGCTACAATATGCTCACCAATTTTTGTGCGATTCTAGGACTCTGGCTGAAGGGGTATTGATGACACCCTAGGTGAACCAACAACTTGCTGTGATACCAATTGTTGGAGCTGGATGTCTATGGGAGCATGCAAATAGCACAAGGAAGAAGAAGAAGAAGAAGCTTGGAGCACAACACACAATACTGAATTCATTACCAAGTGAATGTACAAAGATAAGTAACCTGTTAGGGTTATAGGCATATATACAAACTAGGGAGAAAAAAACCTCCTAAAGAGGCAAAAAAGTGTCTAATGGTCCTAAGTGTGATATCAACACTCTGAGCTTGGAATGGAGTGTTGAGATCAAGACTCTTAGGGATGCTTATGATGTCACTTCTTCTATCTAGTTCTCCTCAATTCAGACTTTGACTTCTTCTGTTCAAGTGGTAGGAGATTCTCTTCAAGTGTTGGATCTTCTTATGAAGGCTCTTCATTCAAAGGTGGAAGAAAATGAGTCACATTCGGAGGAGTGTTGACCTCATTAAAGAGAAACTTTAACTCCCCCCACCTTGACCAAGTCACCATTGTACCTTCAAGGAGTTCTTTGGAATCTTTAGGTTCACTATTATCATGTGAATCTTGGAAAGTATTTTCTTCTTTTGATTGTGCACAAGAGGGATTTAGGCACTCTCTATCTTTGTCCTCATCATAAGGTAAGAATTTCTTTGTAGAGAAGTGTCTTATATCTTTGTGAGCTTGGTTACATACATGTAATTCTTGATTGTTTGAGGATTTCAACATCTTGAATTCAAGCATTATTCCAAAACCTATGCAAATTTGTTTCTAACTAGTTCTCAAATTCTAGATAAATATCAAATATTCGGTCATCAAGGTCAAAGATGTCATCTTCTTCTAATGATTGACCAAGAATGAGGTGAGCAACAAAATTTTCATCCCGATCCATGCAACATTTTGATTGCTCCTCTTATATCTTGGATGTGTCTTTTGGACTTGAAGGTTGCTCCTAACAAATGTGAGTTAATCAATTTGAACCCCATGGTTCCACATTCATAAATATATTGTAGCTATCTTCATCTTTAAATTCAGCCAAGGTTTGCATATTGATACAATTGTCTACCTTGGCTGAGATTTTTTCCACGTGTGGTTTTCACTCTTCATCATTGAACAACATGGGTACATTTGTGGAATTTTCCAAGAATTTTTGCTTCTTTTCTTGGCTTCTCTACATATCAATATTATAATCTTTGTTTTGCTACAAATAATCAGGAGATTGTGCGATATTCAAGGTTAAATAATCTTTTTCGTTCATGATCGCCATAGAGTCCTTAGTTGGGCCTCTAGTTTTTTATCACAGTATTTGAGATACCTTGGAAAATGAATTGAGGCATGATGCCACCTTAGTATCTACGTCAAGACTAATGGATTTATCTTTTCATAGTGCCTTGTCTTATATGATTTGCATGTGTTCAAATTCTAGCTCAGTAAATGGTGGCTTTTGATTAGTTTCTTTACTCCATCTAGGTGCACTTTGACCCAAAGCTTTTGATGTCCCACTTTGAAATCCACTTAAAAAATCCACATATCTTTAACACCAATCTTTCCATATTCTAATTGTACCATTGGTGTGGGTCTTGCTGGTTCTGGCATATGCTCGAGGTTCTGTTGTGTAACCTCATTAGTTAACTCATTAGAGACACATCTTTGGATGAACCATCAGAGAGATTTTATGCGTGATTTCAAACATCTAGCAATATATGTCCATTTGATCCACAATTAGGTCCTCTTTATGATCCTCTTTACTTGGTGGATCTATCGTTGATTGTTCTCGGAAATGGGCTTGATATGCCTATAAGATCTTGTCCAATTTTTAGTTTTTATTACTATCACTTCTTCACTTGGTATAGGCTCAAGTAATGATTGCTCTTCACACTCTATTGGTGAAGCTACTTCTTCCATTTCAATGCTTTGCATTCTTTTGGTTTTTTCTAATTGTTCTAGCTGACTCTCAAGCCCTGTTATCTTCAATTTCCATCTTTGTTTTGTCTTCCCTTTCTAATATATTTTGCATGTTTCTTAGCATCACTGGGAGATTGTGGCTCTATTTGAGATGGTTGATTCTTTAATATATCATATGTCTTTATTTAGACTGTTTTCCCTCTTAGTTGAGCTTTTGTGACTGCTTTAGGTGGCTCCTCTTGCATAGGCTTACCACTTGCAAGGATAAAGGTCAAAACATTAATAGGTGTGGTCTCTTGAATTTTCTTAGTGTTGATATATTTTTGTATTGATATGTTGATATATTTTTGTATTGATATGCGTGAACACACTTAAGACCATCCGAGCACTTTTTCCCTCTTTATGAGGTTTTTTTCCCAGCTTGTATATATGCCTCTTTGTACATTCACTTGGTAATTCATTCAATTTTGTGTTGTACTCCAAGCTTCTTCTTCTTCCTTGTCCTCTTTGCATGCTTCCATAGACCCCAACTCCAACAATCATTATCACAGCACGTCATCGCTTCATCTAAGGTGTCATCAATACTCCTCTGTTCACAGACACAAAATTGTACACAAATTGGTGAGCATACTCGAGTCGATTAGGAGTTCAAAACACCTTCACTGTGTGGCATCAAAATTTTGATTCGAGCTCATTTCTACCTCTGAATGCACTATCGTAGCACCCATCTAGGCAATTTTATTCTTTTATGCCAAACATAAATACATGTTTTGGTTTGCCAGTACAAGTGCCTCGAAGTCTGCTACATGCTTAGCAAAGCTTAACAACATAGTTATGTTCAACTTCCAAGATACACTCATTCTTCTACATCAGGGTATGTTAGTGAATGGCCATGACTAAAAGCAATGATGTATTCCACATGTTGGCTATTGAGGATAGATAAGATGGTACTAATTTCCCATTATGTTCATATATGATGCATCATGTATTGGTAGCAAAAGGAATATGGAATATTGTGTAGAGTGTTGAAAAACGTCCTACTCCACTTGCAAATACAGTTATTGACGGTGATGCAGATGGCGTTGAACATGATGATCTTCATTTTCTTGTTTGTCCTATGGTTCTTACTGCACCTACTGTAGAGAAATTTTTTTGGGATGGTAGAGATGCTTAGGCACATACATTCATAGCTTTGTCTTTCAAATGTTCCATTATCCCTCACATTCACTCTTGCAAAATAGCAAAGGATGCTTGGGATGCACTAATCACTTTATACTAGTCAAGAAATGAGGCTCCCCTTGCTTACTTCCAAAAAAAAATTGGATACTAAGCACATGAATGAAGGATTCCATGGACAAGTTTTTGACAAAGATCAAAGATTTGGAGGAGCAACTGATTTCAACTAATGGAGTCTTACCAGATAGTTCACTTTTGTAGATTGTTATTAATGGCCTTCGTGATTCATACCAAAGTTTTGATGATGAAAGGAAATCCAAATGCCTTAACATTTGAGGAATTGGTTTCTTTTTTGTTGCAAGAAGATAAGTCTAGGCAAATCAGGTCCATTATGTGTGTTGCAGATCAAGTTTTCTTAGCTAGTCAGAAGGACAAAGGTAAATGGAGCTCATCTACTAATGCTACACAGTCAAATAAGGAAGAAAAAGATGAGAAGAAAATAGAACTGAAGAAATAATTTTGCAAATATTCTAAAGGAAATGATCATGTCATAAAGATTTGTCCAAAACTAGCTACAAAAGATGCAAAGAAGAAAGAGCTTGGAATCCTTGTTGCAGAGGCCTCTACACCTAAAAAGGAGTCTACTAATCTTGAGTAGAATGAAGAATGTGCATTTAATAATGTTTGTGCCTATGACCCATCATCTCATGAGTAGTGTCTGTTTGTAGTAGACTCTGACATTTGGTACTTTGATAGTGGGGAAACCAAACATATCACCTCACAACATAGTTTTTTCAGTTCACTTGAGCCTACCCCTATAAGGAATACTATCACATGTGCTAACAACTCCACTTATTGAGTAACAAGAGTTGGTAAGATCATTCTGACTACTACCGATGGTAGTTCTTTCACATTCTCAAATGCTTTGTATGTCCTAGTGTGAGAAAGACTTGAATCATGTGTGTGTGACTCTCCTCCCATCCATATATACCTGATGTGTGTGTGACTCTCCTCCCATCCACATATACCCTCTTATACTCTAAAAATAGCAATGACTGGAACATCATGCAAAACTCATCCCCATTACTATTAAATACCTTAGGGTATCTCCCGAGAGTGGGACCTTAGCTAGCTAGCCCTTGTCCTTCACACACATAGAAGGATCCCTATGGACCAATGTCATGATCCCTGTGGATGAATGTCTGACACTCTCTCCCCCTTCTAAAGATCATTGTCCTCAATGATTAATGAGGGAAAGTACTTACGAACCAGAGCTTCTAATTCCCAAGTAGAGTCACTAAGTGGCCATCCTCTCTAGGCTACTAGATACTCCTAGATGACATGATTCCTCAATCACTTCTATCTCTAATCTAGTATCCTATCTGGAGAATGATCTGTGCTATCACTTTCTCACAAAGAAATAATACCCTCTATTAGATTATCCTCCCTGGAAATATACTTTCAAAGTTTACTGACATGAAACAATGGATGGACTCTGCAATCTAGAGGAAGCTCTAATTAGTATGCAACTTCACTTAGCTTTTTAACTATCTTACAAGGTCCACAAAACCTTGGTGAAAGGTTACTACACTTCCCTATGGATAGTGAAGTAGATCTAGTTGGTACCTGAAAAAAGATTCTGTCTCCTTCCTCAAAGGATCTAGGCGATCTCTTTTTATCAGCATACTCTTTAGCCCTATTAGCAACTTGTTGCAACTTGGCTTTAGCTATTTCTAAATTTTCTTAGAGGTTCGCTAAGAACTCTGAAGCACTAGGAGATTTCTTTGGCATGCAAAAGGTACTAGGAGCATTGGGATTCATGCCATAGTTCATCTCAAAAGGAGACATACCAGTCACCTTTTGAGGCCTATTGTTATAAGCGAACTCAACTAGTGGCAAATAACTATCCCAATTTGTCTGTCTCTCAGACACATATGCCCTCAACATGTCCTCTAAAACCTAACTGACCCTCTTGGTTTGACCATCTATCTGAGGATGCTCACCACTACTCATTTTTAATGACACTTTTAGTTTTTCAAATACAAACTTCCAAAAGTTTTATGTGAATTTGACATCCCTATATGCAACTATGGATGTAGGTAACCCATGCAATTTAAAGACATGCTGGATAAACAACTCCGCTACCTGTGGAGCTTCTATTGTCTCTTGCATGGCTATGAAATGAGCCATCTTGCTCAAAATCATCACATTAGGATATGTGCTCTAAATTGTACATGAGTGAGTATAAATCATGAGTTTCTATAAAGGTGGTTGTTGGTGTTGGGCTTGCTTTCTATTCACATAGGTGGTCCAAATGGCATTTGAGGTAGCACTCCTTTTACTACTATGCATAAACGACTATAGTGGCGTACTCTATGAATACGCTTCTAGCTACTTCACTCACTGATTCACTAGGATTTTTGTTGAAGTTCAAAAGCTCATTTAGAATTTCGTGTCCTACACCAATGGGTACGAGTTTATTAATAAATTCCAACAAGAGGTCATTAGTGCTTCAAAATTTATTTTGAGTTAGCATTTGCAACCATGCCGTTGCAGAACCTTTTAATGTTAGACCAAATACATGGTACTACATGAAGAAATCCCTCAAATTTTTGGCTCCAATCACTTGGAAAATATTAGCTTCATGAGCTTTAGGATCATGGAAGGCATCATAAATACCGCACACTATTCTTGTGAGTTCTGGAGGTCAGTATGGTAATCTTAGATCACGTCTTATAATTGTTTGCCAAGGATTTTTCGACTCATTTACATGATTCCTAGAATCTTATGCTAGTTGTTCTAACATAGGTAGCAGACCATTTTTCAAAGACCTACTTCCCTATGTGGACGTATCTATCATGATAGATCTTTGACAGAAGAATGTAGTCTCAACCATTATCGTCCATGTATGTCTCTATGGTATTGGACTTCAAATTTTGCAAAACATGTATCCACACCTCAAAAGGCCTTTGAGTTTAGAATCTGACAAAATCTAAAAGCCTTTGTTATCAATTACACAATAAAGCTCCACCTTCTATCCATCATGTGGGAGCTTGATACTTCACAAATTAGGGAATTCACACAATGACGTCCATGTCAACATCTTCGGCACCTTCTACATCAGCTTTAGTACCTGTAGTTGTAACAGTTGCAGGTGTGATAGGATGTTTTTCGACACCCTGCACAATGTTCCAGAGTCTTTTGCAACCAACACATGTCGCATCATATAAGCCCATAATGGGTAGTTGGTACCATCCAACTTATCCTCAACAACCAACATACGGAATACATCACTGCTTTCAGCCATGGCCGATGAGTAAAATACCTTGATGCAAAAAATTGATTGTATCTCAAAAAGTTGAACAGAACTGCCCAGACGAATTCCGCTAGACCTGTAGCAGACTTCGAGATGCTTATACTGGTGAACAAAAACTCGTATATACCTTTGGCACAAAAAGACAAAATAGCCTGCACAAGCGCTACGATAGTGCATTCGGAGGCCGAAACAAGCTCAGATCACGATTTCGGCACCACAAAGCGAAGCGGTTTTCATCTCGAAAACATGTTGAGTATGCTCACCAAAATTCGTGCGATTCTGAGACTGCAACCGGAGGACTGTCGACGGCGCCCTAGATGAAGCGACGACCTACTTTGATACCAATTGTTGGAGTTAGACGTCTACGAAAGCATGTGAACAACACAAGGAAGATGAAGAAGCTTGGAGCACAACACACAATATAGAATGTATTACTAGAGAATGTACAAAGATAACTAGCCCATTAGGGCAATAGGCATATATACAAGCCAAGGGAAAAAAACCTCCTAAAGAGGGAAAAAAATGCCCCGGCTTGTATATATATCAACAGGGGTCTTCTAATTGGTGTTAATACTAGTGGGACTCTTATTTTGACTCGATAGATCCTTGAATAATGAGATTTCTCTAGAAAATTCCCCATAGACTAGGGAAGTCGTTCTTGCTTTTAACCTTTCTTCAAAGTCTTACACTTGGCTTTATAGTGTCTTCGAGTTCTTATAGGTGTGCTTATAACCCAAGCACCCTTGACTTGATAGATTTTCACTTTGAATGTAAAGATATCCCAAATAATCTTTCCAACATAGGGAAAGTATTCTATAATTATTTTCAAGATCCCAAGTCTTCTCATGAATATAGCACTTTCTAAGCTAGATATTAAGCTTTGGGATCTTATGAAAACCATTTTCGGATGCCAATTGAAATCAATAACCCCCTAATTTTGGCTGCAATGGTTTTGAATAGATAGGGAAATTGCTATGGCTTTTCCCAAAGTTTCCTTTGGAGTTTGGGTCTCTCTTTTGAATATCTAGGTGGGAGATTTTTCTTCTTTTAGTTCTCACCCCTTCACTAGATAGTGGCCACAAAATTGATCCTAATGACACTTTAGATTGTAAGCAATTTCCCTTCTCAAAGGTGAATTATTGGGGAATTTCCTTACTTTTGAGTGAATTTCTTACTTTCTTGTCCTTTGGGATCCATGTCCACCTTTAAGGCCTATTTTTCAATTTATGTGTCCCTAAGGTAGAGAGAACCATCAATTTGTATGAAAATTTCTCTACACCTCGTAGGACAAGGAAATCATATGCCTTCACTTTGTTAGTTTGAATCCCTTTTGGTCACATTCACTTGGATCTTATCTTGATACCTTTTTAGTCTTATTAATTTTGAAATACCCACCTTATAGTATCCACAAGTGCTTCTTTGAGTTGAAATTGAATGGAGCATCTTTGTTTCCTTCTAATTAGAAATGATTTCTTGGTATTGATCTTATCAAATCTTCTCCTTTCAAGTAGAAGATTCCCACGTTGATCAAATAACTTGCTTAGCTCTAGTGAAGACTTCTTCCTTAAAGGGTCCACCAAGAGTAATCACTAGCCCAAATTTTGTTCCTTTATCAGCCTAGAATTTATTCTTAGTTCCAAATGTGAATTTAATTTATTTGGCATGATAATTTATCTTTTATCCTACCCCCAACATATTCCCAATGTGCTTCATCATCTATTCAATGCAATCGAGAGCTTGCCATATCATCCCTTAAATCTATAATGTCTATTTTTTATTATATCCAACTTTCTTACCTTTTACCTCTTGAGTCTAACTCCACACCTCCAAATGCTTTCAAATGCCACCAACAACCACATGTGATGTCCCTTCAGCTTATGTGGTTGTAATGTCTCTGATCATTAGAGAATTCTGTTGAGGATTTTTAGCTTTGGCGGGGCATTATACTTGGTTTTGCAATCCATTAGGTGTATGCGATACACATCTCATATCAATGTTCCCAAAATGGATGAGAGATTCTATATCTAGTCAAGCTCATGAAAATGTTACCAATGTTGCTCGTTAAGAAGCAAGTAGATTTCAACTTTCGAGAATGATCTTAGGAATAGCATATTTCTATTAGAAGGACAAATCTATGAAAATGGTTTTGCCCTCTTTATTTTCAAGTTTTTTGCCTAAAAAACCATATGAAAAGGGCCAAGTCCAAAGTATAAAGGACAAAAAACCTAAGTCCTGTACAAGTTTTTGAATGAAAAAAGTGAATTTCAGTGCATATTGTTTCTTGGGTTGATTTTGCTCATTTGCTTCTTCATTGCAAGTTCCCATGGTGTTCTCGATGTATCCCAATACCATATCCACCTTTAGTAAGTGCTTTTGTATGCTCTAAGTATGTTTTTTTTGCTATTTGTGTGCATGTTTCGGGTTGACCTTCTATTGTGATGGCATGTCTTCATATAGTTTAACATGATAAACATACTTGTATTGATAATTAAGTTGATCTAAACACTAGAAGATGGTTGAGCTTTAGACTAGCGAGTTGGAAACAACTTTTAGTGATGTTCTCGAGGGACCATGCTATTGGTCAAGGTCTCCATTGAGGTTTGAACATTTGGAGAGGTACTAACAAGCCTTTTTGAATGTGTTGGTGAGAACTTTATTGTTTTTAAAGAGTTTTTTTGTGCATTTTCTATTGTTTTTTTGAAGAAGTTTGACTTGTGCATTTTTTATTGTTTTTTCATCATGTTCATTAGTTTAAGCAATAAAATCAGGTAACAGAATGGGTAGAAAATCATCTTTCAACTTCTTTCTCATGCTAGGACTAGTGTAGTTGAGTGAAAGAGATAGCAAAGAGGTTAACTAGAGGTTTTCGAATTCAAAAAATCAAAAAACAAAATGGTATCCATTCAAGAATAAGTTGATTGCTAGAGGAAGTAAAAGTCCACATAGAGCAATTGCCGACTGCAATTGTGGGTACACAATGAACTTTCAGAGCTAGAGAGAATTCACTAGCATTGGAGTGAGATTTAGTAGACAAGAAGGTATGAATGGGCATTGGTTATTGAGAAAGGTATGTGAAGCATTCATTGATTGCCTAGGAAAGCAAGAAAGTTTGACCTGTAGAGCAATTGTGAGTTGTTGCAATAAAGGTATTTTACATGTTCATTAAGTTCTGATCCATGCTTAATTAAAAGAGTGATCAAGGGGATTAAGAGCAATACATTGAGGTAACAAGTGCATAGATACACAATAGGTACATGAACATACGCTTGAGTAGTCTTGTTTTAGTGCACTTTTGAATTGATGTAAGTTGTACGTGACATAAGCACTGAGGTCATATAGGTTTGAATTAAAAGAGCTTTAAAAAGTCATGTGTTTACATACCATGACTATCAAAGACAAGATAATTAGCAATGCAATTGTCCCTTGCATAAATCAAGTTTGAGTAGATTTATCAAGAAATCAAGTATTCCCATGTGAAAAGAAGACCAAGAAAGAGGTTCCAAAACTCAAAAGAATTCAAATTTGAATTAGGTACAAAATTCAAATGCTTTAAAAAGAAATTTTAGTTTGAAATAAAGGTTAATAAGGCCAGTTGCATTGGAGTTCAAGGTCTATGGAAGCACGCGAATAGCACAAGGAAGAAGAACAAGCTTGGAGCACAACACACAATACTGAATGTATTACCACTAGAATGTACAAAGATAAGTAACCCATTAGGGCAATAGGCATATATACAAGCCGGGGGAAAAAAATCTCCTAAAGAGGGAAAAAAGTGCCCCGATGGTGCTAGAGTGTTCACACACATCACTACCTAAATATATCAACAAATCTCCCCTGCAAGTGATGCAATGAACAAGGAGCTGGCACTCATGTATAAGGAAGTTCCAAGCTATGTGGAATCAATCCACAAAAGTAAGTAAGCCCAAAGCTTTGCGGAAAGCTTCAAACTTCTTCCTAGGACAGAGCCTTTATGAAAAGGTCTATAGTGTTCTCCTACGTGGGTGCATATGTGCAGTTGATCTCTCTAGCAGAGAACCTCTCCCTGACATAATGATAATGCACCTCAATGTGCTTAGTGCGAGCATGGAACACAGGGTTCCCCGCATCTGCCAATGCGCTCTGACTCATAGTGAAGATGGTGGTGGTAGAAGACTGAACAACACCCAAATCAACCATAAGGCATCTAAGCCACACACACTCAACAATCGCTATGAATGTTTCCCTATACTCAACCACACAAAACTAGAATGTCCACCTATAAAGAGAGGTAGCAAGGTGTCATACATGTCTTTGGAGCTAACAGATGTCTTCTTAGTACATGAAAGTAATAGATGAATACCATTTTCCACAAAAACAACATCACGGCTAATCAAAATGTGTTTAGTCTGTGGATGATACAGACAATAGCCTTTGCTTTCAGAACTGTGCCCAACAAAAATACATTTCACTACTTTATCATCCAATTTTCTACGTTTTTGTTCAGGCACTAGTGCATTTGCCAAACAACCAAAAACATGTAGATGAGAAACACATGGCTTGCAACCATGCGAAGCCTCATATGGAGTGATAGACTGCAACACTTTAGTGGGACACCTATTAAGTACATATGTTGCACACATTATGGGCTCAAGCTAGAAACTATGTGGTAAAGCATGACTCTTGACCATACATCTCGCCATCTCCATGAGTGAATTGTTCTTCTGTTTAGCACCTCCGTTCTGTTGAGGTGTATGTGGCACTGTACACTAATGTTTTATCCCATGTTCAGCCAGAAATGCATTAACATCAGAAGACATATATCCCCCTCCATCAGAACGGAATCATGTACTGCACATGTTGAATCATTCATAGATTTCTCATAGTCTATGAGCTTATATAGCCCACGACATAAAATGCTAGAAGCAATAATCATGTCATCATTTGACAGATCATGAACTGTACATCTATCACCAACAAATTTCACAACCAATCCAATCTTGGCTAAAGCTGAAACTGATAACAGATTCTTCTTGATCCTTGGCACAAATAAAGCATCCGAAAATGTAAAGGAACTACCATCAACATTACTCAAAATGATCTTACCAACTCCCATAACAGGATAAGAGGAGTTGTTGGTGCATGTGACAGTATTCCTTGTAGGGGCAGGCTCAAGTGAAGTGAAGAAACTATGCTATGAAGTAATATGTTTCGTTGCCCCATGATCAAAGTACCAAACATCTAAGTCTACTGCACACATACACTTTTAAGGAGAAGATGGGTCAAAACTACAAACAATAGTAAACACCCATTCTTCATTCTACACTAGATTAGCAAACTCTGTTGTCGATGTAGAGGCCTCTGCAACAACCATTCCAGCCTCTTTTTTCTTTGCCTCTTTTGTAGCCAAGTTTGGATAATTTTTTATGACATGATCATCTGCTTTATAGTACTTGCAAAACAATTTTTTATTTTTTGTTTTCTTTCCGTCTCTATCATCCTTCTTTGATTGTGTAGAATTAGTAGATTTCTACTTACTAGTAGAAGAGCTACATTTGCCTTTGCCCTTTTGACTAGTAAGGAAAGCTTGATCTCGAACATGCATAATGGACTTGTTCTGCCTAGACTGATCTTCCTGCAATATAACAAGGACTAACTCCTAAAATGTTAAGGCATTTGTATTGCCTTTAATCATCAAACGAAGAGTAGAAGCAAAACTCTAGTATGAATCAAGAAGACCATTCAGGTCAATCTGCAGAAGTGAACTGTCAGACAAGACTTCATCAGTAGAAATTAAATGTTCCTTCAAAACTTTGATCTTTGTTAGAAAACTGCCCATAGATTCACCTTCATTCATATGCTCACTCTCCAACTATTTTCAGATGTAAGCAACATGAGCCTCATTCCTAGCCTAGTACAATGTGGTAAGTGTATTCCAAGCATCCTTAGCTGCTTTGCAAGAGCAAATGTGAGGAATAATGGCACATTTCACAGACAAGGCTATCAATGCATGTGCTTGAGCATCTCTACCATCCCAATGAATTTTCTTTATAGTAGGTGCAATAGAAACTGCAGCACAAATAGGAATCTATAGAATATCACCATCTTTGATGCCATTTTCATCAGCTTCAGTACCTGTATTTGCAGGTGAAATAGGACATTTTTCAACGCCTTGCACAATATTCCACATTCCTTTTGTGACCAATACATAACGCATCATATAAGCCCTTAATGGGTAATTTGTACTATCCAACTTATCCTCAACAGCCAACATATGGAATACATCACTGCTTTCAGCCATGGCCATTAACTAAAATACCTTGATGCAGAAAATTGATTGTATCTCAAAAAGTTGAATAGAACTACCCTGTCAAGTTTTGCTAAACATGTAGGAGACTTCGAGATGCTTATACTCGCGAACCGAAACCTATATATATCTTTGGCACAAAAAGATGAAATCTTTGCTAAACATGTAGGAGGCTTCGAGATGCTTATACTCGCGAACCGAAACCTATATATATCTTTGGCACAAGCACTATGATAGTGTGTTCGGAGGCCAAAACAAGCTCATATCACAACTTTGCACCACATAGCAAAGCTATTTTGATCTCCTAATCACCCTGAGTATGCTCAACAAAATTCATGCAATTCTAAAACTATGGCCGGAGGGGTAATGATGATTCCCTAGATGAAGTGGTGACCTACTCTGATACCAATTGTTGGAGTTCAAGGTCTACGGAAGCACACCAACAGCACAAGGAAGAAGAAGAAGCTTGGAGCACAACACAAAATACTAAATGTATTACCACTAGAATGTACAAAGATAAGTAACCCATTAGGGCATTATGTGTATATACAAGCCGAGGGAAAAATTTGCACTAGTGGCACTAGAGTGTTGTTGGCAGTGGTCAGGGTGGAAGCCAACGAGAAGGGCCAAGCAGGCAAGACAGTCAAAGGAGATCGGGCAAGTAGGCCTATCATTTTTCATGAAGCTGAAGATCAAGGACATCATAGGAGTACATCAAAGAGGTGGACACACAAGAAGAAGGAGCAAGTAGGGAGCACCAGGAACTGTATGTCAAATTGTTAGAAGGAATCCCTACAAAAGTAGTGATTTTCATCACTAAAAGCCATTGTAAATACCATTTCATATTTTTGTAGCTCCATTTTGTGCAAGCCAAGGAGTCCTTGAGCTTGAGGAGCATTAGAAGTACCTACCTATCAATTTTCATATTTTTTAGATTCCGTTTGAGCCCTCAAATAGGCCCTAGAACCTAATTTTGAACTAGGCTGGACACTAGGTCTAGACAGGACCAAAGCTAGTCAAAAACTATAAATAGAGCTAGAGAGCTTATTTTTTAGGTTAGCTTGTGGTAGAATTGAACTTGTAAGAGCACTTTTGAGTAATCTAAAGAACTCCATTGTTACTCTCTCTTTGTTCTTGCCTTGTGGGTGTGTGTGTGTGTATGTGTGTGCATGCTAGTGTGCTTCTCACTCACACACTTGTGCCATCACTTGTTCGAGGTCTTCATACCATCCTCACATCTTCCCGGATTGACATTAAAGGAGGTGCTACTCATCACTGAGCTACACCAAATTTTGGTGCCGTTGCCGGGGATTGAGCTTTGAGCACGAGCGTGTGATGGTAAGATGTAGAGTTGTGACGTTGGCATAGTAGGTAATTTCTTTACTTTTTTCTTACTTTTCTCTTTCTTACATCACCATCATCATCCTCACCATATCCCACCTCCATCTCCATCATCACGAAAATTTCAGTTTTTTTATCATATCTCCTTTCCCCTTTCATTTCCCTCATTTCACTTGTGAGAGAGAGCGAGAGAGCGATTTGTGGGCACTACTTTTGCATGTTTTTTGAGCTTCCTTACAGGATTTGGCTGTCCCATCATCTCCAGCAGGCTGCGTAGGTACGGAAAAGCTTGGCTCTGTCTCTGCGTCGTTGACCTCTGTCGATGGCGATCAACAAAAAATTTCGGCATTTGGTAAAACAAAATACACCAGCATGACACACATGATGAGCACATTCCAAATCACAACTTAAAATTAAAAAATTCCATGATCCACTGTCGATTGCGACTGACACTGTCAATCGCGATTGACCGCCACGATTGACACCTTCTGCCAATCGCAACCGACAGACCCCGACGGACTGCCACGTAGGTCTTAGTCAATTGTAATTGACACCGTCGATCACGACCGACTGAAATTTCATGATTGACACTAGGATTCGCATGTACACGTGTCCCTCGTGATGGTTAGGACCCCGATTGACTGAAATCACAGTGAAAATTGTAAAAAAAGTGTCGATCGCGATTGACATCATTGATCGCGACTGACAGATCTCACGACCGACTCTGTCGATCGCAATTGACACCGTCAATCGCGACTAACATGTCGATCGCAACTGACAGGCCTGACAGACACTTATGTCGATCGCGATTGATAGGTTTGTCGATCGCGATTGACATGCATTTTTGGCTAAATTTTTAGGGTTTTTGTGTTCCAAGTTTTGGGGTAGTTTCGGGCATACTTGTCAATCAATTAGCATTTGGTGAGGTCCCTACACCTATGTTTTGAGAAAAATCCTGTGAATTGTTAGCCTGTTTGAGCCCTGTTTTAACCCTAGAACCCTGAACTGTCATAACTTCCTCATACAAAATCCGTTCGAGGTGATCTTAGGCTCGTTGGAAAGCTTGTGGGGACCATACCCAGGGGGAACAAAACTAAGGGATCTCTAGAATTGTTTTCCATAAAGACATAGTGCAAATTGATATCTGAATTACATAAATGAAAGTGATTTGTTCTATCATTTGAACTTAAGTCTTGAGCTAACTTTGGGTCTTTTACAGGTCCATTGAGAGCACTAGAGGGAATCCAAAGCAAGGGCATTCTGCAAGCTTGACAACGGGATTCTAAGCACTAAAGAGCAAGCGATCAGCAAGTGAGGTTGGAATATTCTCAACTTCCTTTGTCAATTCCTAGCTTAGGCTAATTGCGAGTAGTGCTAGAAGTCAGGGTGACGATAGGCATCTATCAAGTTGAAGACTATTAAATACTCAAGTTCAAGCATAAAGATAGTCTCTTGGCAATCGATAACTTAAAAGAAAAGAACTTAACGTGGTACGAACAACTTAAAGTGCGGAAAGTCACTCAAGTATTCCTGACGACGTGATATCAAACAAGATCATAAACAGGATAATCAACTAAAAAAGAACCAAGTAACTGATACAAATTGAACTACAACGAGGTTGTACTTTGGGTAAAAATTGGGGCGACTCGATTAGGCATATGAACCTTAGATCAGGGTGACATCCAGGGAGAGATAGACAGAGTCTTAGGTCTTTAGAGGCTAGTGTCAATCATACTGCTAGGTCTTGGGCCTACCAATTGAGCCATTATTTGCACTACCCTAGCTCTAAAACAAGTGAGTCCAAGATGTCTCAGGGTATGGAGAGACCTACAAGAAGTTCAGGAGTGCCATATTTACATAGGGTTGAAGGCCCCTATAAGATGCAATTGGAATACCTTAGGACCAACCGATTAGGTGCTTGCATCTATGAGGATGGCTTAGGAAGATCTGTGGTCCAGATCAAAAACCCAGATCAACCCATTGGACTAGAACATCCAGCACTCAAGTACTATATAGGAACTACATATGAGTAAATTCTAGATGAGCAATACTTTTACTTTTCAATAACTAGTTTCAATTTAAGTATTTTGAGTCTATCCAAGGTGCACATTAGACAATGGAAAAGCTTGGATGGTGTGATAATGGAAGCGATATGTGCCATGACATGACCGATGCAAGCGATACGGGCCATCCAAAATTCTCTGATTGCCCGTATCGCTTGTATCGGTCGTGTCATAAAAACTTATCTATCCTCTTCACATTTGACTTTTCAACAAGAATAAAGCAAAAAACACACAGAATATACATTTTGATGATAGGATTCAAATTTTCTTGAACCATGCAATGAAGTCACATTGGCTTAGTTCTCAAGAGGATCAATTCAACATTACCTTACTCAAGGCATATAAATATAGTTACATTGACCATCTTCGAGACTCGCATGGTTACATACAATTCATACAAAAAAAAATCTTCCAAAATATGTTGGTTACACATTAGATTACAATCTTACATTCAAAGAATATAATGTTTCACCCTTCTTTTCTGTCCTTTTTGGAGCCCTCACCTTTGTGTTGCTTGTGGCCCTTTTTGGAGCCCATGCATCTGGATAGTCTGACAAGTTTAACTCAAGATTGTGAAACCTTCTTTCCAAGAACATTACTGTATTTGCAATCACTCCAGCCAAATGAGGTGTTGTCTTCATGTAATGGCACATGTATTTGAATGTATCCAGACCTTTTTTCTTCATTCAATTTAGGAATTACTGGAAAGTTTTGATCAATATGCATTGAGAAGCTTAGCAACACTGCAAGGTAAACTTAAATTCAAAATGGATGGCAAGGCTTTAAAATAGAACACAACAAAATGTATGGTAAGGCTTACACTTTGCACTTTCCATGTTGTGATCTTAAACCTCATATTCCATGTGAACTTCTCTATCTTACTATTTGCTCAGAATTTCAAGAAACTAATACTACCATTGCATCCGGAATGTGCCAAAACCCTAAGATTGACTGTCTATTTACATGATTTTGATACCGAGAGGTCTTGATGAGATTATTTATACATGAATCTAGGACATGACCAATGCAAGCGATTAGGCTCATCTGGAAATGTTGGATGGGCCTAATCGCTTGCATCAGTCGTGTCTAGAAATCAGTACGAAAAGGCTTATCAAGACCTTTGGGTATCAAAATCATTCAAATAGACAGTCAATCTTAGGGTTTTGGCATGTTCCGGACGCAATGGTAGCATAATTTTCTCCAAATTCTTAACCAATAATAAGATATAAAAGTTCACATGCAATCTAAGGTTCAAGATGACCTCCTTTGGACACGACCAATTCAAGCGATTAGGGCCATCCAAGCTTCTTTTATGGGCCTAATCGCTTGGATTGGTCGTGTCCAAACAAGTATCATATTCCTAGCTATATGAATGAATGTGACTGATCCAAGCAATTAGGGGCATCTGAATCTTCTCGATGCCCCTAATCGCTATCGTGTACAAGTTTTTGTGATCCATCATACCTCAAACAAAATGTGGTCTATGGAAAGTTTTGAAAAGCATGTAAAAAATGTGAAGGCAATGGCAACTCGACCCTAGCAAGGAGTTCATAAAAAAATGAAAAAAAGTGAATAGAGGAGCTTAAATAGGTCTCTGCAATGAGTTGACCATTGGTGACATGTGGCAGCTTGTGATTGGTCCATGTCATCTAGCTGTTACAAATCCAAATGTCAATGCCACATGGCATCATTTGAGTGGGCCACATCATCTAGCCATTGGAATTCCCAACATTGCTTTTGCCACGTGGCACTCGCTTATTGGTCCACATCATGTGACCGTTACTCGGTCCTCCTTGACTATAAATACAAGTCCCCTTCACCATTTGACATTTTTAACCTTCATAGTTATTTCGCTTCCATCAGTCGTGTTCTCCACTAGGACACATACTTGTGCTTCATACTTGATACGACCGATACAAGCGATTACACACATTTGACCGACCTTTGAGTAGCTTATTTGGCTTGCATCAGTCGTGTTCTCCACTAGGACACACTAGAATAACTAGAGCTAAGATGGAGGAAAAGGATAACTAGAAAGTGCAAAAGGATATCCCCTTTGTCAGAAAAGTAGATTTATGCCCAGAGCATGAAAGGGATTGCTCTTTGCTCCCCTTGAACATTGCCTTTTTAATATGGCTTGATCACATGTGAAATGAAAAGGAGGAAGAATATGTTCATGGTGAAGAGATAGAGCATTGGTCATGTCCTATATTCATTTATATACTTGGGTTCTTTGGTTTTCTTCTTATGCAATCTCATCATTCATAGATATTTACCAAAGAAATGGGAAAATTAGCCTCTATTTCTCTTGATTTTCAGTCATGCCCTAGTTTCATTGCATTATTTAAGATATTTTTTTTCTCCCTATGCAAGATCCTTGATGTCTTAGACAAAAAGGAAGTCATCTTAAACCTCATATTCCATGTGAACTTCTCTATCTTACTATTTGCTCAGAATTTCAAGAAACTAATACTACCATTGCATCCGGAATGTGCCAAAACCTTAAGATTGACTGTCTATTTGCATGATTCTGATACCGAGAGGTCTGTATGAGCTTATTTATACATGAATCTAGGACACGACCAATGCAAGCGATTAGGCTCATCTGGAAATCTTGGATGGGCATAATCGCTTGCATCGGTTGTGTCTAGAAATCAGTACAAAAAGGCTTATCAAGACCTCTAGGTATCAAAATCATGCGAATAGACAGTCAATCTTAGGGGTTTGGCATGTTCTGGACGCAATGGTAGCATAGTTTTCTCCAAATTCTTAACCAATAATAAGATATAAAAGTTCACATGCAATCTAAGGTTCAAGATGACCTCCTTTGGACACGACCAATTCAAGCGATTAGGGCCATCTATGCTTCTTTGATGGGCCTAATCGCTTGGATTGGTCGTGTCCAAACAAGTTTCATATTCCTAGCTATGTGAATGAATGCTCCATATATAATAACTTAATGTGTGTATAAATGTTATTTTCAACATTAATTATATGTTTCTATAAAGTTTAGGATGAGAAATCGAACATGATCGATGCAAGCGATTAGGCCCATCTGATATTCTCTGATGACCCTAATTGCTTGAATCGGTCATGTCTCATGCTTTGTTTCTGCTTGTGTTTTCGCTTATTTCTATGACTTTAAAAGTTTCCTTGGACTTTTTCTAACCTAGGTTTTTTTATTTTTTCCACATTTATCTATATTGGATGAAGGCAACTATGTTGGCAGGGGAAAGGGAACAAGGAAAACCATAGAGGAGAAAGGAAAGACAAAGGTGGATATTCATTCTGTGATCCACTATCTTCCAAAATTGAATCCAGAATTATTTTGTGTTATTCATAAGCACTATAGTGAAGAGCCAGGTTTTGCACTATTCTCCTTGAGGACTCTTTCAAGATACATGGGTTTTACTTCAATACCCCTTAATACATACAGAGTTTTGCTACTTGAAAGAGCAACTGCATTTAGAATTTTTTGATATGCCCCAAGATTCAATGCTTCAAGGGCAGGCTACTTCCCTTGTTACTCAAGCTATGGAATGGCTGCAGGGGTGTCACATGTTAAAAGTATTGTTGGCTACAGGAGAAAAGAGTACCTCAGATATAGAGGAGATTTGCCAGATCCAAGCTCATTCAAAAGACTCAAGAAGGATTAAATATATTTCTTTTCAAAGCTTATTACTCATGAAATGTACATAGATCCACATATTTATTGCTCAAAGGGATATAAGACATTGCAAATATGAAGGATGTAATCTTTTTTTGTGTAATTGATCCATGTCCTTATATTAATCTTTATTGATCCATGATCTATTTTTCTCTAGTGAAAGTCCTATTTATTTGATGATAATATTTTTCATGAGCTCTTTTGTAATTTTCTTCTCAAGAATCAATCAAAAATCTCTTTAAAGGCAGATTTGCCAAATTCAAGCTCATTTAGAAGACTCAAAAAAGATGTACATACATAGACATATTTCTTTTAAAAGCTTATTACATCATCAAATGTACATACATAGACATCTTTATTTCTCAAAGAAATAAAAGACATTGCAAATATTAGGGCTTCCTTTGGAATGTAATCTTTTTCATTTTATGATATTGATCCATGATGTTTTTGTCTGGTGATAGTCCTATTCTTTTGATGACAATATTTGGCATGAGCTCCTTTGTAATTGTCTTCTAAAGAACCAATCAAAAAGCTCTTTGGAGGCATTACTTTTTGTTACTCCTCCTCCTTTCCTTGTGCACCTAAAGAAGCTTGTCCTTGCTTGATAATGAGATTTTTCCATGCCTTGGGTGTTCCATTTGGGAAGTCTTTCCTTTTCTACAAAGAATGCACCATGCACAAGAAGAATAAGCTGGAATAATAGAAGAGTTTCATCAAATGTTTATTTCAATTAAAGAAAAATAAATTGAGTAATTATCTTTGAAACTCACCAAGTAGTTTGTTATGTCTTTGGCACTCCATGCATGTATGATGGTTTCTATAAGCTCTGTGGTCACCTTTTTGAAATTTGTCACATAGCTATTTGATGTTACCTGCTGTCTCATGATCTTTTAAAAATTATCTAGTTTGACCCACACCTCCATTCTCTTTTTTGCTATTTCTCATTTGCTTTTTACATTAGTCGTGAACTCACAAAATGTTTTCCAGCAATTCCACATGGCATTTAATTGTTTGTCATCATGGTTGTTGAAGAATCTCCTTGCTTTTCCACCCCCCATTGAGACATCCTATAGTACATTCCCTATATTTTGTGAACATCGCCACCATGAAATCCCATTTCTGAAAGTAGAGATTCACATTTTCTTATGTATTGTACATAATTTCTTGAAATCTCTCAGAGCCTTGAACGATAGCCTCCTAAACCATCCTCACCATCTCCTACAAATCTAATTAGATCATGAAGGTTATGAAAAAGGGGATACCTTCTAGTTTGTGGATCAATTGGATAAATAGATCCATCTGCCCATATGTCGATATGTTTTTGGCCTTCTTTCTGCAATCCATCCACTTCAGAAGGTTGAAGATCCATTCAAAATACCGTTCTTGTTGTTGCATACTTATGACTAACTGTAATGTTGATATGGAACTTATCACAATGATTTTGGCTAGTTGAAAGCTGAGTGATCGTGTTTGGGTTGAGGTTCTCCATGGTCTGCTATGAAGAGTGATGCGAAAGTGTCTAAAATGACATAAAAGAGAGAAACATGCATGCAATGCAAAGTAGAGTAAAAACGTGCTAAACGTCATAAGCACACATTATATACATCCTTTGGAATACCTTTCTTGTCGTTGCATACTCATGACTAACTGCAATGTTGATATGGAACTTATCACAATGATTTCTGCTGGTTGAAAGCTCACTAATAGTGTTTGGGTTGAGGTTCTCCATGGTCTGCTATGAAGAGTGACGCGAAAGTGTCTAAAATGACATGAAAGAGAGAAACAGGCTTGCAATGGAAAAGTAGAGTAAAAAAGTGCAAAATGTCATAAGCACACATTATATAGGTCCGTGAACAAGACGAAAATTCAAATTTTCATGAACGCCCGATGAGCACAAACTTCAAGGCATAAGATATCACACATACTTTTCATGATTATCACATGAGTTTCTCTCTCTTCAAAATTTGCATAAGATACGTTTTAAATGTGCTTACATGGAATTTTTTAAAATGATTTGACAAATTTAATCCAGATTAAGCACAACTAATTGAAATCCTTACACGGCCCTTTTTTGGCCGTTTTTCACCCTAAAATCAAGGGATATTAGCTTGTTGTGTGGAAGAAGATGAGTACGCTAAGTGGTTGCAATTAGCACACATAGGTGCATTAGAGCAACACCACTCAAGGCAGAGAACTTTACAGACACTAAAGAGACTCGGAGTGCATTGGCCGGCTATGGACGCCGATGTCCATAGGTTGTGTAAGGAATGCCCAGTCTGTCGAACTAGACCACCTGTGGAGCACGCTACCTTGTACCAGGTGTCTCTAATACCAGATTGGAGTGAACCACTAGTAGCCTTCTTGAAGACGAAAACATTCCCTCAAGATATCACCCTGACGAGGCAAAGAAGTTTAGAACAAGAAGCCTTAGACTACTCACTTATTGGTGATAATCTATACAAGCGAGGAAAGGATGGATATCTAGGGCTATGTGTCCATGAGAGTGAATATCTGAAGATCTTGGAAACTGCTCATCAGGGTGTAGCAGGAGGACATTTTGGACCAGATTGGGTGATCAAGGCTATACTATTTGCAGGTCTTTGGTGGCCGACCCTTCACATGGATGCGCATACCTATGTGAAGAGGTGTGATGTCTGTCAGCGAACTCAGTATCCTATACGCAAAGATGAGATGCCTTTGAAATCTATGATGGGTGGACGTCCATTCTCTAAGTGGGGAATAGACTTCGTAGGTCCTATTAATCCCCCAGCTAAGGGTTCCCATGCTGAATACATTATTGTGGCCACAGATTACCTAACCAAGTGGTAAAAGCTACGACCAAGAATGATGCTTTGACGACTCCTAAGTTCTTATTTGAGAATGTGTTCACTAAATACGGGCTAGCTATAGACCTAGTGAGTGATAGAGGGACTCACTTCTTGAATGAGGTCATTGAAAATCTTCTCCAAGAGTTCTTGGTGATACACAAGAAGTCTGCCCCCTATCATCCGCAAGCTAATGGCCAAGCCAAGAGCACAAATAAGATTCTATGCAACGTGCTGACCAAATTAGTGAATAATAAATGCTCTGATTGGGACAAACAGCTACACCATGCTGTTTGGGCATACCGAGTTGCCTATAAAATGGTACTCCAAGCCACACCCTTTCAGATGGTATTCGATCAAAATGCAATGCTATCATTGGACTTCTTGATACCTACATTGAAAGTGGCACAAGAGCATGATTGGACAGGCCATGAACTCTCCTCTAGAATCTTTGACATTGAACGACTAGGTGAAACAAGATTAAGAGCTACAGCAGGAATTTATGCAGCCAAGAAAAGACAAAAAGCATATTTTGACACACATGTGAAAGATAAAGGCTTGAAAGCAGGAGACCTAGTCCTAGTATACACTTTGAAGCAACATGCACACAAATTAGAGAAGAGAGGCTATGGACCAATGATTATCAATAGGATCTCAACGAATGGAGCAGTTCAATTAGCTACTCTAGAAGGTGATGTTCTCCCTAGTTACATTAGCAGATGCAGAGTCAAGTTATATCATAAACCCCTCACAAAGGAGATGTTAACTCGACTCAACACTGCTAAGAAACGCAAGGAAGAAGAAAAGCGAATCCGAGAAGAAGTGCAAGCAGAAGCCTTGGAACGCATCCAAAGAATGAAATTGAGAAGACAGGGTAGAGAACAGCATAGGACAGATGCTTACGTAGATCAAGGATATCATATGGCAATGTGTGAAGTTTCAGGAGTAAGTTCCACTAGAATAATTGACCGACGTCCCTTTGTGACCCTAGAGGTAGGACAGGGAGAGAGTGCGAGGACCGTGAGAACTTTAATTAACTCAGGTGCAGCCACTAGTGCTATTAAATTTTCTTACTATCAAAAGTTGAAATTAAGTGTCAATCATATAGAAGCATATCTCATAGGATTGGGAGGCATGGAAACCCCTTGCATGGGCGAGATGGAACTTCCCCTCTACATTCAAGATGTTTTAATGACAGTTAAAGTACTAGTGTGTCAAGATGAGGATCTCACTGAACCTCTTGTCTTGGGTCAAGACTGGATCTATGATCATGCAGTCAACCTAAACCTAAGAAGTGGACTTCTTCAGGTGTGGGTCAATCAGAAACCTATTACACTTGAGTTAGAACATGACGCACTCAAGGAACTAGGAAAGGCACACACTGCTGCTCCTTCCAGGAGTACACATGAAGATGACGATTCTATTCTTGTCCAAAAATATGTGATGCAGAAGGATGTTTTTCTCAATAAAGAATTCAAGGATACGATGGAACTCCCTCCTTTTCCAAAGGCGGTAGAAGCACACCAATCAAAGGAGTACCCATTGCAGAGGAAGCAAATAACTGATGCTCCAAGCCAAAAGAAAGTATGAAGCAAGGTGTCTCTGCCATCATCACAAGTGTGGGTGCGTAAAGGCAAGCACCCTGTTGCAGTTAAACCACAACCACTGGCTCAACTTCATATTAGTGATCAATACCCGGACACTAATAAGAAGTCCTTCAAAAAACCCTCTACGACAATAAGGTCTATCTGGGTACCCAAGAAGTCAATGAAGGCTGACCCACAATCGAAACAAATTTGGGTGCCTAAGGCTTGCTTGCGGGCTCAAGTAGCCACACACGGACCACACCATGTACAACAGGGTTCACGCACTCAAACAACTGATACCCACTCCTATTCGACATGCACGAACACATATTTTCCCATGAGCACGAGCAGAGTCACTTGTAAATGGGTCCCTAAAAAGCCTCATTTCCAAGCAGAAAAGCCCTCTAGAGTCTCTAGAAAATCAAAAGAGGAAGCCATCCACTATGTTTGGCAGCCCAAACCTTGTAATAAACCATCTGATCCCATTGTTAAGCCACTCCCATTTACTAACTACATCCACACTACAGCCGACCCCCCAATTAGCACATAGGTATTCCTGCATTTGCTAACCACACTTCACACTCACATCCGCGTAAGCACTAACTAACCGACTAACTACGTCATAGTTCATCATGTTAATGTTGTAACGGGGACACGACCACTTGGTGTCCATTTGCAATATTAACATCCATTTGTCTATTCTCACAGAACCGGTGACCAATTTCTTCAATATGGCAGAGGCTGCAGGAACAAGCTCCCAGGCAGGCACTAGTCCTCAGATCGTAGACATTGAAAGTCTCCCTATTGAGGAGGAGTTGAAGGAAAGACCACAAACATTGAGATCATTACATGTCATACCTATTCAAAATCCTCCCCAAGGTCACACATCACCAGTAAGCAAAAACTCGCATTGGTTTAGTGATGTGGCAAGACCTCTTGGAGAAGGCACTTATTTGTGGGAGGCAAAAATAGAGTTCAACAGACGCTAGGGCCGGTATCACTTCTTTACAAGAGAGTTTCAGAGGCTTCAAAACAATGAAGGGTTGAAACCAATATGGAAGAATCCACGACTTCCAAGGCGTGTGCAACCTTTCACTATCAGATTACCAAGGCACAGCATGGAAGGACCGAATCTGGTGTTCCCACCGATACCCACTGATTTGGAGTTCCCTCATGGCTTCACACTGGAGGATCTAACTGATGAAGAGAGAGCAAGAATAATTAATGCAACGAATTCGGAAGTTGAAGCAGAGCAACTAAGTGGGCAACAAACTATCACGGACCAACCCCATCCAACTCAACCAGAATTTGTGGAAGTAGAGGAGGATGAAGAGGAGACTGCAGAAGAAGAGCAAGAAGATGAACAAGAACGACCATCCGATGAAGGGGAGCATGAATATGAACAAGAAATTATACCAGAACTTGAAGGAGCCCCTGCCTATACAAATCAATTAAAAAGACTGTATGATACCATCAACTGGGTTCAAGAACAACACAGACTATCTCTGGCAGCAGGAAAGGCCTTAATGAACCAAATCCTGGAAGACGAAGGTGTGGATGATCAATACAGGGCGACCCTTGACATGATCACTGATGCATTGGGGGTACAAGAGATGGTGCACACCACCCTCGCACACTCACGAAGATCGGAGCAAAGACATGGGAGATGCCCCCCCAGACTAGGGAAACAGATAAATGTCTTGGTATCAGAACCACAGGGCACCTCCACAACCACTAGCACAGCTTACACTACTCAGCATACTGATGAAGCCCATACCTCAAGTGCACCCCCATCACCACCTTTACCACCCTCCCCTCCAACTCCACCACCTTCACCCCCTACCACCATTGTCACCACCACTCTCACAGCTACAAACTCCACTTCCCATAGCAAAGCACAAACCGTGAGTCAACCTTCACAATCCGCACAACCTGAAACCACCACCATTGTAAGTACCACATCAGACACTGTAATTCTAATTGCGGTCACTGAAAATCCCATCCCCCCTGTCATACTTTTTGGTGGCCCATATGCACAACTACACACACCACTATACACCTTCACGACCCTCACCACACCTACCATTCCCATGTACGCAATAAATCCCACGACCGCATCCACATATGACTTCATGGACGTATCACCCACTTCTGCACCTCTCCCTCCCCCCATATTTCCACAATCTCCCATTCCCCCACCACCCACTTCACCATTCTCAAGCATAGCATACACACTCCCTTTCCCTTTCCCTATTCCCCCCGCATCTTCCACCTTCCTAGCATTCATAAATGTAAATAATGGGTTTTCTACTTTACATCAATGTGTATATCAGCTATAGAGTGAATATCAGACTCTTGAAGATCGCCATGGTCAATTAACTATAGACCACCAACAACTACAAAAGCGGCTTGCACCCTTGGAAGCAGAAAATACTGACTTAAATCAATGCTACACTGTGCTTGAGTACATCTTTTTCATAAGCTAATTCTAAAGCATATTTGAACTTTTAAATCCCATTCTTATCGATGGGATAACTATTGAAATCTATATTTCAAGAGATGTAGCAGGAGTATCAAAACTGTAAATGTTTGCTGACTCTTATTTAAAGGTGGATGACTATTGGATATACATTTGGGTATGATCCACCAGTACTTTTGAATCCACTCATTTCTCGTTGATATTTCTAAATTAGGTAGCTTCGAAAAACATTTTTTTTTGGTAAATATGTCGCTCTACCAAAATCGCATAATCGGATATAAGCATGCTAATCTTCAAAATGCAACAAGATGTTGCCTGGATGGAGATCGTTGTGGGATATATTACAAGTGTGTAAAAATGATATTGTTTGTAATAATCCATTAATCAGATTGCAAATGTTTGTCTTCACAGTTGTTATGTCTCCTTCTATGACTTTCATACCTCTGCTTCGTGGTATGTTTAGAAACTCCTTCATTCTTTCTAGCCACATGTCCAATGTGCCACCATTCCAAAATTTGAAAATAAGTCACGGGCTTTTCCTATGGTGCTTAGCTAATCCAAGTGGATTAATAGTTCCACTATGCATAACAGATAAAATTGTGGCTTCATTCATGGCTTCATTCTCTCGTGTTTGTATGTCGGCACCATGTAATTTGAATAACTTGACAACAAATACTCCATTGATGAATCTCAGGTGGGATATTTTGACTTTCTGGATCATTCCATATTGTCCTTCCCCCATGAGAGCTACATCTTCAAAAAGAATAGAGGAGTATGGGAGCAAACAAAGATTATTTGATGTTTGATCTCCCATATTCAGATTAGTATCTCTTGTATTTGGATCTATTGATGATCTCACAAGGTGTTCAATCGTGTCCAGTTTTAATCGCTTTCCTCTCTTCATTGTCTGATAATGTAAATCGATAAATTTAATTTTATCGATGAATCCAGGCATTGTGGTGGTATCCAATGCCAATGACTCTACTACTTTGATGATCTGTCCGAAGATACGTGTAAGCTCTTTTGACATTTTCTCATCTAATACCTGTGCTCCACCTCACACACTTCCAAATTTCTCTTCAATTCTAATATATTTTGTTTTAAATAATTACGCAATGAAATATTTGTAATTAGATATGTCCATGGCTAGAGTGTGTCATGGACAAAGGAGATCTTTTGAACCTCATATTCCATGTGACTTCTGTATCTCATGATTGGTTCAGAATTTTGGGAAACCAATGCTTCCATTGCGTCCAAAACATGCCAAAACCCTACGATTGTCTGTCTTCTTGCTTGATTCTGATATCTAGAGACCATGCTTCTTCAAATTGATGACATCATTGATGACATCATTGATGACATCATCAATTCGTAACCACCCTTGAACCACCCTTGGAAAACTTATATAAGGAGGGGTTTGCCACATTCATTCTCAGTATTTCCAAAATGCCAGGGTAGCACTAGATTGTGCTCTCCGACTACGCTAGACAAGATTTTGGAAATATACTTCTGATTACAAGAACACCCATGTAGGGAAAATAATACAAGAATATGTGATTGATACAAGATGTCCCACAACCCAAGACAGATAGGTATGAATAACTTGACTAGAGATGATATACAAGATCTCACAATGTGGGATCATAAGTATGGAGCAAGATCTCTAGATTACAAGAATTCCCTTCAGGGGAGATGAACTAAATACAGGAAATAACTCGACAGGATCTCGTACTACAAGATTACAAGAGGAAAAGACAGGATGTCCAAGAACTAGACTAGACAAGACTGGAACAAGGAACAAGACAAGAACTGGAACTGGAACTTCGAGAGTACTTACTTGGTGGTCACGACTCCTTGAGCTCCTAGGTCCTTCACCAACTATTGAGATTGACGATCATGAAGAATTCAAATTCGAGCATGTCCTAGATTCGAGAGTATTCTGAGGAAGATTGGAGTACCTTGGTCATTGGAAAGGGTATGACATCAGTGATCATACTTGGGAACCAGCAGAGAAACTTCAGAGAGAACCAACCAAGGTTTGAGAATTTCATAAGAAAAATCCAATGAAGCCAAGACCAAAGATCATTACTGTTGCTCTTGGAACTGATCGCTTGAGGGGGAGGTGATGTCATGGACAAAAGAGATCTTCTGAACCTCATATTCCATGTGACTTCTATATCTCATGATTGGTTCAGAATTTTGGGAAACTAATGCTTCCGTTGCGTCCAAAACATGACAAAACACTAAGATTGACTGTCTTCTTGCTTAATTCTAACATCTAGAGACCATGCTTTGAATTGATGACATCACTGATAACATCATCAATTCGTAACCGCAATTGAACCACCTTTAAAAAACAGTTCCACTTCTAGTTCTTGCCTTGTTCCTTGTTCCAGTCTTGTCTAGTCTAGTTCTTGGACATCCTGTCTTGTCCTCTTGTAATATTGTAGTACGGGATCTTGTCAAGTTATTTTTTGTATCTAGTTCATCTCCTTGAAGGAAATTCTTGTAATCCAGAGATCTTGCTCCATACTTACGATCCCAGGTTGTGAGATCTTGTATATCATCTCTAGTCAAGTTATTCATACCTATCTATCTCGAGTTCTGGGACATCTTGTATCAATCACATATTCTTGTACTATTTTCCCTATATGGGTGTTCTTGTAATCAGAAGTATATTTCCAAAATCTTGTCTAGTGTAGTCGGAGAGCACAATCTAGTGCTCCCCTAACAGAGTGATTTGATCTTCTCTCATTCCATACATGTAGGAGCACACAAATTCTTCCAAAAATTTTCATGTGTGCTTGTTTATTTTACTTGCCAGCTGTGCAAAAGTAAAAAATAGACTATCAAACTATCAGAATAGATATTCAAACTTTAAACACAAATCTAATTCATAAAAACAATAATAAAAAATATCTCTCATAAATAAAATGATAGATACTCAAATACATTTTAAGTACATATATAAATAGATCCATCAGTAAGTGTATGGATAAGTAAATCAATAGTATGTGTATCCAAATGATAGACATATGGATAGTTAAATATGTAGATTTATAATTAAATAGAAAGTGTAGCTATAATCTTGATGTGAATCTATGTAACTATTGAGAATGTAAGACTCAAAGAATCAGACATTCATAATATTTCATGTACATTCATATACTATGTATGAGTCTTGTCACACAATTGTATATAACTATTGTGATAGTAAAAGTCAAAGAATCAGCCAATCACAATAGTTTATATACACATTGTGACCTAGACTAAGTATTCTCATCAAAATCTAAGTGACTATTGTGAGAGTAAGAATCAAAGAATCAGACAATCACAATAGTCCCTATAGACTCCCTATACTAATATTGAGAGAGTAGGAATCGAGGTGGTGATTCAAACAATCTCACTAGATCTATTGCTGAGTCTTATACTAGTGTGAGAGTAAGAATCGATGTAGCGAGTCAGATAATGATAGTAGCGGTTTATTTTTAAATTTTTTTCATCAATGTATACAAGTAAGAAACTCCTTTGTGAGTCGAACATTATACAATTTATGATTAAAAGACATAAAACTAATTATAGAAATAAAAATGAGGCATATGTAAGAGACGCATATGTGAATCATACAGTATGAATGAAACAATGAACAAAACAATAAAAGAAACAATAAATAAAAATTAAATCAATACATCAATGATACGATGAAGGAAGCTCTCTATGAACAAAATGGTAGGCTTAGAGCTCTCTAGAGTAAGAATCAAGCACGTGCGGAATGAATTTTTGGATCGAATGTAAAATTATTTTTCTTTTGGTAGGAATCGCTTGTCAATTGAATGCGTTTTCAATCGAAATGCTTTTCGATCAAATGCATTTTCAATCGAAATGCTTTTCGATCAAAAAAGTTTTCGATCAAAATATGTTTCGATCGAAAGCCTTTTGATTGAAAGTTTATCTGTGTCCATCTTTTTTCGGTGTTTATTCGGATAACCACAAATAAAACAAACATATTTGTTATTTTTTTTATTCAATCAAATAAATGCAACCCAGAGCATGATACACATGTCCAAGATCCAAGAAGTGATACAAATGATGATCTAGATAAAAGGGAAAGATTTTACAAGCCAGGGAAGTCAAGATGCAAAATGAAAATGCAAGAGTGTGGAGAATGCTCCAAGCAAGAACTTAGAAGGTCAAAAAGGAAAAGAGACAACTAGAAAGGTATGGATATGTTTCTACATTTGTTACAAAGCATTCAATTTACTTGGAAAAAGACTCAATTTTAGAAGAACACTCAACCTATGAAGAGACTCAATTGGGAAAAGGCCATGAAAGAAGAAATAGGTGCTTTGAAGGAGATGGATACTTGGGAATTGGTTCCAATGTCATCTAGTAAGAAGGTAACTAGTTGCAAATGGGTATATAAACTTAAGAGGAACTCAGATGGATCAATTTGCAAGTACAAGGCCAGATTAGTTACCAAAGTATGCTCACAAACTCATGATATAGACTATGAGGAAACATTCTCACCAATTGCAAAGATGACTACAATCAAAACATTGACAAGTGTAACTGCTACAAGAAATTGGAGACTTCTCCAACTTGATGTGAAAAATGCATTTCTAAATGGTTGGATAAGTGAAAAGGTACACATGTCACAACCTCTAGGATTTGAAAACCCTAATCATACATCTAATGTTTGAAGACTTAAGAAATCATTGTATGGATTGAAACAAGCTCCTAGAGCTTGGAGTTATAGGTTGGTTACATACCTTCAAGATCAAGGGTTTAGACCTAGCAACTCAAATCCTTATTTATTCATCAAAAGAGATCACAATGAGGTCATCTATTTGTGTATAAATGTAGGTGTGACATGACATGACTTGAATGGAATTCAAAGAATCAAAAGACATATGCAAGAGGGGTTCAAAATTTGGCGTGACATGTCCATGAGTCTCTCATGATGGGCGCCTCTACCTTAAGAGGTTGGGTGTGTGTGTATTTCGAATTCATTGTACTCTCAAAAAAAAAAACGAGGAGTTCAAAATTAGTGACTTAGGTGAGTTCACATATTTCCTAGGTATGCATGTTATATACACAGATCAAGGGATGTATTTGACTGAGATGAGATACATTCAAGACCTTCTTCTCAGGTTCAAAAGGCAGAACACGAAGCTTGCATGTGAAGGTGATCAGATTGATGATCCCAAAGAGTATCAAAGCCTAGTTGGTAGCTTGATATATGCTACTCGCACAAGACTAGATATATCCTATAGTGTGGGAGTGCTCAACCAGTTCATGCACTCACCTAGAATACCACACATGGATGCTCCAAAGAAAGTACTCAAGTATCTCAATGGAACACTTGATGAAGGTATCTTCTATCCTTACTCTTCAGATTTGGATATCAAAATCTATTCATATGCAAATTGGGTAGGAGCAAAGGATGATAGAAGAAGTACATTTGGATACTTAGCATTTGTAGGTTCAAAATTGGTTTTTTGGAGTTCCAAGAAGCAACCAATAGTTTCTTTATCTTCAGCTAAAGTAGAGTATAGAGCTATAACTATTGCAACTCAAGAAGCAATATGGTTCAAAGAGTTGTACTCTAATTTGGGACTTGTAAGTTCCAAGCCTCACATACTTATAGACAATGTAATTTCTATGCATCTAGATGCAAATCCAATTTTTCATGCAAGGAAAAAGCACATAGAGGTTCATTGTCACTTTTTAAGAGAGAAGCTTATGGCAAAGGAAATTGACTTATCATTTTTTCCTATTGAGAAGATAATAGCAAACATGATGACAAAGGCTCTTGATGGGACAAAGCTATGCACATTCAAATTTATGGTAGGTATTGAACCTATCAAAGAATGAAGACTCAAGCATACTTTATCCTGAGGGAGAGCTTTTGGAACATCAAGCTTAAACTATGCTTGACGTGGATTTGTTCTACTTAATCAAATCATCATTTGGAATGTGCCAAAGATATCTTTTGAAGAGGTTCTTCATCAATATTCATTTTCTATGGTATCCTCATAAGGATATTTTGTGATCATTTATTTTTGTAAAATCCTAGATATTTAAACCTGTAAAAGGATAAAGTAAAGGCTCAAAATCCACGAGTTTGAGATAGTTGCAATTTGATCAATCAATCAGCCACCAAAGTAGATCAAACTAGATCTTCAATCTTCCTAGATTGTAGGAAAGTAGATCCATTCAATCACAACAAACAGTAACACCTAAATTCGAATTCATGAATGAAGAGTAGTGGAAACTTCATGAGAGTCTATGTAAAGACTCAAAATAATTTGTATCATAAGTTAGAGCAATATATACATTGTATTGATCATCTAGTTTGCTCCTTCATTTCTCTACACCATCTTCTTCAATGACAATAAACTTGTAGAGGTTTTCGCTCTCTTTATAGAGTTCCCAATCGAATGCATGAATACTCATTAGAAAGGTAAGGTAATACTTTCTAGTTTATGTGTGTAAATTTGCAAGACATTTGCTTTAGTAGATTTAGAGAAATCTCCAGTTGAAGGTGTCAGGGTCATTTTCTGCACAATCTTGAAACATCAAGATGACATCCAAGGAGTGTTGACACTAAGGTTGTATAGCATGACACTATAGTGTCCTATTTTCTACGAAAGTAAAAAAAATCACGTGTAATAATCAAATAAAATTTTGAAAAAACCTTCAAGACCATAAATAATTATACCTAGATTCTCTATAAGAAACATATTTTTAAAAATTAACCTTTTTTATGACTCAAAATGTAGAAATGATTGAATATGAAAAAAAAAAATTGTCTATAGACTTATGTATAAGAAGAAAGAAATATCTCCATAGAAAAACTTTTCCCCATAGTAGAATAGTTCTTATTATGTTAATTTAAAGTCATTTAATCATCCAAGACAAGTTTTGGGAGTTAAAAAATTCATTTTTATAATAAGAAATTTACTACAATATAGTGTGCTCATTATATACTTAAACAGTTTATGAGCCTTTTATATGATATTGCATAAAAACACTAAAATGGCTGCGGTTTTTTTTTTCAAAAACCATCATATAGCATCATAAAAATATGTTACATGTAGTTGAGCCAATAGTTAATGTACCTATCTCACATACTACTAACCATCTGAATATTTCATTGAATAGTAGTATTCTGCTCCATCGAGAATAAAATTTTGTCCTAAAAAATTAACTTTTCTCAATGATATAAAGAACATAATATCAATAAAATTAACTCTATAAATATTATAAACTACTTTATATAGAAAAAACTAGCATATTAACTTTAATCGTGTAGCATATGCAATATTTGCTCATTAGATGAGCTTTTCTTAGCATAGAAAAATAGCAGTATTCTTTAACTTGAAGGAATGACATACAAATTTTAGTCCTAAGGCTACCAAAAAATTATTCTAGCATTAAGGATCACAAATAGTATTTTGATAATAAAAAATGATTCATATTCATACCATCACTTTGCAAAATAATTTTTTGATGAGAACACTATCATGGCACACATGAGATACATTTTATGCCATAAACCTAGTAAAGACAATGAAAAATCTCTAATTATGTATAGAAAAGTGTTTAAATACATAAAATAAAATATTTTATTGCATTTACAACACTCAAAATGGGTAGATAATGATTTTGATTAAAAATCAACACTAATTGCAATCATGGTAATTTTTGTACAAGTACTAAAATTAGCATCATAAAATTAGTGAATAAATCTTAATGGTTTCTATCCTTTAATGAAAAATATATTTTTCTAGAAATATTCAACCCTTCTACTAACATGGTCCATAGTTACATTTATAAATGGTTGTTTCTAGTAATCTAGAAAATTCATCAAATAATTTTTCTTTTTCACGACACTAAAGTGTCCAAGTACAACACTAGTGTTAAGTTTATTGCTCCATTATTTGATAAAAATTAGGCTGTTATGCATTATAGGAAGCCAACCCTATGTGTAATACTCCCTTAAGAGAAAGTTCTCCAATTGTAATTGTGTTGGATACTCTGAGTGTTTGAATTCATAACTTCCATCCAAATTAGAAGGTTTTTGTGAGATAGTTAAGGTACAAGTCATCTATTTTGCATCAACTTGTTCTTATTGATGTTCCAAAGTACATATTGGGTTATATTGAACTAATCACAAACCTACAAGGTCTATTTTACATATCCAAAGAGCTAGGGCAGGTCTTGTGCTGGTTTGTTAGACCATCTTCACCACTTGAAAACCCTACTTCCAAGCTTCTCCAAATATCTCCAACTTCTTTTATTTTTAAAGCCCATAATCAATATAGAGCCATAGAGAAAATAAATATAATATGGAGAATAAATACCACATGAGAGATGTAAGGAGAAAAGCTCCAAATATGTTCATTATAGTCCATGTTGAAGTATATGAAGTTACAAGATAGCATAAGGAATATGCATAGATTACAAGTTTTTTATAACTCCACAGTCTCCAAAGTTGATATGTGATCTACTCCAAACAAAGATGGGTTCCAAGCTTCTACAAACCTTGAAAGTGTTGAAGAAGATACACCTCCATCATCTTCAAGTTGAACAAGGCCACCCTCCAATCCTAGCACATCAAGAGTGACACAAGTTGTGGTTCACAGAGCACTCCACAATGTATTTATATAGGCATAGAAGCCCTATCAAAAACTTGCAAAAGGCAAAAAACTTGTTTTGGTAAAACTGACACAAAATCTAATTATGCATGTAGAGATTTTCAAATAGCTCTTTTTAATTCTACGGCTTTTGCTCTTACTTTGGCACATGTCACGAATTTGAACCATTAGATCATGTTGATCAAAGTTTATGTACTTTTGATACACATAACTTTTTCTTTTCAGTTAAAAAGTGCTTTTCATATAAATTTGAGAATTAGGGTTTGTATTTTGACTCAGTGAATGATGTCCAA
>CM035412.1:119153974-119196474 GCA_020310875.1 Ceratopteris richardii | reverse complement strand
TTGACTCCTGGGCAATGCATAAACCTCCTCATCTGTGAGATAGCAAACTGAATATCTCGTCGAGTAATGCATAAATAAATCAAGCATCCAAGAGCCTGCTGATAGAGAACAACATCAAATGCATCTCCAACATCATGAAGACTCAATCGTAAACCTATCTCCATAGGAGTGGCAATAGGCTTACAGTCTTCAAGCCAAAACACTGCAATAATGTGTCAATATATTTCATTTGACACAAAGCCATTCCACCATCAACTTGCATAAATTGAATGCCCAAATAGTGATGCAAATGACCCAAATCAGACATCTCAAATGAGGCATGCAAATCAGCCTTAAAATCAGGAATATGCTTCTTAATAGGACCAGTGAGCAGCATGTCGTCAACATAGACAACAATGATCAGAAGCACATCATTAGCATGCTTAACATATAAGGTGCTTTCAGTTGGACTGTTCTCAAAACCATGTGCAATCAGATAGGCATGTATCTTCTCATACCAAGCACGTGGTGCTTGCTTTAAACCATATAATGCCTTCTTTAACCTGCACACTTGGTTTCCATGCCCTTTGTGCACAAAGCCATAGGGCTGAAAAACATACATTTCTTCATGCAAGTCACCATTCAAAAATGTTGTTTTAATGTCCAACTGATGTACATTCCAACCATGATGAGCTGCAAGTGCACAAATGCTCCGAACAGTAGTCATACGGCATGTAGGTGCAAAGGTCTCATCAAAATCAATGCCTCTTTCTTGTGCATAACCCTTTGCAACAAGCCTAGCATTATACCTATCAACTGTACCATCCGGTTTACATTTGAGGTTGTATACCCACTTAGTGCCAATGGCCTTCTTGCCAAGAGGCAAGTCACATAAAGACCAAGTACCATTCTTCATTATAGCATCATATTCGGATTGCATAGCAGCCATCCAATTTTCTGAATTTTGTGCTTCATCAAACAAAACAGGCTCATTCTCATCACAGAGACTAGATGAAGCCATAGCATAGCAATCTGGTGCAAAAGAGGCACTATGAGAGCCTGAACGTGTACGATATGACAGAGGTGCATCTAATTTGATGCCACACAAAGTCTGCACCAACCATTTTGGCATGGTTTTTGTTGCTCAATATCAACTCTCTCATCAACTAGTGCATCATGTAAATCTGCATCAGAAATGGAATGATCTGCATCATCACATGAAACCTGCAACGGCTGAGAAGTTGCCTCATTGGGACTAGCACTAGACTGTCCACCTATAAAAAGAGGTAGCAAAGTATCATACATGTCTTTGGAGCTAACAGATGTCTCCTTAGTACATGAAAGCAATGGTTGAATAGCATCTTCTACAAAAACTACATCACGGCTAACTAGAATGCGTTTAGTCTATGGATGATACACACGATAGCCTTTACTTTTAGAACTGTAACCAACAAAACTACATTTTACTACTTTATCGGCAATCATGCCAAGCCTCATATGGAGTGATAGAGTGCAGCGTGTTAGTGGGACACCTATTCAATATATATGTTGCACACATGAGAGCCTCAAGCCAGAAACTATGTCGTAAATCCTGACATTTGACCATACACCTCGCCATCTCCATGAGTGACCTGTTCTTTCGTTCAGCAACTCCATTCTGTTGAGGTGTATACGGCACTGTACACTAGTGTTTTATCCCCCGTTCAGCCAGAAATGCATTAAAATCAGAAGACATATATTCCCCCCCCCCCCCCCCCCCGATCAGAACGGAGGGTGCCCATTTTACATGCTGACAGATTTTCATCCGAAACCAAAAACTGTTTGAAGCACATGAACACTTCGGACTTTGCCTTCAATGGATATACCCATGCATGCTTGGAAAAATCATCGATGAAAGTCATGAAGTAAAGATAATTCCCAAAAGAAGGTGTCTGCATAGGACCACAGACATCACTATGTACAAGCTGCAATTTCTAAGTAGCCCAAACTAAACCATCTTTTGGAAAGGATGAATGCTTCATTTTTTGCCCAAAATACAGCCTTCACAAACATGTTTTCCAGGTGCCTCAAGATTGGGCAAAGAGGACCCATTTCATATTTCTACAGGCGTAGCAAACTAGCAAAATTCAGATGAACAAAGCATGCATGCCAAAGCTTTGCATCTGACATAGCCTAAGAATCATTTACTGTGCATGCCAAATCATTTACAAATCTTTCATAGTCTATGAGCTTATACAGCCCACGACATAAAATGCCAAAAGCAATAATCACATCGCCATTTGACAGATCATGAACTGTACACCTGTCATCAACAAATTTCACAACCAAGCCAATCTTGGCTAATGCAGAAACTGATAACAGGCTCTTCTTGATGCCTGGCACAAATAAATCATCTGACAAAGTGAAAGAAGTACCATCAGCAGTATTCAAAATGATCTTACCAATTCCCATAACAGGATAAGAGGAGTTGTTGGCCCATGTAACAGTATTCCCTATAGGGGCAGGCTCGAGTGAAGAGAAGAAACTGTGCTGCGAGGTAATATGTTTGGTCGCCCCACTATCAAAATACCAAACATCTAAGTCTACTACATACATGCACTGCTCATGAGAAGATGGGTCAAAACTGTAGACAATAGTAAATGCCCATTCTTCTTCCTGCACAAGATTAGCAAACTCTGTTTTTGGTGTAGAGGCCTCTGCAACAACCATTCCAGCCTCTTTCTTCTTTGCCTCTTTAGCAGCCAGTTTTGGACAGTTCTTTATGATATGATCATTCCCTTTACAATACTTACAAAACAATTTCTGCTTTTTTGATTTCTTCTCATCTTTATCCTCCTTCTTCGAATGTGCAGAATTAGCAGATTTCTACTTACTAGTTGAAGATCTCCATTTTCCTTTACCCTTCTGACTAGCCAAGAAAGCTTGATCTGCAACTCGTATATACATATATATATATATATATATATATATATATATATATATATATATATATATATATATATATATATATATATATATATATATATATATATATATATATATATATATATATATATATATATATATATATATATATATATATATATATATATGTATGTATATGTGTGTGTGTGTGTGTGTGCGCGTGTGTGTGTAGCTACAATCTATCTTGTTCTTCTTCAATGTCATCCCTAGTGGAGTGTATCGCTTTAAAATAGTATTCAATTTCTTCATATAGATTGATGACCTAATGGATAGTATTGAATATGTAGCTGAGCTTGATTTGAACTTGCCATGAAGATTTGATGTTAGAATCAAGAGATGATAGGCAAGAGATGGTTGAACCACACCCTAAGAGGGCGGATTAGGAAGTAATCCTCAATTGTGGCTTTTGGGGCAAGTGGTTAACCCATCTTACTCCTAGTCGGTAGGTCATGAGTTCAATTACTACAATTGGTATTAGGGCCTAGGAAGTAGTCTTGGGCAAGGTGAATGGAAGGCACATGCATCGATTTCAAAGATGATTCCAATAAAGATTAGAGTGTATCTCCCAATTTGTAGGTTGGTTTAGATATGTAAGGTATCATTGGAAAGCTCTTAAAAGGATATTTTCAATGGATGCATTAGATTTAGGATCCAAGATACTTAGCATGGGTGAGAACTAGGTTCAAGGTACTAAGGTTGAGAACAAGGGGCTCAAGTTACCAAGGTTGCAAACAAGGCAAGCAACCAAGAAGGGAAAAGGCAAGATTCAAGAGACCAAGGTCTAGAGTAAGGGTTCAAGAGAGCAAGGTTGAGAGCAAGAAGGTTAAAGAGACTGCAAGGGTGAGGACAACAATTCAAGGGGAGATCAAGGATTGATCATCAAGGAAAATGATCTCTAGAAGGGGAAGAGAGTGTTAGACACAAGAGATCACAAGCACGAGATGTTTGAACCAGAGCCTAAGAAGACACCTAAACAAACCATCATTGAGTTTGTTATCAAGGTCAAGGAGCTTGAAGATCAATTAGCATCCATTGGAGAGATGATTGAAGAAGAGGTTATCATGAGGGGAATTCTCAATGGGATTTGAAGTGATAAGCAATGGCAATCTTTCACCACGGCTTACAATCTCATCATGTATCTGCAAACTCCAGACTTCAACATCTTTCTTAGACAACTCTTCAACCAAGAGGCCAACAATACCATAAAGGAAGGTAACTCCTATCATGTTGATTCAACTAGTGCTCTATATGCAGATAAGAAGGATAAGAAGTTGAAAGGCAAGAAGAAGGAAGAAGATGAAGAAAAGACTTCCCAAGCCAAGCATAAGAAACTTGCTCATATGAATGAAAGAACCTCGAAGGATATATACAGGGATCAAAGAGTTCTTGGACTGCCAAACATATCAAAGCAACACATGATCAACAGGTGTGATGCATGTCAAATTGGGAAGGCACAAAGACAACCATTCAACCCCAAAGGCTACATCCACAACAACTTATTAGAATTAGTACATACAGATGTATGGGGACCAAATCAAGAAATTTCATTAGTAGGATCAAGGTATTATGTCTCATTTATTGAAGACCATAGTAGATGGACTATTCTATGCTTTATCAAGAGTAAGACAGAAGTTTGATTGCTTCAAAAAGTATCTAGCACATGTGGAGAATCATACAGGTTGAGCTCAGATCTGATGGAGGGGGAGAATACTTCTCCAAAGAGTTTGATCAGTTCTTGCAAGACAAAGGTATCAAAACAGAAGTGACTACTAGGTACTCTCCTCAAGTGAATGGAATTGTAGAGAGAAGAAACAAGACATTGGTTGGATCATCTCGAACAATGCTTGAAGAGAAGAAGTTGCCACATTATCTATGGGCAGAAACTATTTCAACTGCTATGTACCTTGTCAATATACTACCATCCAAATCACTTCAAGGTATGACTCCTTATGAAGCATGGCATGGAAGAAAACCTAGTCTTGGACATTGCAATGTGTTTGGTTGTTTGGCTTATGTTCATGTACCATCACAAATAAGAGGTAAGCTAGATGAAAGGGCAACAAAGGTAGTGTTTATTGGGTATGACTTGACTCAAATGGGTTACAAGTTCTATAATCCTTCAACCAAGCAATTCACTACAAGTAGATATGAAGAACACGGGTCTTGGTATGATGAAGACAAACAAAAGGTAACTCTACCATATGATCTTGATTCTGATTCTCATCAATTAGGAAGCGAGCATGATACACAGGTCCAAGATCTAAGAAGTGATATAGATGATGACCAAGACAAAAGAGAAAAGGATTACAAGCTATGGAAGTCAAGAGGCAAAGAAAAGATGCAAGAGGTTTGAGAATGCTCCAAACAAGCACATAGAAGATCAGCAAGAGAGAAGAAACAACCAGAAAGGTATGGACATGATTAGGCATTTGTTACAAAGCATTCAATCTACTTGGAAAAAGATTCAATTTCAGAAGAACCATCAACCTATGAAGAGGCAAAGGGAAACCCTAATTGGGAAAAGGCCATGAAAGAAGAAATAGATGCATTAATGGATCTGGACACTTGGGATTGGTTCCAATGTTGCCAAATCAAAAGGTAATTGGTTGAAGATTGGTATATAAAGTTAAAAGAAATTTAGATGGATTAGTTTGTAGGTACAAGGCAAGATTAGTTTCCAAAGGATGCTCACAAACTCATGGTGTAGACTAAGAGCAAACAGTCTCACTGTAAAGATGACTACAATCAGAACATTAATAAGTGTAGTTGTTACAAGGAATTGGAGACTCCTCCAACGTGATGTGAAAAATGCATTTCTAGATGGTTGGATAAGTGAAGAGGTAAACATATCACACCACTAGGTTTTGAAAACCCTAATCATGCATCTTATGTTTGTAGAATTAAGAAATCATTGTATGGATTGAAACAAACTCCTAGAGCTTGGAATTATAGCTTGGTTACATACCTTCAAGATCAAGGATTCAAACCTAGCAACTCAGATCCTTCTCTATTAATCAAAAGGGATCATAATGAGGTTATCTATATATGTGTATATATAGATGATATTATTGTGACATGTGATGATTTGAATGGCATCCAAAGGATCAAGAGACACATGCAAGAGGAGTTCAAAATCAGTGACTTAGGTGAGCTCACATATTTCCTAGGTATGCAAGTGATATACACAGATGAAGGAATGCATTTGACTCAAAGGAGATACATTCAGGATCTACTTCTCAAGTTCAAAATGGAGAATACTAAACCTGCAGGTACATCTTTGGAGATGAATCATAAACTTATTGTTTATGAAGGTGATAAAATTGAAGAGATGAAAGAATATCAAACCTTGGTAGGTAGCTTGATATATGCTACTCACTTAGGGCAAACATCTCATATAGTGTGGGAGTGCTAAGCCAATTCATGCACTCTCCAAGAAGACCACACATGGATGCAGCCAATAGGTTACTTAAGTATCTCAAAGGTACAATCAACGAAGGTATATTCTATCCTTACTCTTCATATTTGGATATCAAAATCTATTCAGATGTAGATTGGGCAGGAGCAAAGGATGATAGAAGAAGTACCTCCCGTTACTTAGCATTTGCAGGTTCAAAGCTAGTGTCATGGAGTTTGTTGAAAATGAGTCTATGGATATGTATGTAACATGCATCAAGGACTTGAAAGAGCAATTTGCGAACATAGATGAGATTATTTGGGATGCACCACTTATCTTTATGTTGTCGAAAGGATCACCCAAATATTTTCAAAGCTTTGCCACTACACTCTGTTTGGTTGCAAAAGGGAATCCAAATATGTATGTGTTTGATACGTTTTTGTCTCTTCTTTTGCAAGAAGAGCAATCTAGAGTGAATAGGAGTGGTTTGATTGAGGGAACACAAGCACTTTCTATCTCACAAAAAGGTAAAAGCAAGTATAGTTCAGCTTTGGGTTCATCAAAACCAAAGCCTCAGTTTTCCTCTTCCACTCATTCCTCTAATGATGTTGATTTGAAAAGAAGAATAGCTTTGAAAAGGAAGTATATTCATACATTAAGATATGATGGAGGAGGTGAATACATACCAAATGGATTCATAGTTTTCTAAAAGTTCAAGAAATTTGAAGGTAGTTTTCATGTAGAACACAAAGAAAGGCATATTATAGAAATAGTGAGAGCCTTGATGGCTGAGAAATATATGCCTCATTGTTACTAAGAAGAAGTTGTGCACAATGCTATATACATCACGAATAGAACTTGGATTATTTTTTGTACATCAAGTTAGATTTGAAGAGATGTTTTCAAGTAAAAGACAAATTTATCACATATGAAAATATTTGGTTGTATTGCATATGTACATGTTCCACATGAGTTGAGGACAAAAATTGATCCGAAAGCAGAAAAATGTATCTTCATTGGGTACTCCCTTGAGGAAAAGTGATATAAATGTTACAACCCAATCACATGCCAGGTGAAGGTAAGCAAAGAAATGGTGTTTGAAGAAATAGCAAGCTATTATGCCGATGCAAAAAGACTTAATGTTGACTCAAACGAGAAAGGAAATGCTAAAAATACGAGTGTAGAATCTCAAATTCTGAGTGGATGAGGTGTTTCACCTAGGAATAGTTTCAACTCAAACCCGGAGTGGAAGATTGTGTGGAAATTTAAGCCAAGAAATTCATCAACTACATCGAAAAAAGGTAAAGAAAATAGTTCTACTAGTAATAAAACATCTACAAGTTTTGAAGATATTGATGGAGAACCAAGTGGTTCAGAAAAGAGCCTTGATAAGGAACTTGGATTTCCCTCTATGAAGACTTTAGGAGTAAGCAAGGTAGATATAGATGATAAAACAAAGAAGTGAACTAGGAACAAGAAGATCTAGGAGGATGCAGAACTCAATGCAACAATTAACAGATGATAGCCACATGGCTCACCATCATGCTTACATGTTAACTTGATTCTCAACCTTCTTGTCTTGAAGATGTAATTAGAAATGTAGATTGGAAGAAAGCTATGGATGAAGACGTGGTTGCACTTTATGCAAATGAAACATGGAAGTCAGTTCCATTGGCCCAAGGTAAAGCACAATGCTCATGTTAGCATAAGCAGGTATAAAGCACGATTGGTAGCAAAAGGATATGCAGAAACATATTGCATTGATTATGAGGAAACTTTCAATCGAGTAGTTAAAATAGCTATTGTTAGAGCACTTGTTGAATTGGCTACAACAAAGGATGGATTTTGCATCAGATAGATGTAAAGATCGCTTTCTTACATGGTGAGTTGCAAGAAAAAGTATACATGGAGTAGCCACAAGGATATGAGGATTCAAAGCATCCTAGATATGTTTGCATGTTGAAAAAGGCTTTGTATGGACTTAAACAAGCCCCTCATGCTTGACATGCAAGGATTGCATATTATTTAACTTCAATTGAATTTTCTAGGTGTGATGCAGATCACTTAGTATATGCAAAGAAGTTCAATGATGGCATCATAATTATGGCTATTTATTTTTATGATTTGATTGTAGGTGGTGATAATGAAGAAATCATTAAAGAGATAAAGCAATTGTTTATGCAAGAATTCAACATGAAAGATCTTGGTGTGTTTTGTTATTTTTTGGGCATTGAGCTTATACATACAAAAGCAAGTACATGGTTGTCCTGAAGGCAAAAAGATTATTTGGAATATCTTTTAGTACATGTTCAACAATGCACCCTTCACAAAATCCATAAATTGGTTTTTGTTATGGGGCTTGATCTTGTGAATGAGGAAAATCACATACAAGGTGATCCTCTTGGTACTTGAAGCATGGGCTTCTCAATAATTGATTCCTTCGAGGTTGCCTTGTCCCTCCCGTTCTAGGATTCCTTTGAAATTTTGGCTTTTCATACCAAAATCATATTCTTTTAGGAAAATTTTTCTCATACGGAGGTTGAACTTCATCCCAATTTTGTGCTTGGTGGTATTCTCCCATAGAATACTCATTTGGCCCCTCTACGTAAGCATCATAACCTAGCCATAGTTTGAGTGAAAACCCATAGTATCAATCATTGGGCAACATATACTAAGATGTGAGTATGTTGCAAAAGTGTGGAATGGATGATGGAAAGCCAATTTCTATGCCATTAGAACATGATTTGAATCGCAAGTGAAGCATTGGAAAATGCGACTATGTACAGAAAAATTGGGGGAAGTTTGATACATCTCATAATTACAAGGCCTAACCTAAGGGGACTTGAGAGTTGGTTTATGCAAGTTCCAAGAAACCACACTTAGATGCTTTGAGATGCACTCCATGCTATGTGAGTGCTACTTTGAATTATGCATTGTTTTATGAAGCTTACATAGAATTATAGGTTTATAGATACACCGATGCAGATTGGGCTGGTAGTGTTCCATATAGAAGATCCACTAGTGGCTTTCTATTTTTACTTGGGAGTGTTTCTGTTATATGGAGCAATAGGCAGCAACCCATTGTTTCTTTATCGAGTATAGAGGTTGAGTACAGAGCTATTGCAATGGAAGCATGCAAGCCAGCATGGTTAGAGATGCTCCTTGCATATTTAGGTATGGAAGTGGAGAATCCTGTCATCATTTATTGTGATAATCTTAGAAGTAGAGAGTTAGCATGAAATCCTATTTTTTATGCTAGAACAAAGCATATCGAGGTACATTATCACTTCATCAAGGAGAAGGTATTAGTAGGTGATATTGATCTTGTTTATGTGAGAACATATGAACAAATCACTGATATTTTCACTAAAACACTTAGTGCAGAGAAGCTAAAGAATTGTCAGAAGATCTTGGATTACAAGACATGATGTTGAGCTTGAAGAGGAGTGTTGAGATATCAAGCTCAACATATGATGATTGAGGATTACACGTACCACTTTTTATTCTCTCTAATATGTATAGTGGTCATGTCGATATATCTTAGGGATACTTTTAGTGAGCTGTACCAGATTTATCTATCGAGTGCTCGCATATTTGTTTCTTGCCAATTCACTCATTAACTGACATTAACGCTCTTTTTAAGTACTATTCTTTTTATTTTTTTGAACATACAATGAATTGGAAAAACAAAGACACTACCTCGTAAGGTAGAGGAACCCATCTTTGAGAACTCATGGACATGTCCAACCAGGATTTGAACTCGGTACTTCCATAGATTCAAAAGCATCAGCCACTAAGCTACACAGACTTGGACATTGTTCTTTATATATTGTATTGGTTGTCTTGTTGGATTAGGTCATTCTTGTATATTGTCTTTATGTAATAGAAGAAGTATGAGGAGATCATTCTTCCTTGCCTCAATATACATGTGCTCCTCTCTGTGTGTGAGAGTGTGTGAGAGTGTGTGAGAGCTCTCTTCTGTATCTCCTTTCTCTTGACACTTATGTGGTAAGATCGTGAGTGATAGATCATAACATTGTGAGTATGTTATGAGTGAGATCATAGCTCTATAATAGGTGAAATCGTGGGATATGTTATGAGGCAATGATGTTGTGAGCGATGAATGGTCATGATGCTATAAGATCATGGGTGAACAATGGTGAGTTTTTGTGTAGAAAATGTGAGATCGGGAGTGAAGGATGAATTCAATTCATGACTCAATCAAGAAATGAGATCGTGAGATTTCAAGGATGAGATCTTAACATGGATTGGTATCATGAGATCATGTTGAGATCTAACTTAACTTCTGAGATTTTTTACCTTCTTTTGTGGCCTAAGGTCATTTCCTAAAGCCTTAGGAAGTCACTTTTCCTTAATATAAGGTCAGAGAACCCATACAAGATGCATTGGACAAAACTTGGAAACTCGAACACTCTCTTGAAGATGACAATCTCACTTTTGAGATTTTTTTTTTTTTTTGAGAGTACAATGAATTTGGAAAGACACACACACCCGACCTCGTAAGGTAGAGGCACCCATCTTGGGGAACTATGAGGCATCCAGCCTTGGGCGGGACTTGAACCTTGGCCATCTGCCTAGGAGGACAAGGCACATCTGCTAAACCACGCCTGCTAAATCATTTTTTTGTCGTGAAAAGCCTTAGAAAATTTTCTTCTCTATTTCAAAATTCCAAAAAAGTGCATGTCTTAACTTTCCGACCCAATAAAATTGTCTTAGTCCGATGTTATTTGCCCCCTCAACGAGGCTCACCAAATATGTGTACTATGTGATAGTGTCACTTTCTCCTTTTGAGCAACCTTTCGTTCTTCAATGAGGATGGTGGCGAGAGATAAAGGTGAAATACTCCTATTTTGACCTAACCCTAATTTTAGCTCTAGAGGAAGGTAAAGATGATGATGAGTAATATGAACTTCACATACATGGAGACAATTAAAAATTGCCAGTTATATACTCAAACATGTTACATACCTCTTTCCCAAGCCATCTTATTGTCATGTAGTACTCGTGTAGTAGTCACCGTTCCCGGCAACCGTGCCAAAGGGATATTGCAGACCCACACGCACTATATCTTATCGACATCAAGCGTCATGGATCACTCTCAAAACTAATCCTCTTGACGGGGTATATAAAGACACAACAAAGAATGGAATGTAAAAAAGAGAAACTGATAATTCTCACGAGAAAACACACAAGAAACAAGAATAAATCACGGCCAGCAGGTCATGGGATAGGGTGTCATAATTCACTCCCGCATTAATGAAGAGAAGAGACAAGAAGACCAAAAGTGCAAAGAAGAGGAAGCATGAATTTCTTAGCTAAGACCTTACAAAATGAAGTCAAAAACTACATACAACTTATGATCATTAGATTGGCTTTATTCACACCCCAATGCCCACCTAAACTTAAAAATAGTTCTAAAGATCCAAATACCGCCGATTTGGGGTTTAAAGAATAAATGAAATCCTAGAATAGGACTAATCTATGTACAAAATGATCTAAAAGTACATGAGAAATATTCTACAAATTCATGAAGAATTTTTTGGACACTTGCTGGACCTCGTTCCTTCTCTTCTTGATGCTTGTTTTCCATCCATCTCTGCTAACAAAAGTGAATTTCTTGATCTCTCTCATCCATGAACCTGACAAAATGCTATTCCTTTCAGATGTGCTAAATTTCAGAGTACCTTGGAAATTGAGCAGTGAAAAGACTGAGATTTTGCCTTTCCTATATGTCTGCATATGAACTTTTCACCATATGCACTTATTAAATCTTCAGTTCACTTCAGATCTCTACTTCTTCTGATTCAACTTCTTCAGCTGTTGCATCTTGGTACTGCTGATATTCACAAACCAAATCACTCATGTTGCTCTCCGCTTCCGAAAACTCCATCTCATCCATACCTTCTGCTGTGTACGAGTGCAAGAAAAATTTCCTCCTGAACATAGCTCTAAACTGTTCACCTATACGCTTAAACATTTCTTGAATGGATGTGGAATTTCCAACAAAAGTAGAGGCCATCTTCAATCCTCGAGGTGCAATGTCGCATACACTAGATTTCATATTGTTTGGAATCCACTCCACAAAACAGGAAGAATTCTTGTTCTGAATGTTCGTCAGCTGCTCATCCACCTCGTTGGTACTCATGCGACCACGAAACATTGCTGAGGCTGTGAGGTATCGGCCATGGCGAGGATCAGCAGCACACATCATATTCTTTGCATCCCACATTTGTCGTATCAGTTCCGGTACTGTAGGAACATGATACAGCTGAGACCCTCTTGATGTCAGTGGTGCAAAACCCACCATGAAGAAATGCAATCTTGGAAAAGGTATCAGATTAACGGCGAGTTTCCGAAGATCAGAGTTTAACTGGCCAGGAAATCTCAAACAACACGTGATTCCACTCATAGTTGCAGATATGAGGTGGTTCAGATCGCCAACTGGCACAAGCCATGAACAGGATTAGCAATGCAAGCTCATGAGATAGCCAAACAGAGCACCTAAGTAAGAAGAGACTTTTACATGTAGGACTTGCCAACTTCAAGGTCCGGAAACAGATGTCATAAAGTGCCTCATTATCTAAAACCATGCATTCGTCAGAATTCTCAATAAGCTGATGAACTGAAAGGGTTACATTATAAGGTTCAACAACTGTGTCTGAAGCCTTAGGGGATGGAAAGACAGAGAATGTAAGCATCATTCGGTCCGGATACTCCTCCCGTATCTTTGAGATCAATAGTGTCCCCATACCTGAACCTGTACCACCTCCTAGAGAATGGCAGAGTTCAAAACCTGCACCAATGCTACCAGAAGTCAAAAAAGGAGACAATGGAACAGCCAAAGTATGCAACAAGCAAGCCATTATTGTGTGTTTGTCTCTTGTAAATGTCTTAAACAAAGCTTTCAGTTTTCTTTCCCAGAAATACTTTCATACACCTTGAAGGAATTCACAACTCTCTGATTCTTTCCTGACAACATCCAGGACAGAGTCAATGAATTCAGCTCCTTCAGTGTAATGTCCTTTTGCCCAGTTATTTCCTGCTCCACTTTGACCAAACACAAAATTATCAGGCCTGAAAATCTTTCCCAGTGGTCCAGAGCGAATACTACCCATTGTACCGGGCTCAAGATCCATTAGAACTGCCCTGGGCACATATCTTCCGTCACTTGCTTCATTGAAGTAAACATTGGCACTTTCCAACTGCAGTTTGGAATCTCCCTTGTAATAACCTGTGGGGTCAATACCATGTTCATCACAGATGACCTCCCAGAACTTGGAACCAATCTGGTTGCCACATTGACCAGCCTGAATGTGAAGAATTTCTCTCATGTTCCTGGTGCATATTAAAAATCTTAGAGTGCTGATGCTTATTTATAGACAACTTGTTCAGCGTTAACCACAAAACATAAAAAAGCAAGTACATTAATTGTAGGGGAAGTTCTCCATGAATAATAGTAGAAATGAGGAGGCAGAAATGATCAAAATAATAATTTTAAAAAAAAAAATCAGGAAAGCAACACAACTGTAAGATCAAAGTCCTTGTAAAAAGAGCACAGGGTGGCTCGCAAAGACAAACAATTGATATCGATGTGAAGATTCGTTAGCAAAGGAAGCCAACAAATTGACATCAAAATCACTAGACGATAAAAAGTCTGATTGCTATTATTTAAAGATTATTTGCCGATTTGATTTACGATCATGTACAAGAAGAACACAGTGCCCAAAGGATTACACAGTACATCAGACGAATCGTACAGTGTTGTTAGACGACGAAGAGTGCTGTCAGAGTAGCTTGCTGCTGGCTTCCAGTCAGCGAAGAAGGTGTAGTGATTTTCGCTTTTCAATCTCTTCTTCAAGCATATAAAATCATGATACCATTAAAGGGTGGATTATCTTCTGACCTGCCCTTGACAATAAAACGGGAGCAAAACAAAACGATCAGAACGTGAAGATCAAACTCTCAACTAACAACAATAGAATCAGCATCTTAACCGGTCGCCATTACTGCATCAATAGGATACGCAAACAAGGCATAATCACAAGCATTGTATTGCATTTAGGAAGTACACCTGCAGGTGCTTTTCAAACTGCAGAAGGAAATCCGCCAAATAAGAATATGACGACCAAAGATACGGAAACAAACTCAGGACAAGATGAAGGGACTCTGAAATACAAATAGCGCGAAAGCCAAGTCCGCGGCCAAAAAATAGGAATTGCCTTGCAAGCTGCAGCCCGTGAACATAGAGCACAGACTGACCCGAAAATCCTTCGCAAAGCGTGGTGCGGTCAATCTGGAACAGCTGGCCATAGCCATTCTCTCTATTGTTTCTCTCCGCACGTTCATGCATGTTTTATGCATGTGTCTGTTCTGTGCTTGAAGGAAGAGGAGAGGGAAACAATTGTTGTTGTGGACCATGGCGTCCCTCCATTACCCCACGAAAACGTACCCCATGCAGAGATTTTCCTCTCGTAAAAACTTTGTGTGTCACTGACTCAGTGTGCACTTAAAAGACGAGGAAGAGAAAAAGTGTTTGTTGCCAACTTGCCGACCATGTACTTGGGACTTCGGAGTGCCTCGAGTATAATACCAAGCTCATAAACGACGTGGGCAAGCGAGGCTTACAGCCAACTTGTCACACATGTATGCGTGTATGCGAGTGGATGAGAGAGGATATATATTCACACATGTAAATGTATGTGTCTATGTGAGGGTGGCTTCACATTGGGTAGTGGAACAAGGAAAAAAAATCTTCAAGTTTCATTCAAAACTTAAAAAAAGTAGACTTTTTCGTCGCTCATCTATTCACACCTGAGGGTGGAACTGTGATAATTTAGTTTTGTGTCGCCGCCTAGTGTGAATACAAGGGGGCGGCAGAACTAAGTAATCAAATGAGTTAATGCACACTTTTTTATCATAATTTATATAATTTAAGCATAAAGAAATGAAAATAAAGCATGGATTCATCATTTCATGAGATAATCAAAGGCTTTATACATGACATGAAGAAGAAGTCTTCTTGTTGTGAAGGATCAAATAAAAGTAAGTGATGTAACTTCAAGTGGAACATGAAGGAGAACTCGTTTCCTCAAGGGCATCATTAGCAAAGATGCATTCGTCTTAGCATTCTCTTTGTACATTATTCGAGCAAGGCTATCTCTTCGTTCTGATCCAATCTCAAGCTCATTGTCAAGTACTTCATTAGCACATTGAGCACGGTCCATGATTTCCTCCATTTGGATTTCGTGTGTTGCTCCTAGCTCCATCATAGAGTTTGCAAACACTCTTTTTTCTTCGTCCACATTTTGATGAAGACTTGTTAATTCTGCTTCAACCTCTCGTACCCATTCCATATCAAATGATTCACCATGACAAATACACAAGTTATGAAGCACAAGACAAGCGGCAACAACATTAGGTACATAATGTAAATCCATATCGCACCTTTTTAACAAGACACGAAATCTTGCCTTCAACATACCAAAAGCTCTCTCGACCGGCATTCTTGTGCTCGATTGGATGGAATTCCAGTAATACTTAACACGTGATAGGCCTTCTTTGCATCCCTTGAAAGGCACTAGCATGTATGGGCGAGCAGGATATGCACAATCACCAACTAAACAATACTTACCTAACTCACCCCTTGCACATTTTTGCCCTATTTCACTCCTTGTGAAATTTAATGAGTCATGCACTGACCCTGCCCATCCGACATCATAATTCCATATCAACCAATTTACATCTACAGTCAATTGTAACAAAATAGAGTGGAATCCTTTTCTATTAAAGTAATTCACATGATTTTCTCTTGGTGCAATGATAGGAATATGAGAACCATCTATTGCACCAACCACAAAAGGAATCCCTCTTATGTCTTCAAAGTCATAAGCCAAACTTTCAAGAAGAGAGCTTGAGGGCCATCTAATGTACATGTCCCTAAGCCCATACTTCACTATTGCTTTGCAAAAACTATGGACAATCTCACAAGATATACTAGTTGCACATCCAAACGTATCAGCTTTCCTAACAATACATCACCCGTTGCAATTCTAGTGAGTGCAATAGCTACTCTATCCTCAATACACATTGCATCTCATAATTGTGTTGATTTTTTCTTAAGAAATGGTGCAAGTTTTCCACAAAGATAGTGAAATGTTTCTTTGGACACTCTAAGATTCCTCTTGAACATATTATCATTATAGGTACTCAAGAGATAGTCTCTAAGAAAACCTTGTGGATGTGGGTAGGCCCATGCTCACCTGTGCTTATGACCATTTCTACGATTTGTAATTTTTCTAATAGTTACAGCTCGTGCCATGCTTTCTGTGACTCGTGGAACCATGTTTGCACTATTGATATATTTAGGTAGTGATGTGTGTGAACACTCTAGGACCGCTGGGGCACTTTTTTCCCTCTTTAGGAGGTTTTTCCCCCTGGCTTGTATGTATGTCTATTGCCCTAACAGGCTACTTATCATTGTACATTCTAGTGGTAATACATTCAACATTGTGTGTTGTGCTCCAAGCTTCTTCTTCTTCCTTATGTTGTTCATGTGCTTTCGCAAACGTCCAACTCCAACAATTGGTATCAGAGCAGGTCGCCGCTTCATCTAGGGTGTTGTCTACACCTCTCAGGTTGTAGTCTCAGAATCGCACGAAATCTCGTAAGCATACTCAGGGTCATTCAGAGATCAAAAGGGCTTTGCTCTGTGTGCCAAAATCGTGATATGAGCTCGTTTCGACCTCCGAATGCACTATCATAGAGCTTGTGCAAGCTATTTTGTCTTTTTGTGCCAAAGGTATATACCAGTTTCGGTTCGCCAATATAAGCGTCTCGAAGTCTGATACAGTTTTAGCAAAATTCGTGTGGGTAGTTTTGTTCAACTTTTTGAGATATAGTCATTTTTTTGCATCAAGGTATTTTAGTCACAAGCCATGGCTGAATGCATTGATGTATTTTGTATGTTGGATGTTGAGGATAAGTTGGATGATACCAACTACCTATTATGGGCTTATATGATGTATCATGTATTGGTCGCAAAATGACTATTGAATATTATGCAAGGTGTTGAAAGACATCCTGTTACGCTTGCGAATACAGACACTGTAAATATAGGTGCTGGAGCTGATGGAGATGGTATCAAATACGATGATATTTTGTAGATTCCTATTAGTGCTATTGTTTTTGTTGCACCTACTGCACGACAATTTTGTTGGGATGGCAGAGATGCTCAGGAACATGCATTGATATCTTTGTTTGTTAAACATGCCATTATTCCTCACATTCACTCTTGTAGAACAGCCAAAGATGCTTGGGATACACTTACCACGTTGTACCAGGCTAGGAATGAGGCTCGTGTTGCTTACCTTTGAAAACAATTGGAGAGTGAGCACACGAATGAAAATGATTCTATGGACAATTTTCTCACAAAGATCAAGGATTTGAAAGGACAATTGATTTCTACTGATGAAATTATACCAGATAGCTCACTTATGCAGACCGTTTTGAATGGTCTTCCTGACTCATATTAGAGTTTTGCTTCTACTCTTCGTTTCATGATGAAAGGCAATCCAAATGCCTTGTCATTTGAGGAGTTAGTTTCTGTTCTCTTGCAGGAAGACCAATCTAGGCAGAACATGCCTATTATGTGTGTTGCAGATCAAGCTTTCTTGGCTAGTCAGAAGGGCAAAGGTAAATGGAGCTCTTCCACTAGTAAGCAGAAATCTACAAATGTTGCACATTCGAAAAAGGAAGACAAAGATGAGAAGAAATCACAAAAGCAGAAATCATTTTGCAAATACTGTAAAGAAAATGATCATGTCATTACGAGCTGTTCAAAACTAGCTACTAAAGAGGCAAAGAAGAAAGAGGCCGGAATGGTTATTGCAAAGGCCTCTACACCGAAAACAGAGCCTTCTAATCTTGTGCAGGAGGATGAATGGGCGTTTACTACTATTTGCAGTTTTGACTCATCTTCTCATGAGCAGTGCATGTATGTAGTGGACTCAGATGTTTGGTACTTTGATAGTGGGGCGACCAAACATATTACCTCGCAGCACAGTTTCTTCTCTTCACTCGAGCCTGCCCCTACAGGGAATACTGTTACATGCGCCATCAACTCCTCCTATCCTGTTATGGGAGTTGGTAAGACCATTTTGCTACTGTAGATGGTAGTTCTTTCACTTTGTTAGATTCTTTGTTTGTGCCAGGGATCAAGAAAAACGTGTTATCAGTTTTTGCATTAGCCAAGATTGGCTTGGTTGTGAAATTTGTTGATGACAGATTTATAGTTCATGATCTATCAAATAGCGATGTCATTATTGCTTCTGGCATTTTATGTCGTGGGCTGTATAAGCTCATAGACTATGAAAGATGTGTAAATGATTTGGCATGTGTAGTACATGATTCTCGGGCTATGTCATATGCAAAGCTTTGGCATGCATGCTTTAGTCATCTGAATTTTGCTAGTTTGCTACGCCTACAGAAATCTGAAATGGTGTCCTCTTTGTCCAAACTTGAGACACCCGATAAACATGTATGTGAAGGCTGTATTTTGGGCAAAATGGAGTGTTCTTCCTTTGTAAAAGATGGTTCAGTTTGGGCTACTCAAAAATTGCAGCTTGTACATAGTGATGTCACTGGTCCTATGCAGACACCCTCTTTTGGGAACTATCTTTACTTCGTGACTTTCATCGATGATTTTTCCAGGCATGCATGGGTATATCCATTGAAGGCAAAGTCCGAAGTGTTTATGTGCTCCAAATAATTTCTGGTTTTGGCTGAAAATCTGTCATCATGTAAAATGGGCACCCTCCGTTCTAATCGAGGGGGAGAATATATGTCTTCTAACTTTAATGCATTTCTGGCTGAACATGGGATAAAACATCAGTGTACAGTGCCATATACACCTGAACAGAATGGAGTTGCTAAATGAAAGAACAGGTCACTCATGGAGATGGCGAGGTGTATGGTCAAGAGTTAGGCATTACCACATAGTTTCTGGCTTGAGGATGTTATGTGTGCAGCATATGTAGTTAATAGGTATCCCACTAAAGCGTTGCAGTCTGTCACTCCATATGAGGCTTGGCATGGTTGCAAGCCATATGTTGCTCATCTGCGTGTTTTTGGTTGTCTGGCATATGCATTAGTGTCTGAACAATATCACAGAAAATTAGATGATAAAGCAGTAAAATGTATTTTTGTTGGGTACAGTTTTGAAAGTAAAGGCTATCGTCTGTATCATCCACAGACTAAATGCATTCTGGTTAGTTGTGATGTGGTTTTTGTGGAAGATGCTATTCAGCCATTGTTTTCATGTACTAAGGAGACATCTGTTAGCTCGAAAGACATTTATGATACTTTGCTACCTTTTTTTATAGGTGGACAGTCTAGTGCTAGTCCTAATGAGGCAACTTCTCAGCCTTTGCAGCCTTCTTGTGATGATGCAGATCATTCCATTTCTGATGTAGATTTACATGATGCACTTGTTGATGAGAGAGCTGATATTGAGCAGGCAAAAACTATGCCAAAATGGTTGGTGTAGACCTTGTGTGACAAAATTAGATGCACCTCTGTCATATCATGCTCGATCAAGCTCTCATAGTGCCTCTTTTCCATTAACTTGCTATGTTATGGATGTCTCTAGTCTCTGTGATGAGACTAAACGTGTTTTGTTTGATGAAGCACAAAATTCTGAACATTGGATGGCTGCAATGCAATCTAAATATGATGTTATCATGAAAAATGGTACCTGGTCTTTATGTGACTTGCCTCTTGGAAAGAAGGCCATTGGCACTAAGGGGGTATACAAGCTGACGCATAAACATGATGGAACAGTTGACAGGTATAAAGCTAGGCTTGTTGCAAAGGGTTATGCACAGGAAAGAGGAATTGATTTTGATGAAACCTTTGCTCCTACTTGCCGAATGACTACTATTCATAGCATTTGTGCACTTGCAGATCATCATGGTTGGAATGTACATCAGTTGGACATTAAAAAAACATTTCTAAATGGTGACTTGCATGAAGAAGTGTATGTTTTTTAGCCCCGTGGCTTTATTGGCAGTTGCGAGAAACCTTGTGTTCCATGCTCGCAGTAATCCCTTTTAGGTGCATTATCATTATGTCAAGGAGAGGTTCTCTAGTGAGGAGATCAGCTTGGCATATGTGCCCACGCAGGAGAACATTGTAGGCCTTTTTACGAAGGCTCTGCCTAGGGAGAAGTTTGAAGCTGTCCACAAATCTTTGGGGCTCACTCCCTTTTGTGGATCGATTCCACATAGCTTGGCACTTCCTTATACGTGAGTGCCAGCTCCTTCCACATCACTTCCAGGGGGGATTTGTTGATATATTTAGGTAGTGGTGTGTGAACATTCTAGGAATGCCGGGGCACTTTTCTCGCTCTTTAGGAGGTTTTTTTCCCCCGGCTTGTATATACACCTATTGCCCTAACGGGCTACTTATCTTTGTACATTGTAGTGGTAATACATTTAGCATTGTGTGTTGTGCTCCAAGCCTCTTCATCTTCCTTGTGCTATTCGTGTGCTTCCGCAGACGTCTAACTCCAACATGCACTATGTCTTGATCCTTAAATGTGTGTGATGTAGCTAACAATTCATATATTATTATTGCACACACGCATGCACAACATAAAGGCATTTCCCTAGACAATGCCATTTTCCTTCATACAAAAATAAAGAACAATTAGCACATGCAATGATAAAAAAAAAAAACAATAAGCCTACATATATATAACACACACATGCACATGCATAACACATAACACATGCATAACACATGACACATGCATACAAACATAACACATGAATGCACATGCATAACACATACATGCACATGCATAACACATACATGCACATGCATAACACATGCATACAAACATGACACATGCACATGCATAACACATGAATGCACATGCATACAAGCATGAAACATGAAACATGAATGCACATGCATACAAATGCATATACAAAAAAATGCACATACAAACATGACACATGAATGCACATGCATGCACATGCATAGCACATGAATGCACAGCATACAAACATGATATATACATACAAACATGACACATGCACATGCATAACACATGAATGCACATGCATATAAGCATGACACATAAATGCACATGCATATAAGCATGACACATGAATGCACATGCATACAAATGCATATACAAACAAATGCATATACAAACAAATGCACATACAAACATGACACATGAATGCACATGCATACAAACATGATACATACACATGCATACAAACATGACACATGCATATGCATAACACATGAATGCACATGCATATAAGCATGACACATGAATGCACATGCATACAAAAGGATATACAAACAAATGCACATATGAACATGACACATGAATGCACATGCATGCACATGCATAGAACATGAAGGCACATGCATACAAACATGATACATACACATGCATACAAACATGACACATGCACATGCATACAAACATATATGCACATGCATAACACATGAATGCACATGCATACAAACATATATGCACATGCATAACACATGAATGCACATGCATACAAACATGACACATACACATGCATACAAACAAGGGATGAAGTATATTTTCTCTTTGATCAAGGAAAGAGAATGTTACGGGGGAGGCTTGAGGGTTCACATTATTAAGAAGTGGACTTCATAATCTTCAATCTTTCATATCCCTTTGTGTTTTCCAATCACATCTCTACAAGGAATACAGGAGCATAGTGACGGTTAACACGACACATTTTTATCACTATGTGATTGTGTATTTTGTCAGACCCAACATCGACCATACACCGTTGTCTAAATGATGTTAATCTCGATGTTATTTTTGACGTTATTTTCAATGCTTGTAGCGAGATTCATGAGAGTGTTGCTATGTCAACATTGCTTCTACAACTCGGAAGTGCATGGTCACATCCATGATGCTTTTACATCGCTCATGCGATGATATTGTTCGATAAAAATGAAAAAAGATATTGGATCGCTCTTCAATCATCATTTTACGTGCAATTGATCGAAGACCTCTCCAACATTCAGATTTATGTTGTGCTTATGAGCTCCAACAATCTCTTTCTGAATCTCTCTCTTTTCTAATCTTTATATTATTGTCTCTCTCTTTCTCTCTCCCCTTCTTTCTACCTCTTTCTCTTTCAATTTCTATCTCTGTCTCTCTCTCTTTCTCTTTTTTTTTCTCTCTTTTGATCTCTCTCTCTCTCTCTTTCTCTCTCTCTCTCTATTGCAGGTTATTCAAGAAGTTCACCAAGCATAAAATATGGCTAATTATTGTAAGTACAATTTTCATTGTTTATATATCGTTTAAATTGTTTTATTTTCATTAATTAACATACTCACACATACTCATTCATATGCACATGTACACATATACATGAACATGCACGCTCACACATATACACACACATACATATGCACATGCACACACACATACACATGCACATGCACATACATACACATACACTTACACATACACATACACATACACACACATACACACACACATACACATATGCATATGCACAAACATATCCACAAACACATAAAAGGACATGCATGCATGCATTATTGCATATACACATACACATACACACATTAACACATACTTATACACATGCATATGCACATTCACATGCATGCACATACACATGGATGCAAATGGAGATGCATGCACATGCACATGCATATATATAAACATACACACCTAAACATACACATACACACATACAACATACTTATACACATACGCATACGTATGCACATACATACATATACACACACATATATATACATATGCACATATGTACACACAGATGCACATACACTTACACATACACATGCACATACATGCATATACACACACATACACATGCGCATACACATACACATGCACATACATACATATGCACACATACACATACACATGCACATACACATGCACATACACATGCACATGCACATACACATGCACATACACACATATATGCACATACACTTACACATACACATGCACATACATACATATATACACACATACACATACACATGCACATACACACACATACACTTACACATACACATGCATATACATACATATTTTTTAGCACATCAAAGTCATATTGGTCAAAGTCAGCATGTTCAAAGTCAAAAGAGTCAAATTCAAAGTGGTCTACAATCAACATGGTCAAAGGGTTCAAAGTTCAGTTGTCAAGGTGCATAGGTAGTGCACAATCAGTTGTTCACAAAGGTTATGTTTTGCAGAAAGTTGCATGCAGGTTGCAAATTGTCTTTCTGTAATTTCTCTAAGGTTCAAAGGTTTTTTTAAGTGTTTGGAAGGTTCAGGTGAACCCTCCCTTAGGTACACATTTGAAGAATTGAAGGGAAAAATGTGAAGTCATGGGAAGAGGAAGCATACACAAAAGTGAAATTATGGCCCCCCATTTAAATTTTTGTTATTGTCCTAAAGTCACTACGGGACAAAACAGGGGTTCGCTGGCTACACACATTTGGAGACAATCTTGGGACATAAAAGTGAGCACCAAGATACTCTATCAATTAGGAGCCTACATACGTGAACTGACACTCAACTCAAGGCATGCATTATTCTTGGTTAGACTAAGCAAGGTGAGCATAGTCTACACGAAGAGAGAGAGAGAGAGTAAGCAACATTCAGAGTGAGTGTGCAACGCGGAGTAGGAAGTGCAAAATGAGCAAGAAGTGTGACTTAGGTGTGTGCAAAGGAGTGTTAAGCAAGGCAATCAAAGGTCACAACATCCCATTGAAGCTATGTGTGTATCGACAGAAGGTGTCAATACCTCCCCCCTATTGGAAGCTTGAGTGCAAGGTGTGCACAGGTGAAAGGTCTTGGAGAAGGTGGAGGTCTGGTGTAGAGAAGGTTGGCGTCAGAAAGAACCTTAGGTAACTTGTAACTTTTTTTTATTGTGTACTCTTTGGGATTTCACACAGAGAGCATTTGGCTTTGTCTTGTACATCATCATTGCAATTTCTCTTTATAATCAATCTACAGAAGCTTCGGGTGTTTCTATCTTTCTTCTTATCCTTCTTCCTTCTCCGACAAACACTCAAGTCCCCTTCTGCACAAGAATCCCCCAACAAAATTTGGCATGCTCAGTGGGACCACAAGAGGCTTGAGCATAGGAGAAGCAATACTTGCAAAGTGTAGAAGAGTGCAACGGTACCGACAGTATTGTATTGGCTTAAGAGGTAATCTTTCTTCTATTGAAATTCTCTTAGCCTAAGAGAAGTATGAGCAGCTCATGATTGCAACGCGGTCTCAAACCTTGAGAGTCCCTTGCATAGCAACAAAAGGAAGGTTATTTGAAGATCAACCAATCCACTATCATCAACATCATCAACAAAGAACATGGCGGCTCAGGTAGACTTGGAAACTTTACTTTCTAGATTAAATATCAAATTTCCATCCTTCAAAGGATTAGCACAAGAAGACCCAGATGAGCACATTAGGAGATTTTTAGCCTTATTCAAGACAAGGGGTCTAATGGGAAGAGAAGATGCATTTTTTATTCTTTTCCCTGCAACATTAGAAGGGCTAGCAGACAAATGGTTTAGTCAATTTGCTGACAACCATTTCACCACATGGAACCTGATGAAGGAAGCATTTAGGACACAGTTCCAACAAGGGAACACAATTGAAAACATTATTGAGGAGTTAGAAAATTTAAGACTAGGTCCTAGGGAGACCTTCCCAAAACTTCTTACCAGAGCCAAGGCATTAGTGGCCAAACTGCCATACCCTCCCCATGATTTTTTCATCAAGAAGTGGCTGGTTAAACCACTTCCCATATCAACACAATGTAAAATAAAGGAGTTAGTGTTACCGACAGCAACAATAGAAGACTTTATTAATACAGCCACAAGATTGGAGTAAATAAGGCATTAGTATGGGACAAGCTCTTCCAATTTATCATATCCTACAAAACCTGAAGACCTAGTAATTTAGCTAAGGAAAGAACTTGAGAGCTTAAAAAGGAATAAACACCACAAAGAGGAGGAGAGTGCAGTAACATAGCTAAGGTGAGAGATTGAGGCCCTAAAGCTACAAAAAGAAGAGGAAGCCTAAGCGAAAGATCTAGCTCAACTTCGATAGGAGTTACAGGAACTCAGGGGAGGTGGCATCAAAAATGGATTATGGTGCACCATGTGCAGCAAGCAGGGTCATGTGGTAAGTGAGTGTCCACTTTTAAGTGTAACTTGCAAGCTATGCAAGAAAGCTGGTCATGAGGCCCAGGAATGTCAGTCAAGAGGAATGCTTGCAACAACATATTGGACACTAGGAGGAGCCCTACCACCAACCAATGTAATGGCAGGAGTGCCCAATCAAGGTAACAATTACAACCCTAGACATAGGGATGACTTTGGAAATGGGCCAAGGAGGCCAATTATTTGTTTCAGATGTGGAGAATGTGGGCATTACCAAAGTAGGTGCACTCTACCAAAAAATGCCCCTCCTTGCAGGAACTGCCCAGAGGCCAGGGACCATTATACCAATTGTTGTCCTAAGAACTAGGTATCTTCATATGGGCCACATATTCAAATTATTTATGTGTGCAAAGAAGAAGTTGTAGAACAAGTCAATGTGCCATCACCATCTACTAGAGTGGTGCAATTAGAAGAAATTGAATCTCTTGCAGTGCAGACAAGAAGCAATGGGAAGGATCAATTAATATAGGTCAAGAGTCAAGGATTAATGGATTGAACAAAGTCAAAGAGACATCTGAAGACAAAGCGAACACACATGCAGATACAAAGAAAAAAGAAGATCTCATAGGTATTAGTAATGCCATTGGACGTGCATTCAGCAGGGCCCACGAGGAGTTTGATAAGTCAAATAGAGCCCATGCTCTTAAGGAATCGGAAGATTCAAGACTACTCAAGTCCATGAAAAATGAGGTTAGTATTTTATATTTAATAAAGATGGATGTGAAATTTAGGTCAAAGCTCTTGGAGATAATCGATGAGCCTTCCACAACAAGTTGAGTGGCAAAGACTGTTGTTATGCAGAAAGATACAATTGTGGGGGAAGCCCCCCTCACATATTATAAGAGCCCTGGGCTAAGAGTTACTATCAGAAGACATGAGTTTCAAGGAGTTATTATGGATGGTGGTTCTGGCATTAACTTGATGCCTAAACATGCCATGAAAAAGATTGGACTACAACCTTTGAGACCTACCAACTTCACTGTAGCATTGGTAGAACAAAGTATAGTAAGGCCTATTGGAGTGGTCCTTGGAGTCCCAGTCGAGATACAAGGTACCATCTTTAACTTGGACTTTGTTGTCTTAAGGTTGCCATAGGTAGAAGGAAGCTTCCCCCTGTTGATTGGGAGACCTTGGTTAAGGCATGCCAATGCGCTACATGACTAGGTTGACACAATGTGGGTAAAATAAGAGGGAAAAGAGTTTTCAGCAGATATTTTTAGAAGAAGGACCAGACAATCAAAGACATACCAGCATGATGCAGACAATTGGTATTTGTATGGAAGAAGAATTGTTGGACAACCGAAAAGCAGATCTATATGAAGAAGCAAATTTATATGAAGAAGAAAACATGTTGGCTTGGCTCCATGCAAAAGACCTATCTTCCTGCTATGGAATTTTTCCAAACTCAAGTAGAGAGGAAGTTTATGAAGAAAAAGAGAACATCATTCAGGTTACTGATTCGAGTGAAACAATCTCAGTCAAAGGCCATAGAAGAGAGAAGAAAAGAAAAGCCCTTAAGTGCAGCAGTGATGAAGCTACATCAAATCCTATGTCAGTGGCCACTTTGTTATGGATACTTGTATGGATATCATCTGTTATGTTGTTTTTTATGGCAGTGAGGGCTTTACAAGGATGTGAAGGGAGTACCTACAAGTCTTTGGAAACAAAGGATTCTATTGGCTAAAGAAGCCGAAATAGTAAAAATTAAATTTTGCAGATTAATGCACACAGTAGGTGAAACAAAGATACAAAAGATGCAGTATGGAGGAGATAGTATTCTAATGAAGGATTTAGGGTGGCCCTATCATATGGTCAGTATGCCCAAAAGAAGACAAACCAAATGAAATGCAATAGAATTGGAGATTATGGAGAGCGAAGAGTTTCAATTAGTCATCATATCGATGCTCAAGGCCTATCATCAGCACAAGTGAAGATTTTTGGATAATTTGGAACTTGCAAAATCTATACAAGTTGTACATAGCATTTTCCTACCATTTTTTTTGCTTATGTTTTATTAGTTTTTATCCATTTTCATGCTTGTTCTTTGAGTTTTTTATGCATATTAGAAGCCAATTCATAAACATTTGCATGAACAAGTTTTTTTTTTTTGAATTTTTTAAGCATTTTTAGGGTTTTTTTAGAATTTTTTCTAGAATTTTTCATTTTTTTAATGTCATTTGATAAAATGGACGAAAAAAGGAAGCTCTCTACATTTTTGAGTGGGATAAGTGGCATAAAAATTTAGGGAATTTTTTAAGTTTTTTTATTATTTTTTATTATTTTTTTTGGATTTGTTATCTATTTTTGGTATTTTTCCAAAAAAAACCGCCCTCGAGAGCTAACCCCCCCCCAAACCCCACCTCGGTGCGCTCTCAGCCCCCCACCCACCCCACCCCGGCATGCTCTCACGCCCCCCCACCCCGGCGAGCTCTCACACCCCCCCTCCCAACCCCCCCACCCTAGCACGCTCTCAGCCCCCCACCCACCCCATGTCCGCGCGCTCTCACGCCCCCCAAACCCCCCACCCCACCGCGGCGCGCTCTCCCCCCCCCCCCCCCAACCCCCCCACCCTGGCACGCTCTCACCCCCCCCCCCCACCCCATGTCCGCGTGCTCTCACCCCCCCGAACCCCCCACCCCACCGCGGTGCGCTCTCCCCCCCCCCCCCCCCCCCCCCCCACAAACCCCCCACCATAGGATAAAAATTATCCTATGGTGGTTAAATATATATTTATATTTTTCTCGAAAACATACTTTTGGCTCTAGATTGCACCTCAGATGGCCGTTTTTTTCACATTTGGGTCATTTTCATGTTTCTTGACCATGGTGGACTCAAATTTTGCATTATTTGTTACAAAATCCAGGCTATAATTCTCTTTTTGGTCCAAAGCCACATGTTTTATGCACATTTTTCGAGAGTTTTTATTTTGCACATGGTCCACATTGTCTATTCTCAACTTCTTTTACCATATCTTTCACATTTTTAACTATGCACCCTCTATAACTTTCATGTTTTATCATTTTGACCCTCTCCATAGCCCCTAATCCTACTCCCTACCCCTCCCTTTATCCTTCTACCCAGCCCCACCCTTCACCTCCTTACCCTATCCCTCTCAGCCCTTCATCCCTCCATAAACTTCCCTCCTATCCTCCATTCTCCATCATCTTCTCTTCAATGCTCAAATTCCACTTTTGGTTCTTCTCTAGTGCGTATTCTTTAGTGCTCTTGGTGGACTTGGTAGCTGCTCAAGTGTCCTTTTGAAGATTTTGCATAATGGAATCATGGTGACATCTTTGCTCATAGTTTTGGTTGTTAGCTCTCCGAGATGGAGAGCACATTAGGTGATGGGCAACTATTGAGCCCATCAAAGTCATATTGGTCAAAGTCAACATGGTCAAAGTCAAAAAGATCAAAGTCAAAGTGGTCTACGATCAACACGATCTAAGTCAAAGGGTTCAAAGTTCAGTTGTCAAGGTGCACAGGTAGTGCACAATCAATTGTTCACAGAGGTTATGTTTTGCAGAAAGTTGGATGCAGGTTACAAATTGTCTTTCTGTAATTTCTCTAAGGTTCAAAGGTTTTTTAAAGTGTTTGGAAGGTTCATGTGAGGCCTCACTTAGGTACACATTTGAAGAATTGAAGGGAGAAATGTGAAGTCATGGGAAGAGGAAGCGTGTGCAAAAGTGAAAGTATGCCCCCCATTTAAATTTTTATTATTGTCCTAAAGTACTACATGAGAAAAGAAGGATTCATTGGTTGCACACATTTGGAGACAATATTGGGAAATAAAAGTGAGCACCAAGATACTCTATCAGTTATGAGCCTACATACGTGAATTGACACTCAACTCAAGGCATGCATTATTCTTGGTTAGTCTAAGTAAGGTGAGCATAGTCTACACGAGAGAGAGAGAGAGAGCAAGAGACATTCATAGTGAGTGTGCGATGTAGAGAATGAAGTGCAAAGTGAGCAAGAAGTGTGACTTAGGTGTGTGCACAGGAGTGCTAAGCAAGGCAATCAAAGGTCACAAGGTCCCATTGAAGTTGTATGTGCGTCGACAAAAGGTGTCCATCCCTCCCCCTATTGGAAGCTTGAGTGCAAGATGTGCACAAGTGCAAGCTCTTGGAGAAGGTGGAGGTTTGGTGCAAAGAAGGTCAGGGGTAGAAAGAACCTTGGGTATTTTGTAACTTTGTTTGATTGTGTACTCTTTAGGATTTCACACAGCGAGCATTTGGCTTTGTGTTGGACATCATCATTGTACTTTCTCTTTATAATCAATCTACAGAAGTTTCGGGTGTCTGTATCTTTCTTCTTATCCTTGTTCCTTCTCCTACAAACACTCAAGTCCCTTTCTGCACAAGAATTCCCCAACATGTGTACACACTCATACACATACACATGCATATATACCTACACATACACATACACACACGTACATACACTTATACACATACACATACACATGCACATACACACATACACACACATACATATACATATGCACATATACACATACACATACACATACACATAAAGATACACACATGTATATGCATAAAACATATCTACATGCACATATATATACACACATATACATGCATATAGACACTCTTACATAAATATAGATATATACCTACATGTGCATACATACATATATACACACAAACACATGTATAACATGAATGAATTATATAATTAAAATAATAAATCACATGTTAAATATAAACAATAATACAAATCATTAAAACAAGACTTCTCATTAATTAGTACCATAGACACAATTTGAAACATAACTGAAAGAGAAAAAAATAAAAAATAAAATATATATATATATATATATATATATATATATATATATATATATATATATATATATATATATATATATAATATATCCAATGTAATATACCAATCATCATGATCATCCTCATCCACATCATCCTATAAGTCCTTATCATCATGATCATCGTCATGATCATCATCATGATCATCCTCATCATCATGATCATCTGCATGATCTGATGTATCTATAGTGGCATCATGGGTAGAGGTGTGAGCACTCTGTGGCGATCGGGATCGTCCCTTCTTTGTCTATCTCTCCGCCTCATCCATATCTACCTGTCCATAACACTCCTGTATTACACATAACAAACATAAATAAATAAAATATATATAACATCAATAAAAATGAAATAATTATATGAAATTTAATAATACTCATCAAAAGCATTTGGATGATCTTGCATGTACTCACTCACATGTCGATATCCACAATGTGTAGCAAAATCGATTTCCCTTTTTGTAGGATATCAACCATAATCCTAAAAAAAAACTTTCAATTTATAAACATGCATATACAAACACACATACATACACTTACACATACATACTTACACTTATACACACATACTTACACATACACACACATACCCACACATATACATACACACACATACTTACACATACACACACATACCCACACATATACATACACACACATACATACTAAATACATACCCACACGCACACATATACACACACACATACATGCATACACATACACATATACATACACTTACACATACATACATACATACATACATACATACATACACACACATACACATATACATACACACACATACATATACTAAATATATACCCACACACATATATACACACAAACATACATGCATACACATACACATATGCATACATACATACATACATACATATATACATACATACATACATACACTTCCATATACATACATACACACACATACATGCATACACTTACACATACATACATACCCACACATACACACACATATACATACACATACATACATACTGAAATACATACCCACACACATACATACACACATACATATACACACACATACATGCATACATATATACATACACTTACACATACATACATACACACACATACATACATGCGCATATGCATACACTTACACATACATACAGACCCACACATACACATACATACACACACATACATGCATACGCATACACATATACATACACTTACACATACATACACTTACACATACATACATACATACATACACACACATACACATACCCACACATATACATACACACACATACATGCTAAATACATGCACAAATACACATATACATACACTTACACATACATACATACTGCACTTACAAATACATACATATACCCATCTAGAACACACATACACCCACATATACATACATACATACATACATACATACATACATACACATGTCATACATTTATAGTTTTGTATGTGTATTTATATGTCAGAATGTGTATTTGTGTATATGTGAATAGGTGTGTATGTGTAAATGTGTATATGAGAATGTGTATGTATGTAAATAATGAGATTATTAATATCTAGTGCTTTTATTTGCCACACAATCAGATTCTAATTAATCAGAGGGAACTCCACCACTGTCTGCTAATCATGCAAGGACTATTTTTTGTAAGTATATCAAACCTTTAATTTTAATATTTGATAGATACATAAATGACTGATATATGTTTTCTTATTGTTATATTATAATCAGATTTTGATGAATTAGAGGGTACTCCACCACCTACTATCCATGCGATGACTTCACATGTGTCCTTTGATAGCAATTATGATGATTTCTACTATCAAGAGCATATTATATGTTGGTGTAATTTTTGTTATGGCACATATCAAAGACCATGATTGGAATGGATTGAACATGAGGCAGAATATGGTGGTTTTGAGCATGCATCACCACCTAATCAACATGATAGAGCTTGGGTATGTATTGATTCTATAAATTAATGTCATTCTTCTATTTGAAAATTACATACAAAATCAAATTATAATTAATATACAAGAATATTTTCTTGATTATGATGATGATGATTCTCCTACTAATAATGCTAATATACCTTGTACACGTCACTGACTTGTCGTTCCTCAATTACAAGTAGAGGTTTCTCAAAATCCTCTACCTCCTATTTTACAAACTGAAACGTCTCGTGATTATCCATTTCCAACTTGTAATCATCCTCTGGTACAAACATATGATAGAAGAAGATATGGAGGATGGAATAGAGGGCCACTTCCTTTACATGGAGAGGTTTTTAACTTTTGGGGTAATCACTATATGATTGCTCCCTCCACTATTACTGGTGTTGGTTGTGGTCTCTTTATTGTAGAGCATTTGTATGTGTCTTTGAACTCTAAAGTCACTCTTATGTCATTTTGTGGTCCTATATATGGATGGGGAGATTGGCATCGACTTACATGTTATATTCAAAGCATGACTACTTATAGATTATGCTTGAATGCAACTTCTCTGGCTAGTAGAGGGATTATACATTCAAAAAATGAAAGATTATATATTGATGAAGACCTCACGCATGGAAATCTAGCAAAGCTTAATAAAAAATGGTCGAGGATATAATAGTTCAATGACTAATTGCACATTTGAGGAGCATGAAAATAGTCATGAATCACCATACATGAGTAGAAATGTAGCAAGATACATAGTTGTCGATGCTATTACTTCAATACATGTTGGTGATGAATTATAAGTGAATTATGGATGACGTAGACCTCTAAGAGCACCTTCTAGCTGGAGAGCAATGAAAAATTTCTATCCACCTATCCTGTGTTGCATTGAAAACTCTAATTGATTGAAACTCTTTTCAAATTGACTTACATATTTAAATTTATGTTTAAAGCTTACTTTTCATTCATTTATGGAATACTAATGATTTTCATTCATGTGTGTATGCCATTGATGATCTTCCACCACACCATTCAGAGTTGCCAATAAGACCTCATTTATCAGAAGCTTCCATGGGGAGGATTTGCAAAAGTGATCCTATTGAATATGCAAGATTGAAATACCTATATTAAAAAGAAGATAAAGTACAAGATTTTTGCGATAATGATGAATGGCATGACAAATTTTATTGAGGATTGGTATTAAAATGATAATGAAAGCATTTTGTAATAAACTAAGTCTATGATCTAAGGGTCCGGTCGGTTCAGATAGATCTGAAATCGGACACCGTTTGGTCACTCATGTGTATGGCCAAAGATCTCGAGACGAGACTTAAGGATAAGTTCATGTGTTCTCTTAAATAAGTGATCCACTTAGCCTAGTGGTTAAGTCTTAAGGTTGTGAAGGAGGAGGTCTTGGGTTCAACCCCCATGGGGAGCATGGGGAGAGAGTTCTGCCCGAGGAGCTCTAGAGCCTTCTAACTCAAGTTAACTTGAGTTGAGAGAGACTTAACTCGAGTGGTGAGTACACCAACCACTAGTGGACTCTAGTGGAAGTTACTAAAGTAGTGGTCAAGATCACTCCAACCACTAGTAGGCTCTAGTGGAAGATATGAAATGAGTGGAGGAGATTGCACATGCACTTGTGGAATCTAGTAACATTTGTGGTCCTCGATAATTTGAGTATCTATATATACATGCATAAGGTTGGGAGGAGAGTCATGTCTCTAGTAGGTGGTGGTCGTAATCTTTAGTTTCTTGCATTGGTATCAGAGCTTGAGCTTTCATGGAGACCTTATGAGAGCTGATCATTTTTCATATATGTAGTGCATCTGAATTATTCATGTGAGAGTTTTTCCCATGATAAATTTGGCGTATGATTTGTGTTGAGTTCTATCTTCTATCTTCACCCGAGTCCTTTTCAGTGTCCACATTATTTTTCCATAATGCAAAAGATAAACATCAACTTCAAGATGTACGACTTTAGGAATCAAACGCATGATGTCGACACCATCACATGCTTCTACTATCCACGAGCACCTATTTTCAGTTGGCATGTAACTTTGTATTTCATAACTAATGCCCTCATGGATTGAACGTATCACCTCGTTGTCATCCAGTAATCATTGGCATCATCATGTAATCATGGTCGTACATGCTAGTTTGATGGAGTTCCATGCATCTCTCATGATCTATGATCTTCTTGTATTTCTATGGGGAAATGTAGATATTAAGTGTGTGTTCCACGCTTGTTTCCTATTGTAAGGAGCAGCAAAATCATTTTAGTCTTTGCATCTTGTAGGATTCGAGCCCCAACTAGTATCATTTAATGAAGTGATAGTGATCATGATCAGATCATGAAGATGAATGTTCAAATAGAAGTCAAACTCGCACCGCCCACTTTCTGTAGAGACGTTCTAATCACAAAAAGCGTTAGTTGTCTATGAATTTTTAATTTATGCTCAGAGATCCCATGGCTTATCTACTCATGAAACAGAATTATATCATGTCTTTCATATTAGTGATTGTATCATTGAAAAGGAATTGGTAGCTGAGGTTGGGATTTACACACCTCCTCAATGAATGGCAGACCCACAACTTGTCAGATCTGGTTTTAAAAGTTCAAAAGGCTAAGCAAATGATGTTCTACCACTATTGTTGGACATGGGGATTGAGCCCAAACCACTCATACAAAATGACTTTCACTTATCTAAGATGCCCTTGAAGTTTCTTGACCAAGCCCAACCATGTTACCTTAATAGGAACTTTGACACCCATCGAAAATGGGGTTGCAATGGGAGGAGCAGGTTGCACCAAAAGCAACGGTCTTCAAAAGAGAAGTATGTAATTTTTCTCATGGACCAAAGGGTGGAAAATGGCTCTTCTAGAGGATCAATGGAAGGACGTAGCTTAATTGGGAGATAAGTACTTTACAAGTTGATGTTTTCATTTCGATATTTGTTTTGCTCTACGCATTCATATAGAATGCATTTCTATTATCATTGAAGTAGGGAAGGAATCTTCAATTTGAAAGCATTGCATGCAATTTAATGAAAACAAAATAGGAGAGCATCAAAATATGAAAACACTTATCAAGCATAGGCATGCATCTTTGAAAGAATGTTGGTGCATTTCTCCTTTTCAAAGAATGGTTTCATGCACAAAACACAGTTTCTTCTTGCTTGAAAAAGATAGTTAATGCTCAAGTTTATGCACATGAATGGTTATATCTTAAAAAAAAAACTAGCAAGTAGAATGTTTATGCATGGATGATTGGGAAGATGCATTATGAAGCCCAATAATCACTTGATTTAAGTTTGGTGCATAAAAGGAAAATGCCAACACGTGCATGTACTCACATGCATTTGCATGCAAGAACAGACATCTACATATGCATGATTGTTTGTTGAGTAGTTGAATACTTATACTTTTGTTACCTCCTTTTTCTAAATCGACTTAGATAGCTGTGAAAAATAGCAAACTAGGTAGTTTCAAGGCTCCTAGCTGCCATGTAACTCAAGTAGCTAGTTTGTTTTTCCCAAATGTGATACTTAGGTATCACAAATTAGGAGTCTTGATTAGGAAAAGTAGGCCCTTCAAAATTCAAGTGTTCAATTTTCTTGCTCATTCGACTAGCAAGAAAATAGGGCTGCTTGAAAATTTCCATGATGACTCTAAGTTTAAGAAAACTTAGAGAATCCTATCGACAATTCTAGATGTAGCCTTTAATTTTGATTTGAGAAATCATGCATCCAACTAGGTTGATAAAGTTTCCTTTGGAAGTTTTATCTGATTCTATCCCAAGACGTGATAGCAATCAAATGAAATCCACTGGAACTTAAACTAATTGAACTTTTAAAGTTCCATAGATAGTTGAGATGTTCCAAATTTGTAAAATCCATACAGTTTTTGAGGTTTTCACTTTGAATTCATTCTAAGGAGTGATGAAAATCAAAGAAGTGCTTAAATACTAGCAACAATTGAACTTTAACGTTCAATAGGTGGATGTTAGGGTCCATGATTGCATCTCTGCCAATGATGCAACTTACCAAGAAAGCATGAAAACTTGAAAGAAATCTTTCTTTTAAAAGGATTAAAGAGTTAAATATTGGTTTCATTGAAGTCAATTGAAGCTTCAATAGGAAACCTTATCAACTGATCTTTAGGAAATGAGCGAATTCCTAAAGAAATGAATCAAACTATGAACTTTTCTTTTGGGAATACCAAGAAATGGATCTCCAATCCATGAACTTTTCCTAAAACAAGTTATAAAGTTCAAAATTATGTGTTCATAGTAGCATTATTATTGGATCAATCATCAAAAGATGCTTGGACTTTAAACATAATTTTGATTGTCAAAGTATGTTTAAAGTACTCTAGTAACATCTAAAGATTGATCAATAATAATAAATCTTGTATCAAACTCAGGAAGAACAGGAATCAATATCACATAAATGAAAGTTCAAGTCAAACTTTCATAGTGGAATGGGAAACCATATCCTAAAGGTAATATTTATCCTCTAGTTTGATTCTTAGGAAATGAACACAACCGAATCAGTAAAGCTTCTAGATATTGTTTGAAAGTCTAAAAATTTCTTTCAAATATCCTAGCATTACAAAAGATTCCAAGACGAATCATTTGCTCAGGTTATTTGATTCCCTAGAATGAATCTCAAGTCCTTGAAGAATAACATTCTCCCAAGTAGTGAGAATGAAATTCTTCAAACTCTTTAGACAGAAAGTGGTTCCCCAAAAGTCCCAAACCACCAAAAGTTGTGCTTAAAGTCCAATGGTTGATATCACCTATAGGTGCATCAAAGCTTTATAGAATTTGAAAGGCATTAGTACATGCTTGGGCTTGAGTTGGGGAAAGATCTCTAAAAATCCTAGAGGTAAGCCAAAAAACTTAGAAAAGCTTGAGAGATCTTAAACTATAAAGATAAGTTCTTTATTTTATCACAAGATCAATAAGATTTGATTAAGCTTGGCAAGATTTGTCAAAGAACTTGCGATAGTGTGAAACAAGTAAGCTATTCTAAGTCTGAACATAGTGAAATATTCCAAGTATGTAATCTCCAACCGTGTCGATGGTAATTAAGTCTGTGGAAGGTAAAACATAAATTTTAACTATCCTTAAAGGGATTTTGGTATAAACTAGAAAGCATGAGTGGATGCTAAGACTTAGGCAGTAGAGAGATTCTTGTAAAGTCCCCAGGGTAGCTACTTAAAGCTTTAGTAACACGAATCTAAAGACAAGAAATAAAAATCTCTTCTTGCTACAAATTGGTCAAGAATAAATCAATTGGACTTGAATTTGTGAAAATTCAAGTACTTCAAATTATAACTGGTTTTTGTTTGAAAACCCTAGCAATGAAGGATTGATGTTCCATCAAAAGGTTTTCAAGCTCCCAAAGGAAAGCACAAGATGATCGTGACACAATCCTGTGAAGGGATCAAAACCTAGAAAATCCAATTAGAGGTAAAGCCAAAACTTCAAAAAATTCTTGTAAAGAATTGAAGCAAAAAGGTACTCTATCAAGAGATGTTTAGACTTTAGGATAAGTATCACCCACACATTGATGTGAATATAAAATAGGGTTGGTATGCGATGCTAGATTTTATACTCAGATTGATGTAGGAAAGATGGTATGGGACATCGGACTATGGGATGATAATTATCTTTTAGTCTTAGAATAAATCTTGAAGTTAGATATGGTCCTCAAGGGAATTAAAGACTTCAAAGGATAAGTTTGAATTCAAGGAGGATAAAAGTATTATCTCAAGATACTTCAAGATTAAGAAGATATGAAGTGAGTAACTTCCAAGATACAAAGTTAGTAACTTCCAAGATCTTCTTTTTCAAAAAGACAAAGACTTGTTCTTATTTGAATCATGAAACACTTCAAGATAAAGTATTGTTGATTCAAAAATATTTCATAAATTTTGAAAAATTAGGACTTTGACATTAAAATGATTTTTCAACTAAGGAATAAAGTGATTAAGTCAAGCACCAAGTTCCTAGTGTGACTCGGTAAATTCAATCCTTTAACTCAAAGAAATGCACAAGAATTGCATTCCCAATAAGCAGTCATAAAGATTGAATAAGATTTTTAGTTATTTACTTTCGCTCCCCAAATCTTTTGGAGTTGACTCAGATATGGTATCTGATTCCTTTCACAAAAGTCCAGAATTAGCTGATTGGAACTAGATAACTAAATTAAATATCCTAGATAGATGTTCTGTATAAGAACTTATTCAACCTTCAAAAGATGACAAGTCCAAGATTGACTTATTCATTTGAGTTTGCTTCCAATTCTCTAGCATAACTCTAATGACTTTCTAGAGGTTCAATATACTCTAGAATAAAGAAGTAAGGAATTGTTCATAAGATTGACAATTTCCAAGAACTTTAAGCTAACGTCTTTGAGAAAAGTGTCCTAAGTTGGATGATTTTCATTTTGAATTTGACTTCGTCAAGATATAGTAAGATTTATCCAAAGTTAAATGGAAAACTTTCTCCTACAATTTACACAAGATTTTCAAGCCTATCAGGACCGAGTAGTCCTCCAGTCAGATGAAAAAAATCAAGTAATCGTTGGATGGGAGTAAACCATTATACAAACATCCAAGTTAGATGTTTGGATCAATCAAACTTCATATTAACCAAATCAAATTCATATGAATCAAGAGTTCTCAAAGTCTCACGAGGGATAAAAATCTCACCTTCATTACTAAGTCCATGCACCAGTTATGCCTAGAAATGGACTAGTACTTGGAATCCATCCATTTCATATGATTGTGCCTGGATCGCGCATCGAGAAACAATGAAGTGGCTGAGGATGTTTTTAGATCCACCCTTATTATTCATTCACTACTTTTTACTTTGACGAGTTTATCAAAGTGCAAAGCCAGATAGTGTTTTGAATCATTTGGGCAGGGATCCCACCACAAAGATGAGACATCTTCTTCTAGTTTTAGAACATGACCATGTTCTTCCAGTTTAAGAATATGAGGCTCGCAGATTGCCTATGGTTACTATATAGCTTTATTTTGGAGGAAGAAACTCTTTCCCAAGGGGGGAAGAATGTAATAAAGTAAGTCTATGATCTAAGGGTTAGGTTGGTTCAAACAAATCTGAAATCAAACACCATTTGGTCACTCATGTATATGGCCAAACATCTCAAGACTAGACTTAAGCATAAGTTCATGTGGTCTCTTAAACAAATGATCCACTTAGCCTGTTGGTTAAGTCTCAAGGTTGTGAAGGAGGAAGTCTTGGGTTCAACCCCCATGGGGAGCATGGGGAGAGAGTTTTGCCCAAGGAGCTCTAGATCCTTCTAACTCAAGTTAACATGAGTTAACTTAAGTCCAGAGAGACTTAACTCGAGTGGTGAGTATACCAACCACTAGTGGACTCTAGTGGAAGGTACTAAATAGTGGTCGAGATCACTCAAACCAATAGTAGACTCTAGTGGAAGATATGAACGGAGTGGAGGAGATTGCACATGCACTTGTGGACTCTAGTTACATTTGTGGTCCTCATTGATTCGAGCAGCTATACATACAAGCATAAGTTTGGGAGGAGATTCATCTCTCTAGCACGTGGTGGTCGTAATCTTTAGTTTCTTGCACATTGATATTTTTAAATATGAGAAACATCTTTGAGAAGAATGTCTAAAGCATATATATGAAGGAAGTCGCTTGATACGACTAAGTGCAAGCTTACTTATTCTCGATCTTCAAAATTGTTTTGGATGGAGTGATGTATATGTTTTGGCACTATTAAGGTATAATTTTTAATTTTCTATTTATTTATTTATTTATTTATTTTCATTATTTTTTCATAAATTTACAAGTTTCTATTTGAAAAGCTTTTACCAAGCAAGAATATTCTTCCTACATCACATGATGAAATGAAGAAGATAATCAACAATCTTGGTATAGATTATCAGTGTATACATGCATGTCCTAATGATTATCTTTTAAATAGAGGTGAATATGTAGACTCTTTGACATGTCCAAAATGTCAATATCCGCGATATAAGGACAAAGATGATAAAGTCCTAAAAAATATATTGAGACATTTTCCATTGGATCCACAAAGTAAATATATGTTTCAAAGCCTTGAATTATCAAAGCTTTTGACATGGGGATTTTATCATAAAAGCACCCATGGAGTAATGAGAATTCCAACAAATAGTGCAGCTTTTCAGTATATTGATTCTAGATGGTCTAGTTTTGCACAAGAGCCACACAATCTAAAGTTAGGAGTTGCATTAGATGGGGTTAATCCATTTTCTATGAAATCTAGTAAATGGTCAACATGGCAAGTGGTAGTCATCAACTACAATCTCTCACCATACCTTAGCATTAAAAAGAAACATTTAATGCTTTCACTTTTAATCCCAAGTAAAAGACACGTTAAAGACATGAATATATATCTTGCTCCTCTCATTGATGATCTCCAAGCATTATGGAGAGGTATTAATGTCATTGATGTATCAAAAAGCATTAATCAAAGACACATTATGATTCGTAACATTGTGTCTTGGACTATATATGATTTTCTAGGATATGGTGTTTGTTCATGTAATGATGTAATTTTTTAATTCAATATGTATACAACTCTATGTGAGTGAATCTTATTATATTTTTATGGTTTTCATGGTGCAAAGATATCTATTAAGGGATATAAGGCTTGTACTTATTGTAGTGATTCATTGAGATCAGTTTATAGTAAGAATCTCAATAAAAATATCTATCTTTGACATCGATGATTCTTGCATGATAATCATCCATTAAGATGCAAAAGACAAGTGATACATTTTAATGGAAAGATTGAGACAGTTCAGTGTCCAAAACCAATGACACATATGGATTGGTATCAAAAATGGACAGATAGGCCTCTTATAGATTCACAAGCTAAATCTTCAGTGATGATGAAGATGATGAGAATATGAAGATTAGATGTAAAGGAAAATTGCTACTAGCAGAAAATATGCTGATATGGTATTCTTTGGAGTATTGGAGAGAGTTAAAGATATGCCATCTTTTTTATCCTATGCATATTTCAAGAATGTTGGTTATTCATTATGACAACATCTTCTTGGATTAAAAGACACAATAGCATCAAGAAATGATTTAACGGATCAAAACTCAAAACCAAACTTATGGCCAATTTCTTTTAGAAATCGATAGGAAACAATTTATGCACCTGCTCATTGGATACTTACGGCAAAAGAGATACAAACTATCAACAATAGGAGTTAATCGATTCGAACACCTATAGTATATGGAGTATCTTTCCAAAACATGTTTACAATGGATGATAGGAACTTATTTGTGTTAAAGACACGTGATTGCCATAACTTTTTGAAGCACATTCTACCTCTAGTTATTGATGGATGTACAATGAAAAGAGTACGGGACATGATCTATCATTTTGGATCATTTACAAGGTAATTATCATGCTTTTATATTTAATATATACGACTATTTGATATCTTTTATTTACAAAATAATTTCTTTATAATTTAATTTATGAAAATAATAGGTGGATTACATCAAAAGAGATTGACAAAGACTCGATCCCACAAAAGAAACGTGAATGCAGGGAGCTACTATGTTTGATGGAGAAAGATCTTCCAACATCATTTTTTGATATTTGGATTCACGTATTAGTCCATCTTGTGAATGAAATAGAGATTCTAGGTATTGTAAACACTCAATGGATGTTTTGGATCGAGCACTATGGGAATATTAAAAGATTATGTGTGACAAAGAGAAAAACTAGAAGGATCTATAGCAAAGGGATCGATGCTTGAGGAGTGCATGTACTATGTTATCAAATACCTTGAAAGAGCTCATGAAGAAGCTCCACGTGTATGGACCAACAAGTCTTCTTCAAAAATAGCAGATGAGGTATTATCAGGTAAGGGAGTTCCATTTCAATTTACATTGCAAGAAAAAAGTGACGTTTCTACTTTAGTAGCACATAATAGTGAATGCATGCAAGCATTCATTAGCGAGCATGAATAGGAACTTTAAAATAT
>CM035412.1:119111474-119148974 GCA_020310875.1 Ceratopteris richardii | reverse complement strand
AATAGGTTCAGTCTCATCACAAAGACTAGAGGCAGCCATATCATAGTGTTAAATGTTAGAGGCTACAGACTCTGATTTCGGACTCCAATACTTTAGGAGGTTGGGAGTCCCTGTCTATCTACTTTTCTGTATGCAGGTTACTACTATCGTGATGATTAAAAGTAATTTAACTCTTAGCCGCGTGGGTCCTTGGGAGTGGTAGGGGTCTGTTAGACAGAGGCCCTGTACTATTTTCCCAACTCATTACACAATCATAAATGCTCTCTCGTGTCTTAGCTCAGTACCCAACTCTGAACAACTGAAAACTGTTCGGTGTACTGGACTTAGAACTTTAGAACTGATCCTGCTGTAGCTATCTGAGCAGTAGTCCGGTTACTTGTATCCAATAGAATAATATACTTCAGTAACGAAGGTCACCTAATATGCACTTCTTCAGAACAGACAGGTATACCAAACAGACATCTATACCCTGAAGTTATGTAAACTCACCGTATGCCAAACTCGGGTAGCAAATCTCCTAACACCAACTAACTAGTCACAGACATAATAGTGTCCTATTGGCACCCCGACCATCACAGATACTAGTCTGCCTGTGATCGGAATCAACAGTGAACGCAGACTACCGTATCACACTTGGTCACTTACAGAAAATGTTAACGCACAAACAGTTCGGGGTCGCTTTTTCACATTCACTTGTTCAGCAGAAAGACTGACAAACAATACACTGCAACTTAATAACACTCAAAGACACGCTCAACCATTACCGAACAGATTCGTATACAGGATTATCAATTTGGAACTCTGCACTACAATGCGTATAACGACTAGACGGAGCACAGAACAGAACAGAACAGAGTAGGGTTAATCTTCCCCACAACATACACACTTCAAACAGTACGCTTACAATTCCAAAAACGGGCTCTCGGCCACTCTTTTCTCATTGCCTTATATAGAAAAATTTTTTACAAGGGTGCGCGAATCTTTAGTTACCTGCGCGTTTCCCGAAAGGTTCCTTTACATTTAAGCCACCTGTCTTAGTACATTTGTCCTTATTCGGCGGCCGTCTAACACTGGCACGCACGGTGGACTCGAACCTGCAGGTTCCTATGGTTCTGTAACGAGTCCTTCTAAATACATGTTTCGGGCGAGCCTAAACGTTCGGGTAATTTTCTTTTTAAGGGTTTCTATCATCTGAACTAAAGTAGTCGGTTCTAATAACTGAGCATCCGTTCTAACGGAGCTAATAGCTATGGCTTGGGTTAACAAAATTTCGGCCTGGGTCTGTAAGAAGGCCTCTTGTAAATAAAAGTCATTGGATAATGCAGCATCCCGGGCTGTCTTTATTTCGGTGACTTTCTTCTGCATATCCGTGACTTGTTCCTTCTGATTTCGCAATTGGTTGTCTAGTCGCTCGAGGTACTGGTTCTGAAATTCGATCGTTTTGTAGTAGGCATCTCGTTCTCTGCGAGCATTTGCTAGATCTTTTTGGTATTTGGCCTCCCTGGTCAATTGGTGTCTCAGCATTCTGTTCGCCTCGTCCAAACATTCCTGGGCTCTTCGTAGCTCGTCTTTGACTTGTTCTGCTTCTCTCTGTTGGTCTTGATTTTTCTGGATGGTTTCCTACAATTGGGCCTTCGTTTCTTCGACCAATTCCTCGAGGAATGAGCTGATGTCTTCTTTTTCTTGGAGTGCGGTCTTCAATTCCCGGATTTCTTCGTGTGCTGCGTGTAATAGCTGGTCCTTGGCGGCCAGTTGCTCCAATGCATCATCCCTTTGCTGTAGCAGTGCCTGTTGTGCCGAAACTTGGCCTTGGAGATCTGCTACTTTCATCTGTAATTGATGGTTCTCTACTTTGACGGCATCGACTTCTTCCTGGAGGGGGGTGATGTCGGCTTCCAGGAGGTCGACTTTGTGCTGTAGATCTTGCCGAATCATGTTCGTGACTTCACTCAGTTGTACTGGAAGTTGTTGTGAAAGGGTAATGAGCATTTGGCCCATGGCGGCTAGTTCGGAAAAGATCGGAACGGAGGGAAGGAGAATTGGGTGTGATGGTGGCGCAGAGGTTTGGGTGTGGATTTGGGGGGATGTCGGGGGTGAATAATTGGGGGAGGATGAAGAGGATTCGGAAATTGGCGGGGGAAGAGGGTTGACTGGTGGGGATTGAGGACCAGGTGTTGCAGGGTAAGTTACCTGATGGATGGGTTGGTGTTCACCGGTATTGTGGGCGATGGTGGATTCTACGGCCTTCAGCAGGGTGTTGAGTGCGCTGTTGGCCACTTGTTGTTCGTCTTCTCGTCGTTCTGATGCTTCTTTGGTTGAGACTTGTTCTGTTTCTGTGTGATTCCGCTGGTCATTGTGAGTGGCCGATGATTCGTTGTGGATGGACGTGGCTGTGTCATGGAAGGTCTCTTCTTGTTCTTCATGTCGGGTGTCCTGATCCTTTCCGGCGGATCCTTGTGCTTCGCTTTCTGAGGAGCTGATCCGGATTCTCTTATTGCGGAAGAGTTGGTTGATCTCCTCAACTTCTTCTTCATCGTCATCGAGTGGTTGGACTGATTCTTCGTGCCTAAGTACGGGACCTCGGGGTGGGGGTTGTGCGACAAGAATGGCTGGAAAAAGGAAGGAGAGGATATGGGGGAGGCGAGAGCGTGGGGTAGTTCCTTTGTTTACCTGTTTTACTATAGTTACGCATTCTTTGTGGATTCTATGAAAAAAGTAGGAGGCGAAGTTTACGGGTTCTCGGGCTGCTAAATCTAAGGCGGAATAGAAGGGTCGGGAGATGTCGTAGGTGCGCTTCTGCAGGTTGAGTATGGAGACTAGGAATTGTAGGGCGGATCGTTCGGGTTCAGGATGGCAGAGAATAGCAAACTCGTTGGAGGAGGAGCGGGGGAATAGTTCGGTCATGCGGGCGAGGGGGATACTGGGGCCATTCTCTCGGCCTTGCGGGGTGAGGCGAAAAGCTTCAGAAAAGGCTGGGAAGGTGATGACGGTTCTGGAGGGTAGCGAAGGGAAAACCCATTGGCGTTCGGTGGCGGGGGATTGGGCGATGGCAGAGATGATTTGCGCGAAGAAGGGATGGGCTTCCACTGAGTGCCAGGGCAACTCAGCGAAGTTGGCCAACCCTCTGCAACGTAGGTATTCACCTACCTCGGTAGGGATACCATCACGGAAGGCAGCGTAGTTTGCTAGCGCTTCCATGGCGTTTGCTGATACAGAATACGAGCACAAAGATAGAACACAAGGGGTCGCACAAAACACTAACACTCAACACAGTAGCGATTTTTGGCGTTGCCTAAAAGGTTAAATAGGAACAATACGGTGGGGTGGGAAAGGGGGTTGGGTATCATTGTGCGGTGCGGGAATGATGCTTGTTTTCATGCAGGCGTGCGTACTTGAGTGACGGGTAAGGGGGCGGCTGGTAACATAAAGATTTTTCAAAACACGGCTATTATAAAAAGAAGAAAGAAAAAAGAAAAGATTAAACAAAACGCGGTTCACCACCGAAAATTTTAATGCGGGCTAGGGGCGTGATGATATGGCCGAAGCTTCGACCCATTGATTACTTTTGGGAGTGGATTTCCGGTCAACGTGGTCAACCAAAAAGTTGCCGGACCGACTTGTTCTAAGATTTTGAAAGGGCCGAACCATCGTAGTTTGAACTTTCCTGCTGCTCTATCCGACTTTGCGTTGTAGAAGAGTACGAGCTGACCTACCGAAAAGATTGGAGTTTTCAAATATCGATCGTGTGTCTTGGCTTGCCTTAGTTGTACTTCGCGCATGGTTAAAAAGCTGAGCCATCGGTGCTCATCAAGTTCTCTGAGTGCGTCCATTCGTGCTGTCAGCGAATCTTCCGGTAGCATCTTCTGAGTGATTGCTACACGCAGACTTGGGATGACTACTTCCATGGGTGCTATTGCTTCTAAGCCATAAGCTAGATTGAAAGGTGTCAAGCCTGTTGTTACCTTATATGTAGTTCGGTATGCCCATAAGACTGCAGGTAGTAGTTGATCCCATCTTTCCGGTGCTTCCAGGATCAGTTTCCGGAGGATATTCAATAGTGATTTGTTTGTACTTTCGGCCAAACCATTGGCAAGAGGGTAATATGGAGAGCTGAGTTTGTATGTTACCTGGAAGGATTGGGTGAGTACCTTCATTAATTGATTTACAAAGTGAGTACCTTGATCTGAGACAATTTCCAGTGGTAAGCGAAAACGTGGAAAGACATCATTCAGCAGACACTTTGCTACGGCAACCGCTGTAGCAGAGCGTAAAGCCCAAGCTTCTACCCATCTTGTTGCATAGTCTGTACAGGTTAGTATGTATCTGTTGTTACTGAAGACTGCTGGAGGTGTGATCGGATCGATAAAATCTAATCCCCATTTCTGAAATGGTTCAAGTGGCATAATAGGCTGCAAGGGAAAGAAGTATCGTTGCAGTGGTTGTCCAGACCTTTGACAGGTATCGTAGTGTTTGACAAATTGGGCCACATCTCTGTACATAGTTGGCCACCAGAGACCTGCTTGCAGAATTTTCCGGTGAGTCAAATCTGTGGCAAAGTGACCACCGGTAGGGGTCGAGTGAGCCATCGTGATGACTGAGTTAATTTCATGCGGAGGGACACAGCGACGTAGGATTCTGGTGTGATCTACATATATAGTTCTCCCGCAACTAACCAGAATCGGCGACTAAAGACTGCAATTTTTCTTCGAACTGCCTTGGATGTCTCGGATGGAAAGCATCCCTCGGTGAGAAAAGTTAGAATCTGATCGTAATATGTAGGTGGTGCTTGTGATTCCGCAGTTTCCTCAGTCAGTGGCTCAGAACTATAGATCGCTGGAGTCGTGTCATCTATGCCTATCGGGGCTTCACCAAAATCTAGGCGAGATAAGAAATCTGCTAAGGCATGTGCATTTCTGGGTCGGTGGATGACTTCATAATCGAATTCCTGCAAGAGAAGCACCCATCGTGCTAATCGTCCACCTAAATGCTGCTGTCTTACTAGATAGACGAGGGCAGCATGATCCACATGGAAGGTGAATTTCCGGCCTAGTAGATAATGTCTGAACTTTTTGATCGAGTAAATCAATCCTAGACATTCTCTTCGGTGGTAGAATAGTTCTTTTCTGCAGGTGCAAGCCTTCTGCTCGCATAATAAACGGGGTGAAACCACTTATTTGTTTGCTGCATCAGAACACTGCCAATCGCAATATCTGAAGCGTCGACAAAAACATGGAACGGATTGTCCCAGTCCGGTGGTTGTAAGATTGGGGCATTCGTCAATAAATACTTGAGTCGATCAAATGTAGTTTGGCATTCTTGAGTCCATTCGAACTATCGGGGAGTTTTTGTGATTAGCTTGTTCAGTGGTACAGCCAGATGAGCAAGCCACCGTAAGTGTCAGCCATGCCACCGTACTTGACCCATGAAACGCATTACTTCTTTTGGAGTAGCGGGTACTGGGGCTTCTAAAATTGCCGAAATCTTATCTGGGTCTACTTGGATACCTTGGGCAGATACAATATGACCAAGTAGTTTGCCACACGAAACCGCAAACACAGATTTGGTTGGGTTAAGACAGAGTCTATATTCTCTGCATTTCTGAAAGCAGCACCGTAAATGGAACAGGTGGGATATCATCTTACCGAAAATTGAAAAATCATCGAGATATACTTGCATAAATGAAGTAAGATAAGGAGAAAAAATCTCCATCATGCATCTTTGAAATGTGCTTGGTGCGTTTCTCAATCCAAACCACATTACCGTACAAGCAAAGACACCCCAATTGGTAATGAATGCAGTTTTTGGTATATCCGCTTCGACCATTCTAACCTGATTGTAACCACTGTATCCGTCTAAGAATGAATACATTTCATGACCTGCTACCCTATCGAGCATTGTATCCAAAAAGGGGATCGGGAAAGGATCCGGTACTGTTGTGGCGTTTAATTTCCGGTAGTCTACACAGATTCGTAGTTGCTTATTTTTCTTTGGCACGATCACAATTGGTGAAATCCATTCGGCGTGTTCTACTGGTACGATGAATCCGACTTTTAATAATCTATCAAGTTTGGCTTTTACCTGTGATGCATAATTGGGATTCATCCAGTAGCCGGGCTGTTTGTTCGATTTAGCTTCAGGCTTCAACATAACTCTATGCTGATAGATGCGCGGATCTAATCCTTTCATATCTTTGTAATCCCATAGAAAGATGTCTGAGAATTCGCGAAGAAGTCGAATCAAGTCAGCTTTAAATGATTCCGGTAAGTTTTACCTCATCTTTACAGGTCGCGGATGATCTTCGTCTCCTAGATTGTACATGGTCAACTGGTCTTCGGGGACATAAAACTGTTGTGGTTTCTCTATATCGTCTGTTGACTTGAACAGCGATTGTAATTCATCGTCATGTGTTGGGACAGTATCTTCCTGCTTAGCTTTTTCAGTGATAGGTACTATTGTACAAACTGAAGTGTTCCAGTTATCTATAACGGACTGTAGATCAACAGTTCCTACAGACATTAAATCAGCGTTACTCTTCAGAAATTCCTCTTCTTCATCATCTGATAGTCCATCTGTTCAGCAAAATATGGTCTGGCGTGAAGTTCGCAAGGTTGTATAGCATCTAATTTGACCACATACCTACGGTTGGCATCTTTGAATGTAAGCTCTTGTGCAGACCAGTCCTGTATTACCTTCACATGCTTCAGCCAAGGTCGGCCGAACAGAAGGTTGTAATCCAAAGTGGATTCCGGTAGATCTAGTATAACAAAGTTCATTTTGAAGGTTGTACCTTGTAAAGTAATGGGTACATTCCGCACAAGTCCTACAGGATGGACTCTAGATTGATCTGCCATTCTGACAAAAAATTGAACTGGTTCGATTTCGGTCCATCCTAACCTTTTGCATAAGGCTGCAGTCGCAATGTTAACACCAGAGCCTCCATCAATCAATACCTGCGTAATTTTATGATTCTTATACCATAATGTAATCAAGGGGACTGAATGGTCAACCGTAGAATCATGTTCCGGTTGAACTGTTGCTGTTGCCGGAATACAAGAAGGCACCGGACTGAACTGTTGCTGGAACTGTTGTCGAATCCCAGGTACTAATGCCACAAATTGGCCTAGAGGCAAAGTGATAGACGCTTTAGATAAAACTTCCCAGGCCTGTTGAGATTGGTTGTCCTGCTCCTTTAAACTTGAGGTCTTCGCTGATGCAGAAGTATCTGCTGTTATGTCTATTGCTGATGATGGCTCCGCTGTTGCTTCCTTTTGTTGCGTTCCTTCCTTTGTTGACGAAGCCTGAGTCACCGGAATAGGTTCTGGGAACACTGGTGGTTCTGTTGCGGTCTAGTGACTAGCCTTGTCATACATCCTATGTTGTTCTCGTATCCCAAGTTCAAATATTTCTACTACCAACTGTAGTTGTTTACCGGATCGGGTCTGGACTGTAGCAGTCTGTGTTTCTACTGATGTGATTTGTACCATGTTGGCCATTGGGTTTTGTCGCTCCTTCTTCCTTTGATCATACTCAGCTGCATCTTTGCAAAATCTTCTGATGTGTCCGAATTCGCCGCAAAAATGACAGCGTGGTGGTGGTAGATTGGGATTTTCCGATGGTGGTCCATTCTGCCAGCGGTTTGTATTAAAATTGTTGTTCCTCTGTCCTCGGTAGTTCCGATATCCTTGTGGTTGATTGTTTCTCAATTGCAGAGGCACATAGTGATTCGCTGGTTGTCCATGTTCTTGTATAACTGCATTGACCGTTGCTGTTCCCTGTATTCTAGCGTTGTAAACACAGTTTCCGGTGGTGTGTCTGGCAGTGTTGCAGATAGCGCAAAACGTTTGATTTAGTGCACAATTGGCACTAGTGTGACCTGAATTTTTGCATGTGATGCAGTATACTTGTCTGGTTATGTCTTGAGCCATAGTTTTGTTTGTTTTTAACCACTCCAGATCTTCTGTAAATCCACCGACCTTGGATTCCAGTTGCAGAGCCATGGCAATGACTGCATCCAGCGTCATAGCTCCGACACATCTTATGATCATGATCTGTTTCAGTTGTGGGGTTAAGCCATTGATGAACCACTGAGTGATGACATCATCAGGTAAGTTAGCATGGGCCTGTGGTATCTGCCGTAAGTGTGTTCTAAAGAGTGTAGCATACTCCTGGACAGTCTGATTTGCCTTCTGTCGGTTGTTCTGTAAATAATCAAAGATTTCGGCGGGATTCTTCTTTAGCCTGAATCGTTGCAGAAAGGCGTCTTGTACTGCGTCATAGGTACCGAAATGATTAATATCGTATTCCGTAAGCCATCTAGCTACTTCATTAACCAGTGTGGATTGGAAAACGATGGACTTATACGCCTTATCCGGTGGATGGTTAAGAATTGCATAACTTATCTCGAAAGTGCGTACGTGAGCATCCGGATCATCTCCTGGGGATCCACCGAATTTCGTGTATGTTACTCCTGTTGGAGGCGGCCTTGGTTGACATAACTGTTGTTGCTGTTGTTGTCCGTTCATTGTGAGTGTATTAGGCCTTCCTTCTGTATCTTGAGGTTGATTGGTTGAACTATGGGAACTTGTATCGCCTGATGGTGTGCCTTCCGGTGTGCTGTTCTTACTTAGAATGCGTCGGATTTCAGCTTCGAACTGTTTTCCTTTCTTCTGGATATCCAATATCCAAAATCTTTCTTCCAAGCATGCTGGTTGGGCTGAGGATTCCGCAAAAAATGCTAAGCCTTCGCCGACAGTTGGTGATTCTATCACCGGAATATGACCGGAATGAACCGAAATTGTGCCAGAATGTAGTGTTTTTCCGCTTTTACCAATCTCTTTTCCTAGAGTGTTTCTGATCGTAGGTAACTCTGAGTCTTTATTCAAAATTGCTAGACTGGTTTCTAACGGCGTCTTGGTAGATTCTGGAATTACTATATCTTCGATAGGCTGGGTCGAAGTAGCACCAGAATGTACCAGTGGCGTTGATCGTTCCACTGGAATATGACCGGAATCAATCGTAACGTTCTCAATTTGCTTGACCACTGGGTCAGATCGAGTTATGCCTTCTTCTCTCAAGGCTGTCTTTAGCGCTTTACATGCTTCAGCCTTACGGTTCTTAGGATATGTTTCGCCAGACCGAGTAACCGGCATGTATCATTGCACAGTAACACTATCTGGGCAGTTTGCAACAATCTGGGTCTGTTGCTACTGCTAGTTAATCAAATGTTAACTGAATGTTTGCTTCTGACAAACAGTTGGCTCTCTAATGCCACTTTCCCACAGATAACTGGCAATAAGATGCCACCTTCCCACAGACGGCGCCAAATGTTAAATGTTAGAGGCAACAGACTCTGATTTCGGACTCCAATACTTTAGGAGGTTGGGAGTCCCTGTCTATCTACTTTTCCGTATGCAGGTTACTACTATCGTGATGATTAAAAGTAATTTAACTCTTAGCCGCGTGGGTCCTTGGGAGTGGTAGGGATCTGTTAGACAGAGGCCCTGTACTATTTTCCCAACTCATTACACAATCATAAATGCTCTCTCGTGTCTTAGCTCAGTACCCAACTCTGAACAACTGAAAATTGTTCGGTGTACTGGACTTAGAACTTCAGAATTGATCCTGCTGTAGCTATCTGAGCAGTAGTCCGGTTACTTGTATCCAATAGAATAATATACTTCAGTAACGAAGGTCACCTACTACGCACTTCTTCAGAACAGACAGGTATACCAAACAGACATCTATACCCTGAAGTTATGTAAACTCACCGTATGCCAAACTGGGGTAGCAAATCTCCTAACACCAACTAACTAGTCACAGACATAATAGTGTCCTATTCGCACCCCGACCATCACAGATACTAGTCTGCCTGTGATCGGAATCAACAGTGAACGCAGACTACCGTATCACACTTGGTCACTTACAGAAAATGTTAACGCACAAACAGTTCGGGGTCGCTTTTTCACATTCACTTGTTCAGCAGAAAGACTGACAAACAATACACTGCAACTTAATAACACTCAGAGACACGCTCAACCATTACCGAATAGATTCGTATACAGGATTATCAATTCGGAACTCTACACTACAGTGCGTATAACGACTAGTCGGAGCACAGAACAAAACAGAACAGAGTAGGGTTAATCTTCCCCACAACATACACACTTCAAACAGTACGCTTACAATTCCAAAAACGGGCTCTCGGCCACTCTTTTCTCATTGCCTTATATAGAAGATTTTTTTACAAGGGTGCGCGAATCTTTAGTTACCTGCGCGTTTCCCGAAAGGTTCCTTTACATTTAAGCCGCCTGTCTTAGTACATTTGTCCTTATTCGGTGGTCGTCTAACAATAGCAATCTAATGCAAATGAGGCACTATGAGAGCCTGAACGAGTACGATATGGTAGAGGTGCATCTAAATTGTTGTCACACAAAGTCTACACCAGTCATTTTGGCATAGTCTTTGCTTGCTCAATATCATCTCTCTCATCAACAAGTGCATCGTGTAAAGCTGCATCCGAAATGGAATGATCTGCATCATCACGTGAAACCTACAAAGGCTGAGAAGTTGCCTCATTAGGACAAGCACTAGAGATCATACATGTCTTTGGAGCTAAGAGATGTCTCCTTATTACATGAAAGTAAGGGTTGAATAACATCTTCCACAAAAACAACATCATGGCTAACCAGAACGCATTTAGTCTATGGATGATACAGATGATAGCCTTTGCTTTCAGAACTCTACCCAACAAAACTACATTTTACTGCTTTATCATCCAATTTTCTGCGATGTTTTTTAGGCACTAATGCATATGCCAAACAACCAAAAACATGCAGATGAGCAACAGATGGCTTACGACCATGCCAAGCCTCATCTAGAGTGATAGACTGCAGTGTTGTAGTGGGACACGTGTTAAGTACATATGCTACAAAAATGATAGCTTCAAGCCAAAAACTATGTGGCAAAGCCTAACTCTTGACCATACACCTCGCCATCTCCATGAGTGACCTGTTCTTCCATTCAACAACCCCATTTTGTTGAGGTCTAAACAGCATTGCACACTAATATTTTATCCCACCTTCAGTCAAAAATGCATTAAAGTTAGAAGACATATATTCCCCCCCTTGATCAAAACGGAGGGTGCCCATTTTACATGTTGACAGGTTTTCAACCAAATCCAAAAATTGTTTGAAGCACATAAACACTTCAAACTTTGCCTTCAATGGATATACCCATGCATGCCTAGAAAAATCATCAATGAAAGTCACGAAGTAAAGATAGTTCCCAAAAGAAGGTGTCTGCATAGGATCACATACATCACTATGTACAAAATACAGCCTTCTCAAAAATGTTTTTCGGGTGCCATAATGTTGCAGATGCTTTGACTAAAGCTCTACCACAAGATAGCTTTTGGCATTGTTGTCACTTGATGGGGGTTACTTGATTAATGATCTTACACAGTTACTTGTATATTGTGTAACATGCCCATCAGGTGGGAGGTATAGTTTGTATACTTAGACTCAGGTATTCGTTATCATTCTTTATTTTTCTCTCATAGTCACTTTGGCCATATTGGTCTTTAGTGGGAGATTGTTACTGTTAGTGTCCATGTGAAATGCCAAATGATCGTCAGACACTTGTTTATATGTTCCTTAATAAAACATATAGTGGCCTAGTCAGCCACAGATTGTAAGTTTGACTGCATTTGTAACACCTACAAAATGTGTCTTCGTGCTCCCTATGTACTGTGTTTTTTGTGTATTCTGTAGCCTCTGTGCAAACTACTATGTGTGGTGCCTGGAGCTTGACTTTCTACTCTAAGGGTATCATTGACGAGATCTCAAGAAGGAAAGTTCAGTGTGGTACATCACCATCAAAAAACTTCAATACAAGTTGGAGTGACTTCCAAATACAAAATGGAGATATACTCATAGAAATGAAATAGGATGTTAAATGGAAATAGGGATGAAAATAGGATCATCTTTTCAACACATAGGTGGTGTTGTATCTAGCAGATATCATCTTCAAGAATGTACATAGATTTCCATTATAGAAGAAGAATATGTTATAGCTAAAGAAGTAGTTTAGAAAGCATTGGTGCTTTCTAGATTGGCTTGTGATATGGGCATTACCTCAACATGTAATTAATTTACTTAATTCTAGAAAGAGTGCCATTGCATTGGCCAAGAATTCAATCTATTGTCCAAAGACCAAACATATAGAGGTGAAATATCACTTTAATTTATGATTGCTTAGCCATTGAGCACATTTTATCTGGATAAGTTTGCATTGAAGAAAATGTACCAAATGATTTAGTCAAGGCTCTACCACAAGAACATTAAGACATTGTTGTGACTTGATAGGGGGTCACTTGGCTTTGTTTTTTTGCATAGCCTCTTATATGCCATGTAACATGCCCATCAAATGATAGGTATATGCTATATACTCATACTCAAATATTATTTGTCAATATTTATTTATAAGCCACATTGGATTTTTGTGAGAGATTATTACCATTAGTGTCTAAAGGCAAAATAGCCGTCATACACTCTTGTATATGTTTATTCTAATAAAAATATATTGAATTGGTGAACCATATGTTGTATAAAGACTTCGCATTGTGAAACCTACATAATTCTTTGTTTGAGCTCTCGTGGGTTTTGCATTTTCAAAAGCTAGTTTGTGCTAGAAGGAGCTGAAAAGCTCCCCTTTAGGCTCTCTATCTCTCTCACACTCCTCTCTCCCTCTCTCGCATTCCTCTCTCCCTCTCTTACATTTCTCTCTCCCTGTGTTGTATAATTCATGGTTCAGAAGGTTAAACATATGGATTCTAAAGGTTAGAATATGATGTATGTTTGCCTTGGTCTCGCCTTTGAATTACCCTTGGAACATATCTTGAACCTTTGGGTGAAACCCTTGGTTTTAGCCCTTGGGGTTTTTATTCATATGAGCTCCCAATTGAATGGTTGGAACCTTAGCCTTGGTTTATCCTAAGGTGTGGGAACCTTAGTCTTGGGAGACGCTTCTCTAGGAGCCACCTTGGGTGTACGTGAGAGAAGAATCCTCATTTGATTTAGAAGACATGTGATAGACCTTGGGAATTTAGAAGGCATGTGATCACCCTTGGGAAAGTGTCCACATGAGGGCCACTTGGTTGGACACTTGGCCGAACCCAAGGACCTTGGGAATTTAGAAGGCATGTGATCACCCTTGGGAAAGTGTCCACATGAGGGCCACTTGGTTGGACACTTGGCCAAACCCAAGGACATGCAACCCCTTGGCCTAGAGGTATATATTTGGGTGAGAGAAGAATCGTCATTTGATTTAGAAGGCATGTGATAGACCTTGGGAATTTAGAAGGCATGTGATCACCCTTGGGAAAGTGTCCACATGAGGGCCACTTGGTTGGACACTTGGCCAAACCCAAGGACATGCAACCCCTTGGCCTAGAGGTATATATTTGGGTGAGAGAAGAATCCTCATTTGATTTAGAAGGCATGTGATAGACCTTGGGAATTTAGAAGGCATGTGATCACCCTTGGGAAAGTGTCCACATGAGGGCCACTTGGTTGGACACTTGGCCAAACCCAAGGACATGCAACCCCTTGGCCTAGAGGTATATATTTGGATGGAGTTGGATGGGTGGATACGTGCTCTCTCTTAGGAGTGTGATCTTGATAGTTAGATTTCTAAGTAGTAGTTGTGTTGGAATATTAGGAGTGTGATCTTGATAGTTAGATTTCTAAGTAGTAGTTGTGTTGATTCCACAACACTCTCTCTTAGGAGTGTGATCTTGATAGTTAGATTTCTAAGTAATAGTTGTGTTGGAATATTAGGAGTGTGATCTTGATAGTTAGATTTCTTAGTAGTTGTGTTGATTCCACAACACGTACCATGAGCTAGGTAATTTCCTTCCATTGTATGAAGCTTATGACTCTGAGCATATGTGAGAGGACTTCGTGACTCATGAGCTTCTAACCAATACAGTCATGCGAGGAACTTCTGAGTTTTTCTATTAGAGCAAAACTATTGATCTGAACCCCTCCTACGAGAGGAATCCACTCCGCATATGACCTAAGCCCACGTTTAAAGGCTGAACTAGACAGAGCTGCCCACGTTTGAACGGAAGATGACGGCTTCAAATCTATGCACGAAGGGTAGTGCAGCTCACACAGAGCCTCGCAGTCTAGGACATAATAATTTGATGTCTCGTGTTCTATTCTTATAGACATCACTATAAAAATTTGCATGCTATATGGGATTATCAGATCCCCTCTCAGCCATCCGACGGGAATTTTAGTTCTTTCTTCCGCCCTCTTCATGATAAGAGATGCTCACACACGAGGTCAGAAAGAAAGATTGGATTGGTTCATTCAAAGAGAGACCATGTAACTCAAAGAAAGTGTGGTTTTTCAACTCAACTTCGACAAATTATAGCTTCTAAAGCTAAGTATTTTTTCTTTTATTTGAATGTTGAGTGAAGTTATTTTTATCATACACTAAGTAGAGGGTGTATGTTCAAGTATATATTAAATATTTCTATATTCTAGTACACTAGTAATATAGAAGATGTTCCATTTATAGATAGAAACATTTCCCATACTTTTGAAGCTTTAGTCAAAGTGGTTTTCTAAGAGCTATCAAGCTCTATTCTCCATACAAAAAGTTGAGAAACACCTTTTCAATCAAATAAGAATGGATGGGAGAAATCATGGGAGTTCTATGAGGCTTCGATGTCTATTGGAGCATCGGAAGAACATGATTCTTCAAAATATTCATGTCCAGGAAGTACAACTAATTTTTTTTTATTTTTCCTCTTTCTTAACATATTTTTGCATTAGTAAATCATTTAGATGATTTAAAAAAGGATTTTTACGTTACATGAAAAACGCATAGGCGTTTGTATGATGCAAAGATTGTATTCAATAGAATATCATTATCCTAATGGATATGAAAAAATATTCATTTAAGCTAAGTATACGTCATTTCTTTTCTCATGGTTTTCATATGAAAGTGGCATATTTCTCATATATGATATCGGAAGTATAATCGATTTCATATATTTTGATATAAGTATGCATTTCACATCCTTGAAGTTGTTGTAACGATAAATGCATATACGGGCATACAAGTAAGTATAAAGATGCCTATAGAAAGATACTCAAGATCGGAAATTCATGATGGCTCAAGCTTGCAACTTCAAGTACAAAGTACCCAAACGAATATGCCTCATCATGCAAGGATTAATGGATAGACGAAGCTATATCAGAGGTAAGCACTACTTTTGACATGCTCACTTTCATCTGTTTGTTGGCCATGCTAGAGTAATGCATGAAAGAATTCATTCTAAATGAAGTAGGTGAGATACACATGCACTTAAAATGATGCATGAATTTACATATTTAAGTGCTAGAATTAAGGCATAGAAGAATAGACAAGGTTTTTTCATTAGCATAGAATGGACTCACCACATAAAGATTGTTATAATAAGAACATAGAATGTCCATTATACTATGGCATGAATGCCAATGGAATGCACAAGCATGTATTCATGCATTAAATGGAGTTCCAAATGTGAATTCCATGCATGCTTTAAGGAGGGGTTCAACCTTTGGACCTTATGCATGCTAAAGCATCTCCAAGGAAAGATGTATATGTTTTTAGCATACACTATGTATGCATGGATTGAATCATATATGCGTGGGTTGATGGGACATGAAAGAGAAAGTTAGTTCTATAAGTTTAAAGTTTTAAGATAGAAAAATGACTTCTCCATATGAAGTCAGAAGCATATGTTGGAGTTAGATGTCTGCGGAAGCACGCGAACAGCACAAGGAAGAAGAAGAAGCTTGGAGCACAACACACAATGCTAAATGTATTACCACTAGAATGTACAAAGATAAGTAGCCTGTTAGGGCAATAGCCATATCTACAAGTCGGGGTTGGAGTTAGACGTTTACGGAAGCACGCGAACAACACAATGAAGAAGAAGAAGCTTGGAGCACAACACACAATGCTAAATGTATTACCACTAGAATGTACAAAGATAAGTAGCCCGTTAGGGCAATAGCCGTAAAGAGGGAAAAAAGTGCCCCCATGGTCCTAGAGTGTTCACACACATCACTACCTAAATATATCAAAAAATCCCCCCTGGGAGTGATGCGATGAACAAGGAGTTGGCACTCATGTATAAGGAAGTGCCAAGCTATGTGGAACCAATCCACAAAAGGAAGTAAGCCCAAAGCTTTGCGGAAAGCTTCAAACTTCTCCCTAGGCAGAGCCTTCTTAAAAAGGTCAGCAATGTTCTCCTACATGGGCACATATGCCAAGCTGATCTCCCCAGCATAGAACCTCTCCCTGACATAATGCTAAAGCACCTCAATGTGCTTAGCGTGAGCATGGAACACAGGGTTCCTCGCAACTGCCAATGTGCTCTGACTCTCAATTAAGATAGTGGTGGCAGAAGACTGACCAACACCGAAATCATCCATAAGGTGTCTGAGCCACACACACTCAACAATCACTGTGAAAACTGCCCTATATTCAGCCTCACAATTGGAAGTGGCCACAATAGGTGGCTTCTTGCTCAACCAAGATATACATGAGCTACCAAGCATGAAGCAAAAGCCACTGGTGGACACATGAGTGTCATAGCAACCAGCCCAATCACTCTCAGAAAAAGCATGCAAATCTGGCGGTAGTGATCCCCCCTTGGGATAAAACAATCCAAGTAGTCGGGTACCACTCAAGTAGCGAAAGATGCGCTTAACTGCCTGCCAATGCTTGACACTTGGGCAATGCATAAACCTGCTCATATGTGACACAACAAACTGAATATCTGGTCGAGTAATGCATAAGTAAATCAAGCATCCAATAGCCTATTGATAGAGAACAACATCAAATGCATCTCTAGCATCATGAAGACTCATTTGTAAACCTGTCTCCATAGGAGTGGCAATAGGCTTACAATCTTCAAGGCCAAAACGTTGCAATAATGTGTCAATATATTTCATTTGACACAAAGCCATTCCCCCCCCTTGGCTTTCCCCAAGGCTTACGATGAAGGTGGAGACCAAGGCATAGACCTTGGCATACCTTGTCTTCACTCTTGGCTGCATGTGAGGGAGGACCTCAATGATCAAGGAAGATAGAGGATCTCGGTACTTCCCGGGAGGTCACCCATCCCAGTACTATTCCCCCCAGAGCTCGCTTAACAGTGGCAATCTCTTGCCACTAAGCTACACTCTTGTGGTGTTTGAATAAGGGGAAATATTAAGGCTAACATTACCTTGAACATGTTTTGGTCTCTCAAAGCTTCATTCTTTACTATCTTTGAAGCATTTTTGGGGTGTCTTTTGGAGCGATTTTGGAGTACTTTCACACATAGTTCTCTTCACACAGGTCCAAGAACATCAATAAGAGTGATCTTTGTACTTCTCTGACAATAAATATCAATCTTTGGGGCTGTATTTTCAGCCACACTCATAAAACTATAGGTTTCTCGAAAGGTTTTCAATTTTGGTGGGAGTAGCCGCTGCACATTTATGCAGGTTTTTGAGCCTAAAACATCACAGTTGACGGACACCTGCAGGTGTTCTTGGCTAGTTTTTGGGTTGTGCATTGAACCCTTTTTTTCAATGTCATTTTATTGCATATATTGAGCACATACACGCCATGTAAGGTTCTATCGATACCGCTTATGTACGTCCATGTGGTCATTGATATACCGGTTATGTTTTTTGCATAAAGCCTTTTATGTTTGATAAAGAGGGTCGTGGTGAGGTTTTCTTAACTGGGAGACACCTAGATGTCGGGGGTCTCTTTGGTGATGCAGGTGGAAGACTTACCCAACCTCGCCATAGGAGATGTATGATAGTTGTTCATAGGTGCTCAATAAGCCTAGTTGGCTTTTATTGGGTAACTGATTATATGTAGTGGAGTCAATGATTCACTATGCAGGTAAACATTTTAGTACTTGCAGTTTTATGATATTTTGACACTAGTCATATGCTCATTTTGTAGAGGATACTCTGGCAAAATTTTTCCAGATTTTTGGTTTAGTCAACTATATAGTGCCCGATTTACTCCTTGGTATACTTATTCGTTGGTGTTTAGACTCTTATAGCTCCATTATCATTCCATTTAATTCTCTACCATCATGGCATCAGAGGTCTCAGGCACATCTTGTGGATCAGGGTCTAGTGCCAGTGTTTTGAGGAGGATCTATAACTTGCAGGGCAAAGACCATTTTGAGATCCAAAAATTTGATGACACAAACTTTGCTCTATGGAAGAATCAGATTAAAGATGTGTTGATTCAAAGGAGGCAATGAAAGCTAGTAATGGGATTTCAAAGAAGCTTGCTGACATGGATGAAGATGATTGAGATTAGTTAGATGAAATGTCTAGGTCTACCATTCGTTTGCACCTGGTAGATAATGTTTACTTTACAGTATTAGACTGTGAGAGTGCAAAGGAGCTTTGGAAGAAGTTATGCAATACATATGAGAGACAACATCAAATAAAGTGTATCTAATGAGAAAATTATATGACCTTCGCATGGACACAGATAGTGTTGCTGCTCATCTAAATGAGTTTGATGCTATATTCTCCCAGTTACATGCTCAGAAAATGGATATGGATAACGAAATGAAAGCAGTATTGTTGTTATGCACCCTGCCATCATCATGGGATATGTTTTGCACAGGTATTAGCAATAGTGCACCTCGTGGTAAACTCGTCTATGATGACATATGTGGAGCACTCTTGAGTGAGGAGATTCATAGAAAATCCATGGTTGGCACTCAGAGTGAAGATGCATATAATGATCGTGATTCTTACCAAGGAAAGAATCAGCAATGTGGCAGGATCAAGAGCTAGAAAAAGAATGGTCAACGGAGTAAGAGTAGAAGTAAATCAAGGAAGAGGGATATCGAATGCCATTATTGTCATAAGAAAGGACATATGAAGAAAGATTGTTATGCATCAAAGAATGCTAAAGGTAAAGGACTGACTGTTGATGAGCATATTAAACAATTACCTGCACCATCTACTTCAATTGTGAAGGTTGAAGAAATTAATGCTATTTTAGATGATGCTGATGTGTTGACACTTGATAGTACTCTACAAATTGAGGCTCTTATGGGTTATTCTCTTTCCCACACATGGCTTCTAGATTTTGGTGCTTCTTTCCATGTGACACCACGTAGAGAATGATTCTCTAATTATGCAGCAAAGTCACTTGGTACCATGAGACTTGGTGACTCTTACCAGTGCCACGTTGTGGAGATTGGAGATGTGGTTGTGTAATTCATTGATGGTTCAAAATTTACTATGCATAATGTATGCCATGTACCTCAGTTATCATGCAGTTTGATGTCAGTTGGTCAACTTCATGACCTTGGTTACAAGGCGGTCTTCTATGTTCAGTCCTTTCATATTTCAAAGGGCAATATGGTTATTGCAAAAGGAAGCAAAGTTGGCTCATTTATCCTTTATTTGTATCACATAAAGAACACTTGTTAGCTATTACCGAACACCCTATGGCTTGTATTTGGCATGGTCATTTGGGCCATATATCTTGTAGTGGAATGGAAAATCTTTCTCGGTCTGCCTACTTACCTGTGTTATCTTTCTCTGATTTTTCATTTTGTGAGCATTGTCAATATTGAAAGCAAACCATAAATGTGCATAGACCGCACATTGACTCTTCAATTCAACCTTTAGATCTCGTTCATATAGATGTGTGTGGTCCTATGCCCACTAGGTCCTTAGGTGGTTCTCTTTACTTTGTCACTTTCATAGATGATGCTACTAGAAAATTCTAGGTATATCCTATCAAATCGAAGGATGAAGTATTCCCTACTTTCAGAAAATGGTTTGCTTCAGTTGAGATTGAAAAAGGAACTAAGCTTAAGGCTTTACATTCAGATAATGGGGGTGAGTATACCTCACATGAATTCAGCCTTTTCTGTCAGTCGAGAGGGACTCATAGAGAGTTTACACCTCCTTATACACTAATAGAAAATGGTGTAGTTGAAAGGATGAATAGAACTATTCAAGATAGAGTAGTTTCTATGTTGCATCATGCAAACCTCTCACAAGTCTTTTGGGCAGAAGCAGTATTGACTGCAGTTCATGTGATTAACCTTTCACCTAGTACTGCCAAAGGTTTGAAAGTAGCACAAGAGTTATGGACATGGAAGCCACCATATTATGATCATCTTCGAGTTTTTGGGTGTGAAGCATATGTTCATATACCCAAGAATCTTAGACAAAAGTTAGACCATAAGTCAAAGAAATGCATTTTTCTTGGATATGGTCGAGAAGGAGAATTTGGATATCGCTTATGGGATCCTGAAACACGGCAATGATCAGAAGTAGTGATATTATTTTCAATGAGTCTAATATGCAGAAACGATGCATTAAGGAGGTTGAAGTGAGAAGAGTGGTGTTTGAGGATACTAGTCCTCTAGCTAACATGCATAAAAATGTTGCATGTAGGGACATTCAAGAGAATGTCTGATCTGATCAGTCTGCACATGTTCCTGTTCAACAACCATTGAGACGCTTTGCACATGTCTCACATCCACCTGATAGATATGTTCCAGGTTTAGATTTTGTTATGCTAACAGATGCCAGTGAGCCTTCTTGCTACAAAGAGGCTATGCACACAAAGGATGATGTCAAGTGGGAGCATGCCATGAAGAGTGATTTGGATTCTATTGAAAAGAATGGTACTATTTAGTACCTTTGCCAAAGGGCAGGAAAGCTTTACCATGTAAATGGTTATATAAGCTGAAATTCACATCAGATAGTGCTTATCCAAAGTATAAATCACGACTTGTTGCAAAGTGTTTTAAGCAACAACATGGTGTTGATTTAGAGGAAATCTTTCACCAGTGGTCAAGATGACTAGCCTGCGCATGTTGCTTGGATTCGTTGCAATGGAGGACTTAGAGCTAGTCCAAATGGATGTGAAAACTGCTTTCTTGCATGGAGATCTTACAAATGAGATCTATATGGAACAACTAGAGGGTTATGTAGTTCTTGGCAAGGAAAGTCTAGTTTGTAAGCATAAGAAGAGCTTGTATGGACTTAAATAGTCCCCTAGACAATGATACCAAAAGTTTGATGCTTTTCTGAAGTCTCAAGGCTATTCTCAAAGCAATGAGGATCATTATGTCTACACAAAAAAATATGCAGATGGCAGCTTGATATGCTTGATACTTTATGTCGATGATATGTTGATTGTTGGGAAGTCCTCTTATGACTTGTCGATTCTCAAAAAGAAGTTGAGTCAGACATTTCATATGAAGGAGTTGGGGGATGCCAAACATATTCTTGGCGTGTGCATTACTTGTGATAGGAGTAAAAGATGCATATACTTGTCTCAAAGTGGGTACATATCCAAAGTACTTCACAGGTTCAATATATAGAGTGGAAATGCATTGAGTACACCTTTACCCACATATGTGAAACTGAGCAAGGATGATCGCCCCAAATCAGATGAGGAAAAGGAATTCTTGACCAAAATTCCTTATCAGTCTATTGTTGGTAGTCTCATGTATGCTATGGTAGCTACAAGACTAGACATTGCATTTGCAGTGGGAGATGTGAGCAGATATATGTCTAATCCTGGCAAGAAACATTGGGAAGCGATCAAGAGGATTTTGAGATACTTGAGTGGCATTAAGGACAAGTGTCCATGCTTAGGTAGAGGAAAAACATCCATTATGGGTTACACAAATTCTGACTATGCTGGTTGTGTAGACAATCTTAAGTCTACATCAGGGTACATTTTTCATCTTGCTAGAGGTGCTATCTCTTGGAGATCTTGTCTTCAAGAATGTACAACTGTTTCCACCACAGAAGCAGAGTATGTTGCAGCAAGTAAGGCATGTAAGGAAGCATTGTGGCTCTCTCTTCTTGCTTGTGATATGGGTTTCCCTCAGCATGTACCTCGTTTGCTCAGTGATAGCCAGAGTGCCATTGTTTTGGCTAAGAATCCGGTCTATCATACAAAGACCAAGCACATTGAGGTGAGGTATCACTTCATTAGAGATTGCTTAGCCATTGAGCACATTATTCTTGAGAAGGTTCACGCTCGCGATAATGTTGTAGATGCTTTGACTAAAGCTCTACCACAAGATAGCTTTCGACACTATTGTCACTTGATGGGGGTTACTTGATTCATGATCTTACAAAGTCACTTGTATATTGTGTAACATGCGCATCAGGTGGGAGGTATAGTTTGTATACTTGCACTCGGGTATTCTTTATCATTCTTTATTATTTCTCACATAGTTACTTTTTTTTTCTCCCATAGTTACTTTGGCCATATTGGTCTTTAGTGGGAGATTGTTATCGTTAGTCCATGTGAAAGGCCAAATGGCCATCGGACACTTCTTTGTATATATATGTTCTTTAACAAAACATATAGTGGCATGGTCAGTCGCAGATTGTAAGTTCGACTGCATTTGTAAGACCTAAGAAGCCTGTCTTTGTGCTCCCTGTGTACTGTGTTTTTTTGTGTATTCTGCAGCCTCTGTGTGGAGTACTGTGTGCAGCCCTAAGAGCTCGGTTTTCTACCCCGAGGGTATCTGTTACCATTAGTGTCCATGTGAAAGGCCAAATGGCCACCGAACACTTCTTTGTATATGTTCTTTAATAAAACATATAGTGGCCTGGTCAGTCACAGACTGTAAGTTCGACCGCATTTCTAAGACCTAAGAAGTCTGTCTTCGTGCTCCATGTGTACTGTGTTTTCTGCGTATTCGGCAGGCTCTGTGCGGAGTACAATGTGCGGCCTTAGGAGCTCGGTTTTCTTCTCCGAGCATATCGTCGTGGAGCTCTCGAGAAGGAGAGCGCACTGTGGTGCATCGCCATCGAAATGCTTCACTGTTATCAGATCAGTTCGAGGCAAAAGCTTTGTTCCTTTTGTGGGAGCGAAGCGAGCACCCCCCCCCCCCCCCCCAAGGCTTGCGACTAAGGCGGCGACCAAGGCATAGACCTTGGCATCGAAGTCACCGTTGGCTGCGCGCGAGGGAGGACCTCAACAATCAAGGAATATAGAGGTTCCCAGTACTTCCGAAGAGGTCACCCATCCCAATACTGTTCCCCTCAGAGCTCGCTTAACTGTGGCAATCTCTTGCCACTAAGCTACACTCTTGTGGTGTCTGAAGAAGGGGAAAGACTAAGGTTGGCATTATCTTGAACAAGTTTTGGTCCCTCAAAGATTCATTCTTTGCTTTCAAAGCCTATTTTTGAAGCATTTTTGGGGTGTCTTTTGGAGCCATTTTGGAGTACTTTCACACATAGGTCTCTTCATACAGGTCTAAGAACATCAAGAAGAGCGTTCTTTGTACTTCTCAGACAATAAATATCAACCTTTGGGGCTGTATTTTCAGCCACACTCGTAAAACTACAGGTTTCTCGAGAGGTTTTCAGTTTTGGTGGGAACAACCACTGCAAATTTATGCAGGTTTTTTAAGCATAGAACATCAGAGTTGACAGACACTTGCACGTGTTATTGGCTAGTTTTTGGGATGTGTATTCAGCCTTTTAGTGTCGATTTACTGCATATATTGAGCACATACACACCATGTACGCTTCTGTGGATACCGCTTATGTACGCCCATGTGGTCATTGATATAGCGGTTACGTTCTTTGCATAAAGCCTTTTACGTTTGATAAAGAGTGTCGTGGTGAGGTTTTCTTAACTGGGAGACACCTAGATGTCGGGGTCTCTTTGGTGATGCAGGTAGAAGACTTACCCAACCTCGCCATAGGAGATGTATGATAGTTGTTCATGGGTGCTCGATAAGCCTAGTTGGCTTCTATTGGGTAACTGATTATATGCAGTGGAGTCAGTGATTCACTATGCAGGTAGACATGTCAGTACTTGCAGTTTTATGATACTTTAACACTGGTCATATGCTAATTTTGCACAGGATACTCTAGCAAAATTTTTCCAGATTTCTGGTTTAGTCAACTATACAATGGTCGATTTACTCATCGATACACTTATTTGTTGGTGTTTGGACTCTCTTAGCTCCATTATCATTCTATTCAGTTCTCTACCATCATGGCATCAGAGGTCTCAGGCACATCCGGTGGATCAGGGTCTAGTGCTAGTGTTCCGAGGAGGAGCTATAACTTGTAGGGCAAAGACCATTTTGAGATCCAAAGATTTGGTGGCACAAACTTTGCTCTATGGAAGAATCAGATTAAAGATGTGCTAATTCAAAGGAGGCAATGGAAGCCAGTAAATGGGATTTCAAAGAAGCCTATTGACATGGATGAAGATGATTGGGATGAGTTAGATGAAATGGCCAGGTCTACCATTCGCTTGCACCTGGCAGATAATGTTTGCTTTAGAGTATTAGACTGTGAAAGTGCAGAGGAGCTTTGGAAGAAGTTATGCAATACATATGAAAAAGAGACGGCATAAAATAAAGTGTATCTGATGAGAAAATTATATGACCTTCATATGAAGGACACAGATAGTGTTGCTCCTGATCTAAATGAGTTTGATGCTATATTCTCCCAGTTACAGGCTTAGAAAATGGATATGGATAATGAAATGAAAGCAGTATTGCTATTATGCACCCTACCATCATCATGGGATACGTTTTGCACAATTATTAGCAACAATGCACATGGTGGTAAACTCGTCTATGATGACATATGTGGAGCACTCTTGAGTGAGGAGATTCATAAAAAATCTATGGTTGGAACTCAAAGTGGAGATGCATATAATGCTCGTGATTCTTACCAAGGAAAGAATCAGCAATGTGGCAGGAGCAAGAACAAGGAAAAGAATGGTCAACGAAATAACAGTAGAAGTAAATCAAGGAAGAGGGATATCGAATGCCATTATTGTCATAAGAAAGGACACATGAAGAAAGATTGTTATGCATTAAAGAATGCTAAAGGTAAAGGACAGAATGTTGATGGGCATGTTAAACAGTTATTTGCACCATCTACTTCGACTGTGAAGATTGAAGAAATTAATGCTATTTCTAATGATGCTGATGTGATGACACTTGATAGTACTGTGCCATCTGAGGCACTTATGACTGATTCTCTTTCCCACACCTGGTTGCTAGATTTTGGTGCTTCTTTCCATGTGACACCACATAGAGAATGGTTCTCTAATTATGCAGCAAAGTCTCTTGGTACCGTGAGACTTGGTGACTCTTACCAGTGTGATGTTGTGGGGATTGGAGATGTGGTTGTGCAGTTCATTGATGGTTCAAAATTTACTATGCATAATGTACGCCATGTACCTCAGTTATCACGTAGTTTGATGTCAGTTGGTCAACTTGATGACCTTGGTTACAAGGTGGTCTTCTATGCTCAGTCCTTTCGTATATCAAAGGACAATATGGCTATTGCAAAAGGAAGCAAAGTTGGCTCACTTTATCCTTTATTTGTATCATAAAAAGAACACTTGTTAGTTGTTACTGAACAACCTATGGCTTGTATTTGGCATGGTTGTTTGGGCCATATATCTCGAAGTGGAATGGAAAATCTTTCTCGTTCTGGCTACTTACCTGTGTTATCTTTCTCTGATTTTTCATTTTGTGAGCATTGTCAATATGGAAAGCAAACCAGAAATGTGCATAGAACGCACATTGACTCTTCAATTCAGCCTTTAGATCTCGTTCATACAGATGTGTGTGGTCCTATGCCCACTAGGTCCTTAGGTGGTTCTCTTTACTTTGTCACTTTCATAGATGATGCTACTAGAAAAGTCTGGGTATATCCTATCAAATCAAAGGATGATGTATTCCCTACTTTCAAAAAATGGCTTGCTTCAGTTGAGACTGAAAAAGGAACTAAGCTTAAGGCTTTACGTTCAGATAATGAGGGTGAGTATACCTCACATGACTTCAACCTTTTCTGTCAGTCTAGAGGTATTCGTAGAGAGTTTACAGCTCCTTATACCCCAGTACAGAATGGTGTAGCTGAGAGGATGAATAGAACTATTCAAGATAGAGTAGTCTCTATGTTACATCATGCAAACCTCTCACAAGGTTTTTGGGCAGAAGCAGTATTGACTGCAGTTCATGTGATTAACTTTTCACCTAGTACTCCAAAGGTCTGAAAGTGGCACAAGAGTTATGGACAGGGAAACCACCATATTATTATCATCTTCGAGTTTTTGGGTGTGAAGCATATGTTCATATACCCAAGAATCTTAGACAAAAGTTGGTCCATAAGTCAAAGAAATGCATTTTTCTTGGATATGGTCTAGAAGGACAATTTGGATATCGCTTATGGGATCCTGTAACACGGTCAGTGATCAGAAGTAGTGATGTCATTTTTAATTAGTCTAAGATGCATAAATAGCCCATTAAGGAGGTTGAAATGAGAAGAGTGGTGTTTGAGGATACTAGTCCTCCGATTAGCATGCATAAAAATGCTGCACATAGGGATGTTCAAGAGAATGTCCATTCAGATCACTCTGGACATGTTCTTATTCAGCAACCATTGAGACGTTCTGCACGCTCACATCCACCTGATAGATATGTTCCAGGTTTAGATTTTGTTATGCTAAAAGATGCCGGTGAGCCTTCTTGCTACAAAGAGGCCATGCAGATAGAGGATCATGTCAAGTGGGAGCGTGCCAGATTCTATTCACAAGAATGGTACTTGGGACTTAGTACCTTTGCCAAAGGTCAGGAAAGCTTTACCATGTAAATGGGTATATAAGCTAAAATTCACATCAGATAGTGCTTCTCCAAAATATAAAGCACGACTTGTTGCAAAGGGTTTTAAGAAAAAACATGGTGTTGATTTTGAGGAAATCTTCTCTCCAGTGGTCAAGATGACTACTTTACGCATGTTGCTTGGATTCATTGCAATGGACTTAGAGCTAGTCCAAATGGATGTGAAAACAACTTTCTTGCATGGAGATCTTACAGATGAGATCTATATGGAACAACTAGAGGGTTATGTAGTTCCTGGCAAGGAAAGTCTAGTTTGTAAGCTTAAGAAGAGCTTGTATGGACTTAAAAAGTGTCTTAGACAATGGTACCAAAAGTTTGATGCTTTTATGAAGTCCCAAGGTTATTCTCGGAGCAATGAGGATCATTGTCTCTACACAAAGAGATGCTCTGATGGCAGCTTGATATGCTTGATACTTTACGTCGATGATATGTTGATTGCTGGGAAGTCCTCTTATGATTTGTCAATTCTCAAAAAGAAGTTGAATCATACATTTGATATGAAGGATTTGGGGGATGCCAAACATATTCTTGGCATGCGCATTACTCGTAATAGGAGTAAAAGATGCATATACTTGTCTCAAAGTGAGTACATATCCAAAGTACTTCACCGGCTCAATATGTAGGGAGGAAAGGCATTGAGTACACCTTTGCCCACATATGTGAAATTGAGCAAGGATGACTGCCCCAAATCAGATGAGGAAAAGGAATTCATGACTAAAATTCCCTATTAGTCTGCTGTTGGTAGTCTCATGTACGCTATGGTAGCTACGAGACCAGACATTGCAATTGCACTGGGAGTTGTGAGCAGATATATGTCTAATCCTGGCAAGAAACATTGGGAAGCGATCAAGATGATTTTGAGATATCTGAGTGGCACTAAGGACAAGTGTCTATGCTTAGGTAGAGGGAAAGCATCCATTATTGGTTACACAAATTCTGACTATGCTGGTTGTGTAGACAATCGTAAGTCTACATCAGGGTACATTTTTCATTTTGCTGGAGGTCCTATCTCTTGGAGATCTCGTCTTCAAGAATGTACAACTATTTCCACCACAGAAGCAGAGTATGTTGCAGTAAGTGAGGCATGTAAGGAAGCATTGTGGCTTTCTCGTCTTGCTTGTGACATGGGTTTACCTCAGCATGTACCTCACTTGCTCAGTGATAGTCAGAGTGCCATTGCTTTGGCTAAGAATCCGGTCTATCATGCAAAGACCAAGCACATTGAGGTGAGGTATCACTTCATTAGAGATTGCTTAGCCACTGAGCGCATTAGTCTTGAGAAGGTTCACACTCGAGATAATGCTGCAGATGCTTTGACTAAAGCTCTACCACAGGATAGCTTTCGACACTGTTGTCACTTGATGGGGGTTACTTGATTCTTGATCTTACGCAGTCACTTGTATACTGTGTAACATGCCCATTAGGTGGGAGGTATAGTTTGTATACTTACACTCAGGTATTCTTTATCATTCTTTATTTTTCTCCCATAGTTACTGTGGCCATATTGGCCTTTAGTGGGAGATTGTTACCGTTAGTGTCCATGTGAAATGCCAAATGGCCACCGGACAGTTCTTTGTATATGTTCTTTAATGAAACATAGCCTTAAAATCAGCAATATGCATGTCAGGAGGACCAATGAGCAGCATGCCATCAACATACATCAAAATGATCAGAAGCGCATCATTAGCACGCTTAACATATAAGGTGCTTTCAGTTGAACTGTTCTCAAAACCATGTGCAATGAGATAGGCATTTATCTTTTCATATCAAGCACGTGGTGCTTGCTTTAAACCATATAATGCCTTCTTTAACCTGCACACCTGGTTTTCATGCCCTTTTTGCACAAAGCCACGGGGCTGAAAAACATACACTTCTTCATGCAAGTCACCATTCAAAAATGTTGTTTTAATGTCCAACTGATGTACATTCCAACCATGATGAGATACAAGTGCACAGATGCTATGAATAGTAGTCATTTGACAAGTAGGAGCAAAGGTTTCATCAAAATCAATTCCTCTTTCCTGTGCATAACCCTTTGCAACAAGCCTAGCTTTATAACTGTCAACTATTCCATCAGGTTTATGCTTCAGCTTGTATACCCACTTAGTGCCAATGGCCTTCTTATCAGGAGGCAAGTCACATAAAGACCAGGTACCATTTTTCATGATAACATCATATTCAGATTGCATTGTAGCCATCCAATGTTCAGAATTTTGTGCTTCATCAAACAAAACACATTCAGTCTCATAACAGAGACTAGAGGCAGCCATAACATAGCAATCTAATGGAAAAGAGGCACTATGAGAGCATGACCGAGTATGATATGACATAGGTGCATCTAATTTGTTGTCTCTCAATGTCTGCACCAACCATTTTGGCATAGTTTTTGCCTACTCAATATCAACTCTCTCATCAACAAGTGCATCATGTAAATCTGCATCAGAAATGGAATGATATGCATCATCACAAGAAACTTGCAAAGGCTGAGAAGTTGCCTCATTAGGACCAACACTAGACTGTCCACCTATAAAAAGAGGCAGCAAAGTATCATACATGTCTTTGGAGCCAAGAGATGTCTCATTAGTACATGAAAGCAATGGTTGAATAACATCTTCCACAAAAACAATATCTCGGCTAACCAGAATGCGTTTAGTCTGTGGATGATACAAACGATAGCCCTTACTTTCAAAACTGTACCCAACAAAAATACATTTTACTGCTTTATCATCCAATTTTCTGCGATGTTGTTTAGGCACTAATGCATATGCCAGACAATAAAAAACACGCAGATGAGCAACAGATGGCTTGCGATCATGCCAAGCCTCGTATGGAGTGATAGACTGCAATGCTTTAGTGGGACACGTGCTCCGTACATATGTTGCACACATAACAACCTCAAGCCAAAAACTATGTGGTAAAGCTGAACTCTTGACCATACACATCACCATCTCCATAAGTGACATGTTCTTTCGTTTAGCAACTCCATTCTGTTGAGCTCTATACGACACTGTACATTGATGTTTTATCCCACGTTCAGCCAGAAATGCATTAAAGTCAGCCAGACATATATTCCCCCCCTCGATCAGAATGGAGGGTGCCCATTTTACATGCTGACATATTTTCAACCAAAACCAGAAATTGTTTGAAGCACATAAATACTTCGGACTTTGCCTTCAATGGATATACCATGCGTGCCTGGAAAAATCATCGATGAAATTCACGAAGTAAAGATAGTTCCCAAAAGAAGGTGTTTGCATAGGACCACAAACATCACTATGTACAAGCTGCAATTTCTGAGTAGACCGAACTGAACCATCTTTTGGAAAGGAAGAATGCTGCATTTTGCCCAAAATACAACCTTCACATACATGTTTATCGCGTGCCTCAAGTTTGGGCAAAGAGGACACCATTTCAGATTTCTGGAGGCATAGCAAACTAGCAAAATTCAGATGACCAAAGCGTGCATGCCAAAGCTTTGCATCTGACATAGCATGAGAATCATGTATTGCACATGCCAAATCATTTACAGATCTTTCATAGTCTATGAGCTTATACAGTCCACGACATAAAATGCCAGAAGCAATAATGACGTCTCCATTTGACAGATCATGAAGTATACATATGTTATCAACAAATTTCACAACAAAGACAATCTTGGCTAATGGAGAAACTGATAACATATTTTTCTTGATCCTTGGCACAGACAAAGCATCTAACAAAGTGAAAGAAATACCATCAATAGTAGTCAAAATGATCTTACCAACTCCCATAATAGGATAGGAGGAGTTGTTGGCGCATGTAACAGTATTCCCTATAGGGACAGGCTCAAGTGAAGAGAAGAAACTGCACTGCGAGAAAATATGTTTGGTCGCCCCACTATCAAAGTACCTCTAAGTCTACTACAGACATGCACTGCTCATGAGAAGATGGGTCATAACTACAAATAGTAGTAAACGTCCATTCTTCTTCATGCAGAAAAATAGCATACTTTGTTTTTGGTGTAGAGGCCTCTGCAACAACCATTCCGGCCTCTTTCTTCTTTGCCTCTTTAGCAGCCAGTTTTGGACAGCTCTTAACGACATGATCATTTGCTTTAGAGTATTTGCAAAACAATTTCTGCTTTTCTGATTTCTCCTCATCTTTGTCTTCCTTCTTCAAATGTGCAGCATTTGCAAATTTCTCCTTACTAGTAGAAGAGCTCCATTGACCTTTGCCCTTCTGATTAGCCAGGAAAGCTTGATTTGCCACATGCATAATAGACCTGTTCTGCTTAGACTAGTCTTCCTGCAACAGAATAGAGACTAACTCCTCAAATGACAAGGTATTTGGATCGTCTTTCATCATCAAACAAAGAGTAGAAGCAAAACTCTGATGTGAGTCAGGAAGACCATTCAGAACGGTCTACACAAGTGAGCTATCTAGTATAATTTCATAAGGAGAAATCAACTGTTCTTTCAAATCCTTGATCTTCGTGAGAAAATTGTCCATAGAATCACCTTCATTCATGTGCTCTCTCTCCAATTTTTTTCGGAGGTAAGCGACACGCGCCTCGTTCCTAGCCTGGTATAATGTGGTAAGTGTATCCCAAGCATCCTTAGCTATTCTACAAGAGTGAATGTGAGGAATAATGGCATGCTTGACAGACAAAGCTATCAATGCATGTGCCTGAGCATCTCTGCCATCCCAACAAATTTGCTCTGCAGTAGCTGTAACAGAAACAACAGCACAAATAAGAATCTGCAGAATATCATCATCTTGGACACCATCTCCATCAGCTCTAGCACTTGTATTTACAGTACCTGTATTTGTAGGTGTAACAAGACATCTTTCAACACCCTACACAATATTCCATAGTCCTTTTGTGACCAATACATGATGCATCATATAAGCCCATAATATGTAGTTGGTACCATCCAACTTATTCTCAACAACCAACATACGGAATACATCACTGCTTTCAACCATGGCGGATGACTAAAATACCTTGATGCAAAAAATTGACTATATCTCAAAAAGTTGAACAAAACTACCCAAACAAATTATGCTAAACCTATAACAGACTTTGAGACGCTTATACTGGTGAACCGAAACTGGTATATACCTTTGGCACAAAAAGATGAAATAGCCTGCACACGCATTGTGATAGTGTGTTCAGAGGCAAAAACGAGCTCAGATCGCGATTTCGACACCACAAAGCGAAGCCATTTTGATCTCTAAAACACCCTGAGTATGCTTACCAAATTTCGTGCGATTCTGAGACTACAACTGGAGAGGTGTAGACAATGCCCTAGATGAAGCGGTGACCTGCTCTGATACCAATTGTTGGAGTTTGACTTCTACGGAAGCATGTGAACAGCACAAGGAAGAAGAAGAAGAAGCTTGGAGCACAACAGACAATGATGAATGTATTACCACTAGAATGTACACAGATAAGTAGCCCCTTAGGGCAATAGGCGTATGTACAAGCCGGGGAAAAAAAACCTCCTAAAGAGGGAAAAAAGTGCCCCGGTGGTCCTAGAGTGTTCACACACATCACTACCTAAATATATCAACAACATAAAAGTTTAATGGTGTGATGAGATTATGAGAGTCAATGCCCATTAACTTTTATGCTTTTTATATGTTGGCTTAATCCAAAAGCCAACAAAATTTAACTTAGGAAGAGGAACTTTAAGTTTCGAGTCCTACTTATGGACCCCCAAGTTCCATAATACCCATGGCATGCCTGATTAGCAAGGCCAAGCTCACTTAAGCTTCAAATTCAACACGTTTCTCTTCTTATTAAACCACAAATGGTAGTCATCCATAGGTACAAGGCATGCATTACATTCAGGTGGACTAAGGGAAAGTGATTTGGGTAGGGATTTTGATTCATTTTCTTTCACATTAAGGTAGGGAGTAGCCCTTATCTGATTGCTAGAAATGAATCTAAAGAGAGAGATGACCATGCTCAGAGCATAGATCATGGTGCACGAGGGAATACTTCACATATTATACCTACACACATTTTCGAGGACGAAAATGTTAAAGGGGGGAAGAATTTTGTATAATTCATGGGTTTAGAAGGTTAAACATATCGATTCTAAAGGTTAGAATATTATGTATGCTTGCCTTGGTCTAGCCCTTGAATTACCCTTGGAACATGCCTTGAAACTTTGGGTGAAACCCTTGGTTTTAGCCATTGGGGTTTTTATTCATATGAGCTCCCAATTGGATGGTTGGAACCTTAGCCTTGATTTATCCTAAGGTGTGGGAACCTTAGTCTTGGGAGAAGCTTCTCTAGGAGCCACCTTGGGTGTACGTGAGAGAAGAATCCTCATTTGATTTAGAAGGCATGTGATAGACCTTGAGAAATTAGAAAGCATGTGATCACCCTTGGGAAAGTGTCCACATGAGGGCCACTTGGCTCGACACTTGGCCAAAGCCAAGGACATGCAACCCCTTGGCCTAGAGGTATATATATGGGTGGAGTTGGATGGGTGGATACGTGCTCTCTCTTAAGAGTGTGATCTTGATAGTTAGATTTCTAAGTAGTAGTTGTGGTGATTCCACAACACCCTCTTTCATGTATGTATGCATGCATGTGTGCATGTATTTATGTATGTGTGTGTATGCATATATGCATGTATGTGTGCATTCTATAAGAAAATCAAGTTAAATTGATAAGTATGAAATTGGAAACAAGGAGAGTGAGAGAGAGAGAATAGTGAGGAGAAGGAGAAAAACAAAAGAGAAAAAACATGTAATGAGAGCCAAAATTTTAACAATATGCCCGAAATTGACAAAATAGATAGCTTAAAATGCAGTCATCTCTTACTTGAGACCTTGTTACTTTGAAGAGAAGCTTGGATGGAGTGTTGGTTTGGGCTGGAGCGCTATACAAAGTTTATTATCACTTGGGGTCTCAAAAATGGCCCTCTCGAGACAAGAAACTCTTTAAAAGTTAATTCTCTAGGGTATCGATATGGCTATTGATACTTGCACATCGACATGCTCATCAATACAATTGCCACAATACTTGCACTTTTTTTTTTTGAATTTAATACCGATTAATTTACATACATGTATATCGATGGGCATATCAATGGAATTGGAACATCAAATTGCCATTGGGATTTTTGAAAAATGTTTGTGACAAAATGCCTTTTCGACAAAAATGAAATCATCGTAAATAACTCGATATGTAGTAGTGAATGAAAAATCAACCCTTCTGACTTTGTGTGCTACCCACTAATGGAGCTTCTACTTAACGAATCTCTTGAATTAGCATCATTGTTTTATGAGAATTGGATCACATTCAGATTCCTCGAGTGGAGGTTCGACAAGCACCTACTCCCCCAGCTTTAACTTTGAAAGAACAACTATACAGGTGAATGGGCATAGTACCCCCGAGACCCCTCGTATTCCACAAAGCAGGGGTTAGAAAAGATTACAACTAGTTTAGATTGGCCAAAAACATTACATGTATAATCCGAGGGTTGAATACAAGACCTCCGTCTCAAGAGGCTAGTGCCAAACCAACCCACCTACGAGATGTGGACTAGCTCTTTCATTTCTTCTAAGAATCCAAGGCCATGATTCTAATATTAGTTATCTATCTAGCGTTGTTGCTTTTTCCTTCCTAGCACTCCTTGTCATTAGAAGGAAGCCCTTCCCCTTGTCTCAAGTTGTGAGTGTATTCTAATTTTGTACAAGCATGAAGGGCTCAATTTTGAGGGCTATCCAGTGGACGTGGTTTAGTGGATATGCCTTGCATTTCTAGACAGATGGTTAGGGTTCAACTCCCGCTCGAAACTCGATGTTTCAGAGTTCCTCAAGATGGATGCTTCTATCTTACAAGATCGGGTGTGTGTCTTTCCAATTCATTGTACTCTCAAAAAAAATAAAATTTCGAGGGCTGCGATACGTTTTCCTTTGCCACCCGTTAGAATCACATAGATTGTTGTTCACCAACAGGTTACATGACTAAATAGATGTCGAGCAAGGAGCATTGAATGCGGAATTTGGCCTCCTCAGGCGATGTTTCTTCGGTCTGTGGCAATCCAGAGTCCGATCGTTAGGAACGGTCTGGAAGCATCGGCTATGGCAGCTCTAAACCGGCTATGTACTTCCTCAACCTCGTGCTCATCTTCATTCCCTGTTCTTGAACGCTGCTCCCTTTTAAGAAGTAGACGTCTTCCTTCTCTGAATACAACTCCCACCACCAATGCTTTACAGCTCGTTCCAAGAACTAGGTTTATGTTTTCATCTTTTTCGTCTGGAGCATCTGCTGCTAAAGACGAGGAGAGGTGCAACCCTGAAGTTTCTTCAGAAGCATCATGGCCTCGGTCGGTCTCAATGGATAGTGAGTCTCTTGGTTCAGAGATAGAGGAAGACGATCAGTGGGCCGATGAAGAGTGGTACAGAATGCAGGCTGAAGATGAACAATGGTTTCGTAGAGAAGAAGAATTCTATGAAACTAGGATCTCAGAGTGGAACAAGCCTCCTAGCGCTCGTTCCGTAACTCAAGTCGATTACCTCGCGTTGCCTGAAAGCTCTCTTTTCGCACAGTGTCGAATGGATACTTTCAGAGCTTCTGGTCCTGGTGGTCAGCACCGGAACAAGACTGACAGCGGTGTTCGGATCACTCATCTTCCAACCGGCTTAGTAGCTCAGGTCTAATCTCTTGGCCTAGCTCTTTCAAAAGATTGGCAGAAGAAAGCAAAGAAAAGTAACATGATCGCATGAATATGAATGTGAATTTAAAGCTGAAGAGAAGAAAATTAAGAAGAACCTGCTTGAGTACGAATGTGATTCTAACGGTGAAGAGAAGAGAGGGAAAAAAGTCTCAACATACTCATGTGAGAGTTCGTGTGCACGCATGTTTCATGCACCTATTTCAGCTTTATTTCACCTTTGTGCTTTGTCATATCGCCTGTGTACATTCCCGCTCGCAAATGTACCTCTAATAAAGTTTCTTCATTGTCTCTTTACGGTGCTCACTTTATAAAATATAAACGGCCTATTTGAGAAATGCTCAACCCTATGGGATGGGCGTGGCCTTACACTTGAGCCATTTGGACACATGCTCTGGGTTCAAAACCCGCCTAGTGCTCGATGTATATGAGAGTATTTCAGCAAAGTATATTGTATGCCATTTGGACACATGGTCTGGGTTCAAAACCCGCCTAATGCTCGATGTATATGAGAGAGTATTTCAGTAAAGTATACTATATGATGGGGCTGTCCGATCCCTACCTTTATGGATAAGGATGTGAGAGTGTGTTATTCATTTCTTGTTCGAAATAAAAAAGAATAAAGTTCAACCATTTTAGACACACGAGTCACTATTCCACCTATGCTGGCTTGAATTGCCTTTTCAGGTTATGGTTCGTGCACATTTTCTTATCCTTTAGAAGTTTTTATCCTTGGAAATTATGATGTAAGTTTCTAATATGGTGGAGCAATGTGATTAGTATGTATCACATGTGTGGTCCCCCTAGACATCATGTATAAGCATGATCATGCTTTCTATGTAGTGTTTTCCCATTTTGTTTGCCTTTGAAATTGGGAAACTTCCTAAAGTCTAGTGAGCTTACCTCTTCCATTTTAGAGCTGTATTTCTACTTCACTAGACTTTTCTTTAAATAAGGAACTTATTTTTCATTGGGCGAACATGAAAGATTGGATAGGATTGACATTCTTTCGAAAATTGGAAGTGAAGCCATCTTTCCTACCTTTTAAGTTTGGTGGATGTGCGACAATAAATGGGTAATAGTTTTGGACAAGATCTTGTCTTTATGATTTTGGGGTTTAACATCTTCTTGGAACTCTAAGATGGATTTGCATTACTTTATCAAAGCTTTTGTCTCCTCTTAAAAGTTATGCACATGTGCTACCTTTTATGTTCAACTTTGCTTATAATCTCTTTTGCAAAACTAAACATATTGCTCATATCTTTCAAGAATTCCCATGCAATTTGGGCTCATTTGTTTCATAATTGAATCTTAATTTAAAGTCATACTTACGAGTAAATGGACTATGTCCCATAGAAGGGTGCTTCACGTTTATATATATGGATTCTATTATACGTATCTACGCTTCTCAATTATGTTGATATATTTCGGTAGTGATGTGTGTGAACACACTAGGACCTTGGGGCACTTTTTTCCGTCTTTAGGAGGTTTTTTCCAAGTCACAGGGGGACGCGTCCCGGGACCCTAGGGATGCCTGGACGCCGTCCCCGACCCCAAAATCTCCGGGACGGAAAACGTCCCCGAGCATTGTTCTGATATAGGATCCCGTCCCCGGGACGCGTTCCCGGGACGGCCACATGTGATAAACCCGATTTGGGACGGGGACGGCTGATGGTGGATGCCAAAATTCGGAGAAAAACACTTCAAAAGTTTTTTATTTTTTTCACTAATGTTTGCACCCTTTTCGGAGGGCTTCTTGCCATGAAGCAAGTTGATGATGAAAGGTTAAATTATTTATTTAATGGGAAATATATTGTGGAGCTTATTGCTGAAGGAAAAGCTTGCCTCTCTTTCAAGATTGGCTTCCAAAGGGGTTGTTAGTGCACCTATTAGTAGGGTACTAGCCTCTTTAGCAGTTTAGGAGTAGAATATTCAAGAGGAAAAGAGAAAACTTTAGGAAGATTCCAATGAAGATATGGCATGCAACATCTTTATAAGAATTGTTCAAGGATCTTTATTTTGTAACACTCTTGCAAGTAAAATGTTCAAACTTCAACTCCTAAAGATGGATATCCGATATGGTCTCCAAAG
>CM035412.1:118968974-119098974 GCA_020310875.1 Ceratopteris richardii | reverse complement strand
GCATGGGAATGCCTTGTTGGGCAAGTTTATTGCTTTGGCTGAGGTTAATTCTCACATGAAGTTATGGCATACAAGTCTTGGCCTCAACTTTCTAAAGGCGCAGAACTCAACTTTTGTCATGAATGCCAGTATATTGAGCAAGTAAAGAGTTCCTATTACTTTGGTGTCTCTCGTATGTCTAATGTGCTTGATGTTGTTCACTTTGATGTTTGTAGCTTGCCCACCAAATCTATGGGGATGCATTTCACTTAGTTTCTTTTGTTGAGGACTATTTTAGGAAGCTTTGGGTTTATTTGCTAAAAATCTAAGGATGAAGCCTTTGGTTCTTTTAAGAAATTTCATCCATTTGTGATCCCTCAAACATGTAGGAAGCTGAAATGCTTTTGCATGGGCAATGGAGGTGAGTTCATAAGTGCTGAATTTAATATATTTGCCCCCCAAAATTATACTTTCTAAGCTTATTGACATGACACAGTGGATGGATTCTACTATTGGGAGGAAGCTCTAATCATATGCGACATCACTAAATTTTTTAACAATCTTCCAAGGTGCACAATACCTTGATGCAAACTCATCACATTTTCTTGTAGATAATGAGGTAGATCTTACTGAGACCTAAGAAAACCTCTATCCTCTTCATTGAAGATTCTAGGTGATTTTTTCTTGTCAGCATACTCTTTAGCGCTATCAACTACTTATTGCATCTCGGCTTTAGCTATTTCTAGTTTTGTTCGGAGATTTACTAGAAACTTTGAAGCATTAGGACTTTTCTTTGGCATTCCTATGGCATTTGAAGCGGTGGGATTAATGCTGCCATAGTTAATCTCAAAGGGAGACATCGGGATCTCCTTATTGGGTCTTTAGATTATAAGCAAACTCTACCAATGGCAACCAACTATCCCAATCTAGAAGTGGCAAACAACTCGGTCTAACCATTTGTTTGTGGATGGTTATCACTACTCATCTTTAGTGACACTTGAAGCTTGTCAAAGATAACCTTCCAAAAGTACCATTTTAATTGGATGCCCCTACTTAAAACTATGGATGTTGATAATCCATTCAATCAGAAGACATGTTGAATAAACTACTTTTATCCCCTATGATTGAGTCATCAATGAGGGTTTCAAAACTTGTAAGAAGTGCATACCTTCCACCTATGCTTCCTTTGTCTCTTGAGTAATGAGCTTTTTAAAGTTATAAAGCCACTATATGCAAAAGCAGTACTAGATCATGCCCTCTGACTAGACTCAAACAAAACTTCAAAAATATGCTTATGATTACAAGAGTACCCTCTCAAGGGAAATAATACAAGAATATAGAATTGTCATAAGAAGTCCCTCCGAGACGGATAGATATGATAATTAGACTAGAGGCGACAAAATAAATCCCATAACTCGTGACCGTAGATATGAAGCAAGATATCTGGATTACAAGAACTCCCTTGAGGGAGATGAACTAGGTACAAGAATTAAATGGACAAGGTCTCATACTACAAGACTAAAAGAGGACAAGACATGGTATCCAAAATACTAGACTAGATAAGACTAGAACAAGGAACAAGACTAGAAGTGGAAATGGAACTTGGAAAATACTTACTTGGAGATTGTGACTTCTTGAGCTCCCAAGATTGGTATTGGAAAGACTGAGGATGTATGTGGCCAATCACTTCTTATATAGGTGTTCAAGGGTAGTTACAAACTGATGATGTCAACAATCCAAAATAGGACTTTCAGATGTTAGAATCTAGCAAGTAGACAATCGATCTTTGGGTTTTGGCATGTTTGGGACATGATGGTAGGATTAGTTTCTTTCAAATTTTGAACCAATCATGCAAGTATAGAAAGTCACAAGAAATTAAGGTTGAAGATGGTTTCCTTTGTGTCCATGACATCACCTCCCCCGACGAGTTCTGCGCATAGTGCCCAGCATGGTTGGAAATGATCGGTTCGGACCAGTCAGAAACGGAGTTTCGGATTTTCCAAAAATTTGGAAACGGAAGGAATCGGGGGAAACGGTGTATATATATATATATATATATATATATATATATATATATATATATATATATATATATATATATATATATATATATATATATATATATATATATATATATATATATATATATATATATATATATATATATATATATATATATGCTCTTTTCCAGGAATGGCATATCCTTCTGGCTGTTTCATGTACAGCTCTTCGTCTAAATCACCATGCAAAAAGGTTGTTTTAACATCCATTTGGAATAATTCCAAATCCAAGGCAGCTGTGAGAGCAAACAACACACGTAAAGTGGTCATTTTCACCACTGGAGAGAACAGTTCTTGGAAATCAATGCCCTCTTTTTGGGCATATCCCTTAGCAACCAGCCTTGCCTTATACTTGGGTTTGCCATCAATAGTTTTGCTTTTGTACACCCACTTGTTGGGAATGGCTTTCCTTCCTTTGGGTAACTCAACCAAATCCCAAGTATCATTTGCATGCAAGGCCTTTATCTCTTCCTGCATGGCTAACTCCCACTTCTTCTCCTTTATAACATAGATAATGTATAGAGGGATCATATCTATTCACTAGCCTCCTAGAGGCTAGGACATATAGATCTTCTTACCCAACGATCCACATTATCAGGCAATGGATCTACATCAAGAGGTACATTAACTTCTTTATCGTTAACGGGCTGGTGTACATCATTTCCGGCCCTGTTTTCAGCATGAATAGGTGGCTGCATATGCCCTTCAGGAGCCTCATCTCGCTGTCCATTATCTTCTGGCTCAAAAACCACTGGATCATCAATATTTTCAGTCCTTTGTGGTGCATACTGAGGGTCAAAATTGGGCCTAACAGGTGGCTGGTCATGCTGAAAACATCCCGGCTGCGTACAACTTTCTTGAGCTGAGCTATCCAAATTCTGTAGCCCATCTCACCTTCTTCACCATATCCCATGAAGAGGCCTTTTATGGACTTAGCATCAAGTTTGTTTCTCAGCTCCGGCCTTATATGCACAAAAGCCTCGCAACCAAAGACACGTAAGTGATCATATGAAGCAGGTTTGCCATACCAAACCTCTTTAGGGATGTCACCTTTCAAAGACATGTGAGGGGATCTATTGCATATATGTACTGCAGTCTTGAGTGCCTCTCCCCAAAATCCATGAGGGAGATTAGCTGTGGACAACATGCATCTCACCCTCTCACGAAGTGTCCTATTATAGAGTGAGCCACACCATTAGAAGAGGGGCTGTATGGAACAGTAAGCTCTCTCTTAATGCCCAAATTTTCACAAAATTTTTTAAATTCAGCACTTGTGGACTCACCCCCATTATCTGTACGTAGGCATTTCAGCCTTTTACCTGTTTGGGTGGTCACAAATGCATGAAAACGCTTAAATGCAGCAAATGCTTCATCCTTAGACTTAAGCAATTGAACCCAAATTTTCCTAGAGAAATCATCAACAAAAGAAATGAAATATAAAGCACCCCCCATAGATTTGGTAGGCATGCTACATACATCAGAATGAACAAGATCAAGTACACAAGACTTACGAGACACACCCGAGTAAAAGGAACATTTCACTTGCTTTCCATATTGACATTCATTACAAAAATCAAGCTTTGTGCCTTTAGCATCAAGCTTCTTTAAGTTACAAAGCCTAGTCAGACCCTTTTGACTCATATGGCCAAGTCTCTTATGCCACAACTCCATATGGGAGTGAACTTCAGCCAAAGCAATAAACTTCCCCGATAAGGCTTTTCCATGCAAGCAATAGAGAGTTCCCTTCTTTGTGCCTTTCACAATAAGCCTTGAACCCTTTGTCATTTTCCATGATGCTCTCTCAAAAAGAATGCTATAACCATGCGTATCCATTTGACCCACATAAAGCAAGCTTTTCTTGATCCCTGGTACATAACGCACATTATGCAAGACTAGCTCATTAGTGCCATTTGTAGAGAAATGCATTGTGCCAATACCCTCAATGGAACATGCGTGATTGTTTCCAAGGTATACATGGCCATGGTTGCATGCAGTAAAAGTAGAAAAACACTCCTTGATAGGAGTCATATGAAAAGAAGTACCAGAGTCAACAATCCTGTCTGGGCCAATGCATCATTAATGGTCAGCAAAGCATCAATAAGATCACTTTTGGTGATTGACATGTCTTGTGAATGAACATTTAGAGAGGAATCAAATGCATAAGTATCATCAGCTGACAAAGTAGTGCATAAAATATCCTCAACATCTGACAACTCTTCTATGACTACATTAGAGGCCACATTGGCCTTCTCCTTGTCCGTTTGGCTGTCCTGTGCATTAGTCTTGTCTTCTTTCTTCTCCTCCTCCTTATCTCCAGCATTCTTCTTGTTTTTAAGCCACTACCTTGTAATAGTGGCAATCAGGTTTCTTGTGGCCTTTCCTTCCACACTGATAGCATGTCACATCATTGCTTTTACCTGTGCTGCTATTACCCCTTTCTCTGCTCTTACTCTTGTTCCTTTGTGCATTATTACTCCTCTTATCTATTCTGCCTCTAACCATGTTGGTTGAGTTTCCACCTTCACGACTTGATTTTCTCCTTATCTCTTCATTAAGTATAGAACCCCTAACACCATCAAAGGTTAGGTTGGGGTTATTGGACAATGAGACTACCAATGTCTCCCAAGAGTCAGACAATGTCATAAGCAAGAAAATGGCTTTAAGCTTGTCATCAAAAGGAGCCATATTTGAGTCATGCAACTGTGAAAAAGTACCTGTAAAGAGAGATAAGTGTTCAGCTGCACTCGTGGACTCATCTAGCTCCATGCCAACAAGCTTCCGCATCAAATGCACTTGGTTAAGAGGCGTAGTGTATGTTCAAGATAAGCCATGCATCTTCTGACATGTCCTCTGGTTTTTTCGCCTCCAATGCCCTGTCACAATCCTTCAGAAATAAAATACCTTGCATTCTCTCCTTCAACAAGTCGAAACCTGTTCCCTCAAATCGTCGAATCTCAAATAGATTCTTCACATCTGAGGAAGATGACCCCTTAGTTGCACAATGAAGAGGTTAGTGTGCTGAAATTTTGGGAAAAACGCACCAAAATCAGGGTACCACCTCTAAAAATAGTGCACAATAGCTTCAAACACATGTAGGAGTAAAATGGAGCACAAAATCAAAATCTGAAATTTTCTGAAAAATTTTGCAGAAAATTCCAGCAAGCTAATTTGTGCTTGAAATCAACAAATTTGACTTCTTTTGACCTCAATGTGCGTATATAAAGCTATAACGAAGCCTTTAGAACCAAATAGGAGCAAAAGCCCCAAATTTTGCTTCAAAAATTTTTGAAATTCTCAAAAAAATGCCACAAATTGCTGTACATAAGCAATTTTTTTTGCCACAATCCAATACATAGGGTATTAGACTTGTGTATTGCTGCTATGCCCTGTGGAACACCTGTTTAGACCTGCAAAACACCTGAAAACAGCTTGTGATGGGCTGTTGAGATTCCCAAAGTGATCCTCTTGGCTTTGGAGCAATTTTCTTTGCGATGGAACTCTCTAAAAATCAGAAAATTTGCTTCAGCTTTGCTCCGGGCGGAAGTAATCCTCTAAAAACAGCACTTTTATCGCGAAAAAAGAAGGTTTTTTGCGATGGAATTCTCCTAAATGCAAGAAAACACTTTGAACTTAACATAGGCTGAAGTAGAAAAACACTTGGAGCAACTTTGTCGCGATAGAACAACTCAAGGCTCTGATGCTAGTTTAAAGAGGCCGCAGAGAGCTACGTTGTGGCGTGCTCGGTTGCTCCAAACGCCAAGGGAGTGGGCTTCTGCGTGAGGAGAGTGAAAGTAGAGAGAAACCTGCGTAGAAATTTGGAGAAGAAGATGGAGAAGCTGAAGTTGAAGAAGTCCCAATCAAGTTATGAGAGATTTGGGACCAAGTCTTATTGATAATTGACTTTTAGGTCATTTGAGCATGTTCACACATGGTTAATGACCAAAAGTCATAAAAATAATGTAAATGTCTATAACTCCCCAATTTGGGGTCCAAAAAATATAACAAAAATATGTCTGGAAAGGTCTTGAAGAGAGTTTTCACATGGAAGGGTCAAAATATACAAAAGGAGAGTCCTTGGGGCCTTTATTCCCAACGCGAGAGAGAGAGAGAGAGAGAGAGAGAGAGAGAGAGAGAGAGAGAGAGAGAGAGAGAGAGAGAGAGAGAGAGAGAGAGAGAGAGAGAGAGAGAGAGAGAGAGAGAGAGAGAGAGAGAGAGAGAGAGAGAGACTTGAACCGAGGGACTTTTGAGTCCTTGTTGGAAGTGAGGTGGGCCTTAATAACAATAGACACAGGTTTTTAGGATCTTCCAACAAATGAATCTTAGCATACACACTTGAATGAGAAGTAGAGAGAGAACACACAACTTGTCAAAGTGTAACAATAAGCTGAATGCTTACCTACACTATTTGATATTGAATCTCAAATTTCAAAGTGTGTAAAGGATTAGAAACTGAATGTATGTGTATGCAGATACAAAATCTGAATCTAGGTAGAATTTAGGGTTGTAGATACAAGAGTTTGTGCATAAAGTGCCTAAGAGGTATGAGGAGTGTGTGTTTGTGAGCTTGAAGTGCATAGAATCAGTTTAGAACTATTTGTACAGCAAGCCCTAATTCTGAAATTAGGGTTTCAGAAACCTTAAATCAAAAAATGACCTAAATAGCACGAGAAACCATTCCTTGTGTTGAAGTAGAAGGCACAGCAATAGAAAAAAGAACTTAATTTAGAACTTGCTACTTACGAGACTGAGCAAGAGCCGATGGTTGGCTTCCAAAATCTCCTCCAAATTTGCACCAAAACTTAGGAACACCTCTTCCAAGTGTTAGGGTACTTCAATAGGTGCTTGAGTGATCATCGAGTGATGCTCAACTATGACCCCCAAGCCCTTCTTTTATAGGCTTTAGAAGCTTTGACGAAAATTTTGGTGAAAAGCTTGCGAAAGCACAAAAAGGCTTGCATTAAACTTAAAAAAGTGATCAGATTTTGGTGGTTAAAAACTGCTTTTGGTTGAAAATCTCTCCTGATCTAGCCATCGGGTAGGTAAGAGAGGTAGCTTCCTTAAAAGCTCATGACTCGAGAATCTGGTAGTCGACAATCGCTCGGACTTAGTGAAGGTTATCACGACACCTATAGTGGGACAAAGAACCTCTTGTGATGCTCGTGAACCAATTGACGATGTCTTCGTCGTTGACGTGCGTCAAGTGGGCCATGTAGATTGGACATGCCCTCATCTAAGTGAGGATATCTCAATCCCGGCGTCTCTATAATATTCTCATGAATATGCAAAAAACTTTTTGAGCAAAAATTAGGGTTAAGGTTTTCTTGCATTTTTGAACCTCTGATGACAAAGTGTTATATTTCAAATGAAAGCTCTCCTCAAGTACTATCTGATGAGCTAATAAAATTTTTTGACCTTCTGTGATCAAAATTTGGCTAAGTACCCAAAATTAGGGTTGCTGGAAATTAGGGTTTTGTGCTATTTTTGACATTGTTTCCAACGGTCCTCACGCATTTCTAGAGAAAAAGCTCAAAAATTGATAACTTTGCTATTTCTTGATGTTTTGGGCCATGTAGCCTCTTAAGCTATTCTGCACATGTTTGTAATATTCATTTCTATTTTTTGGTGCATAGATGTCCAAAAATTCAGAAATTATTAATTTCTGAGTAAAAATTCAGAAATTTTTATTTTATCTTTTTAAGTTCTAGTCTGAGAAGCTCAAGCAAGATGTGTTGTGGGATGGTTCTGAATTAGAGGGTCAGGAAGTCATGTAGGGGTAGTGTTTGATCAAGTGGAAGAACAAGCATTTGGACTTGGTAGTGAGTTAGGTTGTTGAAAGATCTGCTCACTGATTTCATAACCCAAGAGATCGGTGAGGACGGTGAGGACAGCAATGAGAGACAAGGGAGGAACTTGGAAGTTTGTCTCCAGCCTTGCATGACATATGGATGGGTGCTTGTAGCTTGTATGACATATGTGTTTGCCAAGTGTGGATTAGGACAATTGGGCAAGAGTCCTATAAATAGCACTCTTTGGTTTTATTTGAGATATGTGTGTAACACGTATGGACTCATAGCCCATGGATAGAGTCTCCCTCCCACACACTTGTATGGTGTGGGTGCACCGTGCAATGGTGTGGGATACTGGTTCTGGAGGTGGTGGCTGTCATATATGGTTGTAGACTTCTAGGCTTGGGGTGGGTAATTGGGAGTAGAGTTTGATGCTGTCTTGCAAGAATGATCTTGGAGGGATTTAACAAGAGGGAAGAAGACAACTCATCCGTAGGATGTAGACAACAATGACAATTTCTATGCTTTAGGAATTGCAGCTTGAGGGAGACAAAAATACAAACAGCTTCCTTGACACTGCACAATGTGAGTTGACAATTCGAAGCTTCACTACTTAAAGTTTCATAGATTCACATACATATGACAAATCACAATATCATGTTATGGATTGCATAATCAATCATGTAAGGGTAAGTCATAAAATTCCTAGGAAAAACATAAGTTGACAAGTTGCTAGGCTGATAATGGCCATAAATTACACTATCTAATATGTTAAGAGGCCAAAATATGAGAGGCCAAGCCTTGATCATTAAAGAAGGGATGCCTCCATGAAAGATCTATTCCAATCATTCTTGGGCTACATTCTAGAAAGGTTGATACTAAGCATAATGGAGCTGATGGCTACATAGTCTTTTGGTTGACTACTAGGAGCTCATAGTTACACTTTCTTTTTGGGTGTTTTTGGGGTTAGCCTAGATTTATCATGGTATATTCTACTAATCACAATCATCCCTCTTTGAAGCATCATGCGAGGAGAGAGATTCTACTAATCACAATCATCTGTCTTTGAAGCATTACACTTTCTCTTTGGGTGTTTTTGGGCTTTGCCTTGATTGATCATTGTATATTCTACTAATTAAAATCATCTGTCTCTGAGGAGAGGTCAACTTAGAAACTTCCATCCTTTTTGACCTCCTAGATGCACCTTATATGTGATGTTGAGGTTGACATCCCCAAGTAGAACATTGTAGATATCCATATCATCTTTGGGGAATTTGGAACACCATTTGTCTTCTTTTCTGTTGCCAATGCCATCTGTGAAAAATTTAGATAGAGTTCTCCTAGCTGGTAAGCTCAGCCTGAATCAATGTCTAATGTTAAATGCTGGTTCCCTGTTGAATCTTGAACTTCCACTACCCAAGCCCAAAGTTTCTTCGATTTCACTTTACCACAACATAGTCAAAGACTTATTCCATGGATTATCTTATAAATGATCTTAGCTCTCTCATGACTCTGCTTTTCACGTATAACCCCATTGGTTTCTTCAGCTTTAATTAGCCATAAGTCATATGTTGCCTACAGTATGCTCAGTTCAATTAACAGATGTGATACATTACCTTATCAGAGTTATTCTATTCAAACCATCTGGCTGCTGCGAATCTCAAGGATCCTGTTCTGATTATGTTTTCCAAGGGTTGTGATCAGATTAAAATCTGTGACCCTCAGTAATATCTATGTTCTCTAAAGAGGTCAAATGGGGATAGAGATGCTACTGATAACCTATAAGAATTAGTTCATTGCATGTACTGTAACAGGGTCGGTAAAAAGTTAAAATAAAATTCACTGACAGCTGTGCATTTTTTTCTGATATTCTTGAAACATTTTTAGTGAGGGCTAACAAGTCCTCGTGAAAAACCATTATCATCATTATTATTTCTTCGAGAAACAACCTGTCAGTATCTGCATTAAGTTCTCTCTCCATGAAATCTGGTGTTTCAAGTGAGTCAAGCTTTGAAGTTAGAGCTATTGTACTGGTGCATAAAAAAATTTGGACTGACTTGCACTCATACCTAATATCTTGCATCTTTTGATTGATGTATGGTTGCATGCTATATAAGTGCTCCGTATCAGATGCTGACTTCAGGATTGATAATTCATTCTTCTTATCTTTTTGCAGAGTAAGTCCGAATGCAATTTCAAAGGTTCTAACAATGGATAAGACAGTCTTGCAAGCTACAAATGAACTTCTGATTTCAAATGTGAGAATCAACAACATTTTGCTGTTAAATAAATTTGGATTTTTATTTATCCTGTCATTACAATTCAATATTTAAACAAACTACGTTATATATTTTTAGCTGTATGTTTTTCACAAATTATCTTATATTTGTTTCAGCACTGGTTGTCTACTTGTGTACGAACTGTGAGTTCACTAATTCTTCTTGATCTCTGTAAGCATAAGTAGCAGTTTACACTATTGATAAGAACTTTTAAAACCATGCATGCATTGATTTTTGTACTAGATTTATCTTTCTTGTCACCACGTTCTAATGTCTCTCACCATAGAAAGTCAACCCTGCAAATAACCTGCATAGTATGATCATTTAATTCATCCAAAAAATCATTTCAAGGATTATAAATATTTTGTAATATATATGTTTAAGGATATATTGTATTGCTAAATTTGAGGAACGTGTTTCACGTCCATGTAATATTCATAATACAAAGGAGATGAAGAGGGAAATCACTCTCCAAGTTCTGGAGAAGGCTTTATTCTGATGAAGAGGAGTCTCTAAGGAATATTGCAACTCTTCAAATGATATTTCTCTATCTCTTGTAGAGAGAGAGAGAGAGAAATGATAAAAGAACGATATGTAGATGGAACAAGAACTACAACCCTTCAAATGATATTTCTCTATATCTTGAAATATCATTTGAAGTAACAAGAACTGAAATCCTTCAAATAATATTTCTCTATCTTTTTTATAGAGAGAAAGAGAAGTGACAAAAGAACAATATGTAGATGGAAGGGAATCGATAAGTGTATTCACCATGTCTTCATCAGATATGCTAACTCCAACATTTAGAAGTTGATCACCAATGACTCACTAGCTTTCATGCATGTGTTGGCTGTCCTCTTAAATGAGCCTTCTTAGCAAGATTTTTGCTTTGATGGAGATTCTCCAACTCCAAACAAGATTGACGAGAGATTCTACATGACTGGATTTGAGGAATAATATGACACTTAACATCCATAGCAATAAGTGAGAGTGCTTGAGCATCTCTAAAATCTCATTTAGACTGGGCTTCTCATGGCTGAAGCTATTTTCCCTTGTTTGTGGATAATGACATAATTTCTTCTTCCTCTTCAGTCTATTGAGCAGAAATTGGGGTTGTAGGCTTCTTGGATGAAGAAGCAACATCTTCTGTAGCTTGCCTTTGCTTAGGATATTTGCCATTGACAATATTCCACAAGTCCTTGGAAACTAACAAATTCATCATCATGAGACTCCACATTGGATAATTGGACATTCCATCAAGCTTATCTTCTTGTTCCAATCTATCTCTATAGTCACTCATCTTGGGGAAAAAACATGTGCACAAGGCTCTGATACCAAACATTGAAAGTGAGGTATGCCCAATATAACTAGAGAATCTTTCCAACACTTATAATCCTTAAGTGCATAGACACCTTGAACTCAATAAATTAGATAAATGACTATGAAATAGACAAGAGACAGGAGAATGTAACAAGTAGCGGGATGCTACTCTTAAAATAAAATTCTATTTGATGAATGAATAACAATACAATGTGTGTAGTATACAAAATTTGAATAAAAGGCTGAATGTAAGAGTGTTCTAGGTACAAAATGTATGAGAAGTGAGTGCCTAAAAGCTATAAGGAAGAGTGAGTGTGCTGGAATTAGAAGAATAATAGGGCTGTATGTAAGGAATACAACCTATGTGTTGGAATATGATGAAGTCTACAACCCTTTCTCCTCTGATATAAGCAAAAACAATAGTTCTCCTCTTGAGGTGATACTTGGTACAACAACAAGAATTGAAGAAAACCTGAATATATACGGCCAATTACACTCCAGGGTGTGTGTAGAAGAAGAGGGTAGCAGCAAATCACCAAGAAAAATAAATCAGCAAAAACACCTTCAAGCTGCTCATAGGACAGCTCCAAGATCTAGATCACACTTGGGGATGCTCAAGTGCGTGCGACATGTGCTAAAAGTGACCTAAGAGGTTTCCTTTTTAGGATTTCAAGCCATCCATGTTTTTTCTTTTTTTTATTAACAAATGGTTTTGCAAAGCTTTTTGGCATGCTTTTCGTGAGTTTGTACGAAATTAACATGCTTTAAAAGTAAAAAACGAATTTGTAAAACCATCTTGCACAGTTCGGAGAGCACCTGATTTCATTTAGTCTGCGTTGGTGAATGAAAGCGCTGCTTCACACGGCTTTAGAAAATGATAGAATACACTTAAGATATGGTGCTTTCCTTGATCTAGAGAATGAGAGCTACAAGATGATGTATTTCATATGAAAAACTCAAAAACTCAGAATTAGGGCTAGGGTTCTGATGCCATAAATGATCTCTAATGATAAGGAGCCTATATATCATTAGAAAGCTCTTGAAGAGTACTTTAAAGATATCCAAAAACATTTTGATGATGTTGACGATTTCTTAAAATTAGGGTTTTTTTAGTAATTAGGTTTGGACCTCTCAATGTGACATTTTTCTTCTGACAAAAGAGTAGGAAAGAGATCGAACAGGAAGATTAACAAACCAAAATGGACATCTACGGTAGAGAAACGAGGGAAAAGCATGCACATGCAGTATAGAGAGAGAATGGAAGCAAAATTTGTGATTTTTACAGTAGGCTGTAGCTAAATGACTAGAAGATGACAAATCAGACTAAAAAAAGAGTGAAAAGGGTGATGTGAATTGAATACAACAGGCGCAAGTGAAAAGCAAGAGATATACACCTATAGAGGCTGATGGAAAGGCAAAATGGGATGATGAGTTGCAAGAGAACAAACGCTAATGAAATGTATGTGTCAAAGCAGACTTACTAACGATCGGGTGGGGTAAGCTTTCTTAGAGCACGTGCTCTCTATGGGATTTGGCGGAGCTCCATCGCTCTCTTATATATATTCCATACATGCGTATGTGCATACGTAGGTACGTACATACATACGTGCACAATACATTCATACGTGCATACACACATACATGCATGCATGCATATATTATTATATACCTACATGATTGCAACCAGACATGTCAAAAACATTTTACTGGATGTTTCTGGACCTGAATCGGATTCCAATGTCAAAAATGTATATTGAACTTGGCTGCCATATTAAAGTTTTAGTCTTCTCGCTTCACTCTGTTTTGTAATTTCAACTTTCATATCTTTTTGTTCATGCAATTTATGCGTAATGATCCTATATTTATTGTTCCAATGGCGTTTGTGATATCTATCATGATTTGCCTTTTTAATTTTATTTCAAAACAAAAACAATTGTCACCTCAGATAGCATAAAAAATGGTTTACTGGGCTTGTTTCGGGCTCACAGACTTGTGTGTCAGAAGTCATATTCATGTCAGAAGAAAACATGCATGCCTATAAGCATACATACATACATATATGTATACATGCATGTATGGATACATACATATATACATGCATGTATGCATACATACATACATATTTGCATACATGCATGTATGCATATATGTGTGTGCATACATACATATGTGCATGTACACATGCGCTCACACGCAAGCACGCACGCTCGCACGCGCACGCGTGCACACACACACACACACACACACACACACACACACACACACACACACACACACACACACACACACACACACACACACACACACACACACACACATTGATGTATACATTCATACATGCATATTCACATGCATGCAGATTTACATGCATGCAGATTTACATGCATGCATATATACATGCATGCATATATACATGCATGCATGTATACATGCATGCATATATACATGCATGCATGTATACATGCATGGATGCACAGATTTTGTCAGCCATTTGTTCTCATGCTGAGTCTTGTGTACTTGGTTGAATGATTGTTAATAATACATTTTCCACTTTTTTTTGCCCAGTCAGAAGTGACTCCTTGCTGTTTTATCTATGCAATTTTCAGCTTTTGTATATTATGCAAAAAAGCTTAAGCTGTGCAGTTTGGGTTGTGAGGTATAACTCAAATCTAACTAATCTCAGCCTCCGCAAGCATGTAGGCTTATCAGTGTAGGCAGCTATTACTGTTTCCGTTGTTTTTGTGGTGACTTATAAATAGCTCGCACAATGTATAGTGGTGAGTGTTCTTCCTTTGGCGGCTAAAAACATGTCTTTGTCCTTGGATTGTAATTTGAATGGCAAACTTGAAATATTTTTGTGCTTTTCATCGTGGTTAAACTTCCCCTTTCCCATCATCTTGATTCTACATCTCCAGATTCTAGCAATTATCTTGTCCCTACGAGTACATACATTTTCTGGAGTAGGAAGCATCCATCATTCACAACTTATTTTCAGGCACTAGTCATGGTGATTACTTTTTGTGATGTTTGCAGGGTCAAAAGCCTTTTAAGTGAGAGCTTTACATCAAATGGGGGTGCAAATATGACTTCAGATCTTGGCATTCAGCATTATGTAACTATTACTTACAAGTACTGTAAAATACTGTATCTTCTATGAAGTTATGGCAGAATCCTATCTCTCTACCTTTTGGATCCATGTTTGGTCGTGTTAGTTTAGCCATTCATTTTATGTCTAATTTGAATCTGCTTGTGGTGTTAATTATATGTGCGCTTTCTTAGGAGTGTGAGATGAGGTAGATGCTCAACGGATCGAATGCATGATATGATTGGGTCAATCTTTGTTTAACTGATTTGAAAACACAGGAATTTCTACATTAAGTGGGAAAGCCGAAGAATTGAGTTCATTCAATCGACCTTGACTAAGTCTATTCAACACATGCATGCGTGTTCATGTGTGTGTCACATGCAGTTTTGTATGCCCCCTCATCCGACAAATCCAATCAGATCCATGCATGCTTATTGACCTGCTCACCTTTAAATTTCTCTACCTACCTAGCTTCTCACCTTCACTCCTTGCCTACAAGAAATGCCGAATACATTTTACTATTATCGTGATTCCAACCAGATGTTTTACTGCTTGTTCCTTGTTGAGGAGCATAAATAGAGGACTGAGTGGAAAGACAATACCTCTATGCAAGGATGCTTGATTTGATTGAATGAAAAAGAGTTGGGTACATATGACATTCTGCAATCCTATGGAGCTGTTATCGGCAGTACTTCCATTTAATTGTCCTAAACACATAATTTAAGATCTGAAAATGGCACCAGAATCAATTTCTATGGTGTTTGTATCAATTGAAGTGTTCTTTTTGGGTTCTACCATGTTGCATCTGATGTATTCTTTGTCCACTGGAAATCAGGGGTTTCATCTGATGGCCATTTTAGGACACAATCATGCATTTGAGCAGCAAAGAAGTCTGGGCCCATTGATGATCTGTAGGGTGTGGTCAAAATTTGACCCCTTTAGATCTTTCCAGTATTTTGAAGGACAATCTAGGCTTCATCAAATTGACCCTGTAGAGCATTTAAGAATTGACAAGATGAATAGAGAGGTGTTGCAATCAGTTTCTAGAAATTTAGGCTTGATCCAATTGACCCTGTATAGCATTTAAGAATTGACAAGATGAATAGAGTCAAGCTGCAATCAATTGAACCCTCCATGAAATCACACATGATATAGCAAAGAAATCAAAGAGATTCTAGACGTTTTTCATACCACTTTGTAAGGAACCATGTCTGAGTTCAACATGATTGTTATGTTCGTCTCCCCTTGTCGCAACCCACACCAACCCACCACCACACCACCACCACCCCCCCCCCCCCCCCCCGGTCTTGTATTTCCATCTCGACTTATTGGGTGCATGTGGGTATGCTTTATGGCTTCAAATTATACAGAACTATTAGTCACTTCCTCATGCCTAAGCCCCCCTCTCTAGTCTTGTACTTTCTATTCTCTTAGCAATATGAAGATTTTGTTGCAATCATGTGTGCTTTCCTATGCTAGATGCATATTTGAGTGCACTTTGGTCTCAGTTTGAGGGCACTGGGACTATATTACGTGTCTGCAACCCTCAAATTGCGACCAAAAACTCTGTTTAAAAGAAAATAGAGAACAATACTAGACAAGAGGGCATAACTATGCAAAAGCAACTTGGGAGTTTTGCACTCATCATGGAATCTCAAATAACACTATATGATAATACATCTAAGTTTATCTTGATTTTCTAAAATGGATGCATTTTACATAGATTACTATGTCTTGCCCTTAGGATCGACCAAGTCTTAAAAATCACTAGTTTTTGTAAAGTCATAATCACAAATGGTTTATGTGTGATCTAATCCTATTTGTTTTATGAACTAGGTTCTTGCTTAAGCTAGGTACGGGATGATTGGAAATTGTTCGATTTATCTATTTATGCACCGATCCATGTGTATATGTGGTTATCTTATATTTTATCCTTTTCTTTCTCTTTTATCACAACTTTGTATGTATGTAAATACTTTCCAACATGCTGGTATATATAATTGCTTACATTTATTTTTCTAATTGTTCATATTAGTTGAAAAAGGAATCTGTTTGCAGCTCACTTCTCAACTATTCTATCCTCTTTCTCTCAAAATAAAAAGCCTCTAAATTGGTTTAGTGTGGACATGTAGCAATCTGCATACTCCACTACCTATCAAGGATTCGGAAGATAACCCTTGAGCTAGGGATGTTGTCTTACTTGTCATGATCCTTCACTAGCACATATCTTAACTAAAATATAACATTGTCTCCCCATTCTAAAGAGCATCATTTCCATTGAGCAAGAGGAGAAGACAAGAAATTTTAGGCTAGAGCTTATGATCCCTCGAAAGGTAAGATAGTGGATATTGCTTCTTGAATATGGAATACTCTAGAATAGAGTAGATCTACACACACTCTTTTCAGTATAGGATCAGAATATAATCAATATTTATCTTTGACTTGGAAAAATTTAGGAATCTAAGGCCTTTGGACACTTGTGCATATATGGATAACCTTGGAATCCTTATGCTTAGACCTTGGTTAACTTGTCGTACACATGCATATACCTTTCCTAAAATATTAGGGAAGTTGTCAATGCTAGTATATTAAAGGCAAGTTGCTATAGTCTCCATTTGACAAGTGACCAAGGTCCAAACATAAGGATCACGAGGTTAATTGGGGCACTTACAATGCACACGAGTGTTCATAGGCCTTAGATGGGTTCTTAAAGTATTATTAAGATAAGGAATAGTGTCAATTGGTTTTTGATAATATATACTAAAAATAGATAATACAAATTAACTTCATTTTGGAGTATTTGGTATTTAAGAAACCATGCTCACTCATTGATGCTTCTAGGAATTATATGCTTTAGTTAAGAAGTTTTTGTGTTCTCTTCTTCATGATTGGGGGCAATGGTCTTTAGAATGGCTAGAGAGTGTTATAATATTAGTTAAATATATGCCTATGTAGGACAAGACAAAGTCAGAGAAGGTTCCTAGCTTGGGATTTATCCTAAGGTCCCTTGATAGCTAATAGAATGAGTATGCATGATGGCTACATATCCACAAGAGACCACTCTAGGGATGTATTTTAAGAGCAAGAGGAAAAAGCAATTGGGAGTGGAGTTCGAGGAACATTGTCCTTTCTTCCTCCAACTCAAACAATCAAGAAAATGAATTTCATAAATTGGATTTTCGAGTATGTTGGCAACTATTCATATACATAGGAAGGTGGATGGATAGAAAACACACAAATGTGATAAGAGAGTTTACATGTTCATATTAGATCACTCTAGACACTACGCACATGTTCATACTAGTTTACTCTCAAGACTATATATTTTTAAAGCAAGAAGATAAATAGGTTTTTGTGAGTCCACAAGCACATTCCTAGACTAGTCTAGAGACTCAATTTTGGTTGGGAGGATAAATCCATCCGGATATGAGTTTCTACGAATGTGCATAAACAATATATCCACTAGACCACTTTAGAGCCTATCCATTTTTAGAGTAAGATGATAAATCATTTGGGAGGAGTTCTTAGCATGCTTTTTATTTTTACTTTAACATAAGCAATCAAAGAAATGAATGTGAGCAATTAGATGCTTAAGCATGCTAGCACATCTGAATATATATAGGAAGATAAATGGATAACAAAAGGGGAAGAGAAAAAGAAAATGTGAGAGAAGCAAGCATGTATACACATGGATCGATAAATAAATAGATAATCAAATATTGATTTTCCCATCATCATGTACTTAGCTTAAGTGAGAACTTGATTTATAAAGAAGATAAGAGTAGATCACGTTTGAATTATTTGTGGTCATAACTCTACATAAAATTAGCTATTCTTAAGATTTCATTGATCCAAAAAGCAAGATATAGTTATCTATGTATTATGCGTGCATTTAAAAAAAATCAAGATACACTTAGATGTATTGTCATTAAGAGTTGCTAGAGGAACCATGATGAGAAAGCTTCAAAGTTGCTTCCCTATACTTGCGTGTATTCTTTAGTGTTGTACTCTATTTTCTATTAAACAATATTCTTTTACCAAGATATATCTCATAATGCTCCAAAGGATAGAAAGAACAATACTAGAGAGGGCTTAACTATGCAAAAATAACTTGGGAGCTTTACACTCGTGGGTCCTCAAACAATTTAAATGGCAAAACATCTAGGTGTATCTTGATTTTCTAAACGGCATTCATAATAGATAGATGGCTACCTCTTTCCTTTTGGATCAATGACCTCTTAAGAGTAACAAGTATTTGTAAAACTAAAAATAAAAAATCATGCAAATTTGAACCAAGTCTTTTTGCTTTATGATTGAGGCTCTCCCAAGTTGAGTACATGATGATGGAAAAATTAGTAGCTAATTTATTTATTTATGTATCAATCCATGTAGATGCGTGCTTGCTTCTCATATATTTTCTCCTTTTCTTCCGTTCTTTTATCACATTCATGTGTTTTCTATCCATCTATCTTCCTATGTATCTATGTATAATTTCCAACATGTGTGAACATCTAATGATTGCTCACATGCATTTGTTTGATTTGTTCATGCTAGAGGAAAAAAGAATGGCGTGCTTGGGGTTTACATGCCAAATAATTCATCCTCGTGCTTCCAAACAGATAGTATTGAGAGTGGTTTTGTGTGGACATATTGTCATGGACACAAAGGAAATCATTTGAATCTTAGATTTCATGTGGCTTCTCATATCTCATGACCCTTTTGGAATTCAAAGGAACCAATGATACCATTGAGTTTCGAACATCCTAAAACCCTAAGATCAATTGTCTACTTCCTTGATTCTAACATTCAAAGGTCCTATTTTGGATTGTTAATGTCATTGATGACATCATCAATTTTGTGACCGCGCTTGAACACCCATATAAGGAGGGCTTGGTGACATATATCTTCAATTTTGACAATACTAGTCTTGGGGGCTCAAGCGATTATGATGTCCAAGTAAGTTCCTTCCAAGTTCTAGTTCTAGTTCTAGCCATGTTTCTTATTTTACTCTTATCTAGTCTAATATTCATGACATCTTCTCGTATCCTCTTGTAATCTCGTAGTAGAAATCTCTTCCATTTATTTCTTGTACCTAGTTCATCTATCTCAATGGAGTTCTTGTAAATTTAAATGTCTTGCTTCATACCTACCATCCTGTTGGAGTTAGACATGTGTGGAAGCACGCGAAGAGCACAAGGAAGAAGAAGAAGCTTGGAGCACAACACACAATACTGAATATATTACAACTAGAATGTACAAAGATATATCACCCGTTAGGGCTTATATCACCCGTTAGGGCTATAGGCGTATATACAAGCTAGGGAAAAAAACCTCCTACAGAGGGAAAAAAGTGCCTTGCCAGTCCTAGTGTGTTCACACACATCACTACCTAATATATCAACAAATCCCCTTGGGCGTGATGCGATGAACGAGGAGCTGACACTCATATACAAGGAAGTTCCAAGCTATGTGGAATCAGTCACAAAAGGAAGTAAGCCTAAAGCTTTATGAAAAGCTTCAAACTTCTCCCTAGGCAGAGCTCTTTGTGAAAAGGTATGCAATGTTCTCTTGTGTGGGCACATATGCCAAGCTGATCTCTCCAGCAGAGATCAGCTTGGCATACCTCTCCCTGACATAATGATAATGCACCTCAATGTGCTTAGTGCGAGCATGGAACACAGGGTTCCTCGCAACTGCTAGTATGCTCTGACTATCAGTGAAGATGGTGGTGGCAGAAGATTGACCAACACCCAAATCAGCCAAAAGGCATTTGAGCCACATACGCTCAATAGTTGTGAAAACTGCCTTATACTCAGCCTCACAACTAGAAATGGCCATAGTAGGTTGCTTCTTGCTCAACCAAGATATACATGAGCTATCAAGCATGAAGTCCACTAGTGGATACACGAGTATCATAGCAGCTAGCCTAGTCAGAGTTAGTAGAAGCATGAAAATCTGGCGGTAGTGATCCCCCCTTGGGATAAAACAATCCAAGTAGCCAGGTACTACTCAAGTAGCGAAAGATGTGCTTAACCGCATGCCAATGCTTAACACCTGGGCAATGCAACACCACTCTTGACCCCTTCCACTATTGATCTTCATTTTTCATGGACATGCATAGAGAAATAAGTTCCTTGTCTAGATTTTTAAAAGCTCAAGGCTCATATGTATATATTAGTAATAAAATCCATTATTTAGGTATGTACTATTACAAGGTATATTCCATTGATTATAGAAGTTTTTTTAACCAAACATATTATGCTTATGATGATGCTTGGAAGGTACTAGATTCGAATATACAAACTCAATTTATACTTGTGCTAGATAACTTGCTAGGAAACTAGTAAGGACTTATCCACCTATAGGATCTTTCCATTGCTAAATGGTGATGATTTTGTATGGGATGGCCATCTTAATCCTTCATGTGCACCCAAGCTGGATGTAGGTTTCTTCCATGGTTTTTTAAGAGATCAATTGATTAGATATATCCAAAAATAAATATTAGATAAAAAACAATGAGTTAAATGTTGTTGATGTCGTGCAAAACAAGTACCAAAGAACCTAATCAAGTAGCCTTACAAAACATTATAGATCTCAATCAAAACATATAGAGGATCATACTACCCTAAATGATAACTTACCTTCAAAGGACGACCTAATAGACATCCAATTATTGATCATGGTTGAAAATTCCATAGAGAAGATGGAACATCATTCAAAAAAATAAAATCCAAATATGGAGAGGTAAGGAAGACTAAAATAAAAGAATAAATGATAACTAATGAATTAGAGGAGAGTTTGGGAACAAACATGACTGAAAGACAAAAACACCATCGTAGAACATCAAAACTAAGATGAACAAAGATAAAGATTTTCCATGAGATAAGATAGAAAGCAACAAATAAGCTCTACTCTAGCATATCCCATACTTGAAGAACTTGACATGCAAAAATCTTATCAAGCAAGATTATAAGTCGTTCCAAGCTCAAGAGACATGAGAAATGCTATCACAGTAGGAACCTAGAAAAGTAAAGGATGGATATGTGCGAAATATGATTGAATTTTCTCATGCTTTGCTAGATCCAATACAAAACATGAGAGGTCCAAAAACCTAATGTTAAGAATGTATTAGAGAATTCCCTCTCATTTAATTTGAAGCTATGCAAAGCTACATAAAACTGAACCATGTACCAGAGCCTATAGGAGAGGTAGATTTATTAGTAATAGATATAGAGGATCAATGGAAAAAGAACCTATGGCTAAGAATCCAAGAAGTGACATGGAAGAAGGAACATCAATCTTAAGTACTTGTCCCTGAGATTGATGTTGGCGATAACCAAATCCAATATGAATTTTTGTATAAGCATTGAGAAGCTCCAATTCCTAGCATGATAGATGATGTATTCTTAAGCTTACATACAATGTAAATCCTATGCGAATGAATCATTTTTTTTGAAAGCTCCAACATCATGTTATATTTGTTGCAAACAAAACCTCAATGATGGGAACACATAGCTAATCAATTTGAAGTTGAACCTAGATGAATGTGTAGAGATTGAAATCACAAAAGTAAGACATTATGTACAATGAATATTTATGGATAAAGTTGAAGAATGTATTGAGGGAGATGAAGGCAATATTTGTTTCCTTATCTAATATAAATGATAGATCACAAGAGCTATCTTCGATATATGTGTGGGTGTTGATATGTAGTACATGGAATATTTATACACCTTTAATTTTTCAAATCCGTGAAGAGTAGACCTCTAATACATATCAATCGTCTTTTTGAGCTTACTTGTTGGAAATCCCTTGGGTTGATTGAAGTTTGGCATTGATTTTGCATGAAAACACTTTCCTCACTTTTGGTTGAACTCAAATCTCTGCAATGATGAGAAACTTCTATCACACATAAACTTACATAAGCATTGGGTTTTTTTTCTATGAAATTAATGAACAAGAAAAGAGGCTAGTACACATTGCTAATAATACATATGTACAATCATGCTTCATGTGCATTAGTTTCATAGTTTTATATATGCGCAATTGTGTAATGTGGCCCTATAATTTATGCATGATTTGGAAATGCATGAACTAAACGGTGCAAAATATGGAATTGTGCAATGACCACAGGGTTTTTGCACGTCAAGGCTCCTACTCATATTTATTTTACTTGAAGAAATCTAAGAAAGTTTTGCATTGTTGTGTCTATTGGATCATAGAACAACTTAATCACTGATTGGTTGAGTGATGGTAAGTTTATGTTCTTGACAAGGATCCGTTTTCTCACATGTTTATGCTCCTTGTGGGTTGTTCTCTTCTTCTTTGTATCTTGGTGATGCTTCTCCTTGGGTATCCATTGTGGCTTGCTCTTTGGTTTTGTTGTAGTCGCATGTGTTTTTGGCTTCACCAACCTTAACTTTGTCATTGATTACCCCTATTTCCTAGTTGTAGTAGGTGAAATATGGTAACCAAAACTTTATTTCTTTGATTTTCTTTTAGCCTTGCTTTTCTTTGACTTTATTGATGAGTTTTCTTTTCAAAAGAGATCAGTCAATTTGATGTTTGTAAGAATTTCTTTGAAATCCACTTCTGTGAACTTCCTTTTTGAGCTACTACAAACTTCTTAGGAACCTAGGCTTGCTTAGTTCCTAGCATTGGGATCTCTCTAAGCTTCTAGGAGAACCGTTGGTAACCGGACGATGAATTTTTGGAAACAACTTATGGAATGGAGAAACTTTTCGCTTCTTGTTCTTCACTTGCTATAAAGGAGATGGGATAGACTTTATTTCTTCCTAAAAATATTTCTTCTTTCCATTCCAAGAATTTTTCTAATTTCCTTCTAACCTCTCTTCCCTTTTTGGCTCAAATTGTTCCTCCTCTCACTAATTGGATTCCTATTCCCACTTGGTAGGTGTTTTTAAGAACATGGAAATGTAAGAATTATAGTTAAAAATTCTAGGACACATGCAATTTAATGGCGATCAAATAAATTTAACATTCTACGCATATTATCATTTTTCACAATCACACATCTCAAAGCTAAGTTTACTACACCAAACAATGAATCTCTTCCTAAAACGATCTATTCATTAATTCCTTGTTCATCAATAACAAGGATTTTTTTTTTTTAAATATTAGAACTTCTACTCCTTTTCCATCAACTCCTATTACCCATATGTCAGTCCGAGAAATAACTTCTTTCATAGACAAACTAGTCCCAAGTGTATAGTACTCTTAGATGCTTATGTGTCTATGAAGGACAAGGTTTTTGTTGATAAATTGGATTTTAAAGTAGCATGTATCCAAGGTTTATCTTCTAGAATCCTTCATTGTGAGCATCAATTCTTCCCCCCTCAACGGATACAAATTGGATGCCAAGATAGTAGCTCAAAAGACCAAGATAAGTGACATCAAAAGTATGCTGCAAATCAGCCATAAGAATGTCAAGTTTTGCATCACATGACCGAGTCTAGAGTATGTCATCAACATAAAGAACAAGCACTATAAGATCAACCCCATTTTTGTGTACATAGAGTGTGCTTTCAATCGGACTACATGTGAAGCCAAGAGCAATCAAGTGCTTAGGGATTTTGTCATACCATGCACGTGGAGCTTGCTTGAGACCATACAAGGCTTTATGCAAGTGACAAACCATATGCTCTTTCCCTTTCATAGCAAATCCAGGAGGTTGCTTCACATAAACCTCTTCTTGCAAATCACCATTCAAGAAGGCTGTTTTTATGTCCAATTGATGCACTTTCCAACCTCGATGGGCAGCCAATGCAACCACGATACGAATGGTAGTCATGCCTGAAGTAGGTACAAATGTTTCCTTATAATCAATGCCATATTGTTGCACATATCCTTTGGCAACCAATCTAGCTTTGTAGGGATCAATGCTACCATCAGATTTTCTCTTAATCTTATAAACCCACTTTGTACCAATGGCATTCTTTCCTTTTGGCAATTCACATAACTCCCAAGTACCATTCCTATGTATGGAATCCATTTCTAATTGCATAGCACTCATCCATTGTTGATCGTCACATGCATCTTCAAAAGAAAGTGGCTTTCATTACATGTTGTAGAAATAAGAGAATAATCCACAAAATTACTTGATGCATGGTGAGAGCTTGATCTTATTCGACCAAGTAAAGGTGCACTCAATTTGTTGTCCTGCGAAGTTTGTTTCAGCCACTTTGGCATAGTTTGTGCACTCTTGATAGACATGCGTTCATTATGTAAAACATCTTCAATATGTACATCATGCGTGGGCTGAATTTCATGCTCATTTTCAGCCATATTTTGATGCAAATGTTCAGCCATATGTGGCTGGAAATTTCCATTAGTTTGGACATTGTTTGGCTGAAATTTTTCGGCCATGTTTGACTGGAAATTCTCTGCATTTTCAGCCCTATTTGTTTGGAATTTTTTAGCCCTTTGAGCCTCAGTTGGCTAGTCTACATGCCCATAGTCAAGTGCACCATTTCGGAACAAAGGCATGAGTGTATCAAACACATCTTGTGAGCTAACTATTGGTTGTTTTTTGCATTCAAGTAGAGGGAAAACTGAATTTTCAACAAATAGCACATCTCGACTCACAATAATTGTGTTCGTCAATGGATGGTACAAACGATATCCCTTACTTTCAGCACTATAGCCAACAAATATACATTTCTTTGCCTTGTGATCAAGTTTGTGACATTGTTGTGATGGCACAAGAGCATATGCCAAACAACCAAATACACGCATATGACTAACCATAGGCTTATGACCATTCCAAGATTCATAAGGAGTGATGACTCTTAATGCTTTTGTAGGGCAGTGATTCAACACATAATTTGCACACATAACTGCTTCCATCCAAAACTTATCAGGAAGATGCTTTCCTTTAACCATACATCGTGCCATTTGAAGTAGAGTTCTATTCTTACGCTCGGCAACACCATTTTTCTGAGGTGTATACGGCACCGTACATTGGTGAGAAATACCTCTTTCACGAAGAAAAGCACTAAACTCATGTGACATGTATTCGCCACCATGATACGTGTGTAGAGTCAAAAGCTTTTGTGAAGAAAAATTTTCAGCCATAGCTAAAAATGCTTTGAAGCAAGAAAATACCTCATTCTTTGCTTTCATAGGATACATCCATGTATGGCGAGTAGCATCATCAATGAAGGTAATAAAATATACATGCTTCCCAACAGATAAAGTCTTGACCGGACCACATACATCACTATGAACAAGCTGCAATTTTCTTGTAGTGTGTGTATGACTATCTTTTGGAAAAGAAGCATGATGCATTTTTCCAAGAATGAAACCTTCACATGCATGCTTTTGAAGGGACTCAAGTGTAGGCAAGCCAATAACCATGTCCTTCTTTTGCAAGTAAAGCAAACTATTGAAGTTCAAGTGACCAAAATGAGCATGCCAAAGCTCCATTTCAGCCATGGAAGAAGTATGAGCAAGCAAGGCATTCGAGACAGTCCTCTTGTATGTATCCATGTGATACAAAACATTACATAATGTACCGGACATCATGATAACATCGCCATTGTTGAAATCATGAACCATACACTTATCATCAACAAAGTGTACATGAAGTCAGCTTTGGCAATCAACGGAACTGGAATTAAGTTCTTCTTGATACTAGGCACATACAATGCATTTTTCAAGAGAATCACACCTCCATTTGCAGCCTTAAGCTCAATTTCTCCTACTCCAATGATAGGATAAGAGGCATTGTTTACACACACCACATGTCCTCCTTTGGGAGCATCTTTCAAAGAGGCAAAAAATCTTTTGCATGATGTTATGTGCTTTGAAGCACCACTATCAAAGAACCAATCTGAATCAACCTCACTCACAACCATACATTTAGAATGCAAAGAAGCATCATAATGACATGTAACAACACATGCCCAAAAATCTTGAGCCATGTCCTTCTTCTTTTCATCGTGTTTAGCAAGATTTCTAACTCATCAATAATATGACCAACCTTCTGACAATACTTGCATCTCTTTTTCTTTTGCAAATCCGCATCATTAGAGGAATGAGTGGAAGAGGAATTAGCTTGAGGCTTTGGTTTTGATGAACCCAAAGCTGAACCATACTTGCTTTTCCCCTTTTCTGAGATAGCAAGTGCTTGCATTCCCTCAATCAAACCACTCCTATTCACTCTAGATTGCTCTTCTTGCAAAAGAAGAGACACAACCTCATCAAATGCATACATATTAGGATATCCTTTTGCAACCAAACGGAGTGTAGTACCAAAGCTTTGAAAAGATTTTGGTAATCCTTTCAACAATGTAGAAATGAGTGATGCATCCAGAATAATCTCATCTATGTTTGGCAATTGCTCTTTCAAGTCCTTGATGCAAGTAAGAAGCAAGAGTGTCCCATGCCTCTCTTGATGTAGAACATGATCGAATGTGTGGAACTATATGATGCTTCACAGAAAGCGCAATCAAAGCGTGAGCTTGAGCATCTTTTCTATCCCATCTAAGCTTCTCCTATGTAGGTGGAGAAGGATAAACCATTGTACTCGAAGAAGAAGCTCCATCTGTGATAGTAGACTGTGAAGTAGAAGAACTTGCAGGTCTTCGATCTACATCTGCCACTATGTTCCAAAGTTGTTTAGCAACAAGAACATGCTTCATCATGTAAGACCACATCGGATAGTTGGTCCCATCAAGCTTATCTTCAGCTTGAAGCATGCCAAACAAGTCAGTGCTGCCCGCCATTTCACAAAAGAACAAGAATATGATAAAATCTTCACTTCGACGAAAGCTAAAATGAATGCTGAAATTTCAGCTCACAAACCGTCACTCTGATGGTGATTCTGACTGCATGAATGGCTTCGAAATGCGGGTAAAACCCCAGCACACTTGGTGGAAATGTTTCTTTCCTGTTGAAATTCACAATTCTATGCTCCCAAGTTGATTTGCACTATTAAAAGTTCACGCGCGCCGTGATGCAAAAAACCGAAACTTAAGAAGGAGCTGAACCTACTCTGATACCACTGTTGGGTGTGTGTAGAAGTGCGAGAGACACACGAGAAGCACACACAAGGAGCATAAACACAGCAAGACACACGGAGAAGACGATGGCTGGAATAGCTCTTTCAATTGACGATGAACTGAACTAAAGTAAGAGCTGAATAATATCCCTAAGTACAAAGTACCACCACATATGAGAGTATCAAGTATCTGGTAACATGGGGAAAAAACCTCAAGCCAGAACTAGAGTAAAAGTGCCCATGTATAGGGAAAAGGTTCACATCAAAGCTACTTGAGGAACACATAAGTGTAACAGTGCTTAACCGCTTGCCAATGCTTGACACTTGGGCAATGCATAAACCTGCTCATCTATGAGACAACAAATTGAATATCTGGCTGAGTAATGCATAAGTAAATCAAGCATCCAACAACCTGCTGATAGAGAACAACATCAAATTCATCTCGAGCATCATGAAGACTCAATTGTAAACCTGTCTCCATAGGAGTGGCAATAGGCTTACAGTCTTCAAGGCCAGAACATTGCAATAATGTGTCAATATATTTCGTTTGACACAAAGCCATCCACCATCAACTTGCATAAATTGAATGCCCAAATAGTGATGCAAATGCCCCAAATTAGACATCTCAAATGAGGCATGCAAATCAACCATAAAATCAGCAATATGCATGTCAAGAGGACTAGTGAGCAGCATGCCATCAACATATACCACAATGATCAGAAGCATATCATTAGCACGCTTAACATATAAGGTGCTTTTAGTTGGACTGTTCTCAAAACCATGTGCAATCAGATAGGCATGTATCTTTTCATACCAAACATGTGATACTTGATTTAAACCATATAATGCCTCCTTTATACCGCACACTCGGTTTTCATGCCCTTTTTGTGGGGCTAAAAAACATACACTTCTTCATGCAAGTCATCATTCAAAAATGTTGTTTTAATGTCCAAGTGATGTACATTCCAACCATGATGAGCTGCAAGTGCACAGATGCTACAAACAGTAGTCATTCGGAAAGTAGGAACAAAGGTTTCATCAAAATCAATGCCTCTTTCTTGCGCATAACCCTTTGCAACAAGCCTAACCCTATACCTGTCAACTGTTCCATCAGGTTTACGCTTCAGTTTGTATACCCACTTTGTGCCAATGGCCTTCTTGCCAGGAGGAAAGTCACATAAAGACCAGGTATCATTCTTCATTATAGCATCATATTCAGATTGCATAGCCGCCATCCAATTTTTTGAATTTTGTGCTTCTTCAAATAAAACATGCTCATTCTCATCGCAGAGACTAGAAATAGCCATAGCATAGCAATCTGGTGCAAAAGAGGCACCATTAGAGCCTGACCGAGTACGATATGATAGAGGTGCATCTAATTTGCTATCACGCAAGGTCTGCACGAGCAATTTTGGCATAATTTTTGCCTGCACAATATCAGCTCTCTCATCAACAAGTGCATCATGTAAATCTGCATCAGAAATGGAATGATCTGCATCATCACATGAAACCTGCAAAGGTTGAGAAGTTGCCTCATTAGGACCAGCACTAGACTATCCACCTGTAAAAAGAGGAAGCAAAGTATCATACATGTCTTTGGAGATAACATATGTCTCTTTAGTACATGAAAACAATGGCTGAATAGCATCCTCCACAAAAACAACATCACGGCTAACTAGAATGTGTTTAGTCTGTGGATGATATAGACGATAGCCTTTACTTTCAAAACTGTACCCAACAGAAATACATTTTACTTCTTTATCATCCATTTTTTTGCAATGTTGTTCAAGCACTAATGCATATGCTAGACAACCAAAAACATGCATATGTTGTACACATAACAACCTCAAGCCAGAAACTATGTGGTAAAGCTTGATTCTTGATCATACACCTCGCCATCTCCATGAGTGACCTGTTCTTTCATTCAACAACTCCATTCTATTCAGGTGTATATGGCACTGTACACTGATGTTTTATCCCACAGTCAGCCAAAAATGCATTAAAGTCAGAAGACATATATCCCCCCCCTCGATGAGAATGGAGGGTGCCCATTTTACATGCTGACATATTTTTAGCCAAAACTAGAAACTGTTTGAAGCACATAAAGACTTCACAACCAAGCCAATCTTGGCTAATGCAAAAAATAATAACAGATTTTTCTTGATCCTTGGCACAAACAAAGCATCTGACAAAGTGAAAGAACTACCATCAGCAGTAGATAAAATGATCTTACCAAATCCCATAATAGGATAGGAGGAGTTTTTGGTGCATGTAACAGTATTCCCTATAGAGGCAGGCTCGAGTGAAGAGAAGAAACTACGTTGCGAGGTAATATGTTTGGTCACCCCACTATCAAAGTACCAAACATCTGAGTGTACTGCAAACATGCACCGCTCATGAGAAGATGTGTCAAAATTGCAAACAGTAGTAAACGCCCATTCTTCTTCCTATACAAGATTAGCAGACTCTGTTTTTGGTGTAGAGGCCTCTGCAACAACCATTCCGGCCTCTTTCTTCTTTGCCTCTTTAGCAACCAGTTTTGGACAGCTCTTGATGACATGATCATTTGCTTTACAGTATTAGCAAAACAATTTCTGCTTTTTTGATTTCTTCTCATCTTTGTCTTCCTTCTTTGAATGTGCAACATTTGCAGATTTCTGCTTACTAGTAGAAGAGCTCCATTTTCCTTTTCCCTTCTAACTAGCCAGGAAAGCTTCATCTGCAACATGCATAATAGACCTGTTCTACCTAGACTGGTCTTCCTGCAACAAAATAGAAACTAACTCCTCAAATGACAAGGCATTTGGATTGCCTTTCATCATCAAACGAGGAGTAGAAGCAAAACTCTGATATGAGTCAAGAAGACCATTCAGAACGATCTGCACAAGTGAGATATCTGGTATAACTTCATCAGTAAAAAAATCAATTGTTCTTTCAAATCCTTGATCTTTGTGAGAAAATTGTCCATAGAATCACCTTCATTCATGTGCTCACTCTCCAATTTGTTTTTGGATGTAAGCAACACGAGCCTCATTCCTAGCCTGGTACAATGTGGTAAGTGTATCCCAAACATCCTTAGCTATTTTGCAAGAGCGAATGTGAGGAATAATGGCATGTTTGACAGACAAAGATATCAATGCATGTGCCTGAGCATCTCTACCATCCCAATGAATTTGCTCTACAGTAGGTGCAACAGAAAGAGCGGCATGAATAGGAATCTGCAAAATATCATCATCTTCGACACCATCTTCATCAGCTCTAGCACTTGTATTTGCAGTACCTGTATTCGCAGGTGTAACAGGATGTCTTTCAACACCCTGCATAATATTCCATAGTCCTTTTGCGACCAATACATGATGCATCATATAAGCCCATAATGGGTAGTTGGTACCATCTAACTTATCCTCAACAGCCAACATACGGAATGCATCACTACTTTCATCCATGGCCGATGAATAAAATACCTTGATGCAGAAAATTGACTGTATCTCAAAAAGTTGAACAGAACTTCCGAGACAGATTTTGCTAAACCTGTAGCAAACTTCAAGACGCTTATATTGGCGAACTGAAGCTGGTATATAACTTTGGCACAAAAAGTCAAAATAGCCTGCACAAGTGCTATGATAGTGCGTTTAGAGGTCAAAACGAGCTCAGATCGTGATTTCGATACCACAAAGCGAAGCTGTTTTGAACTTTGAAACACCTTGAGTATGCTTACCAAATTTTGTGCGATTCTGAGATTGCGACCGGAGAGGTGTAGACAATGCCCTAGATGAAGTGGCGACGTGCTCTGATACCAATTGTTGGAGTTAGACGTCTACGGAAGCACGCGAACAACACAAGGAAGAAGAAGAAGCTTGGAGCACAACACACAATATTGAATGTATTACCACTAGAATGTATAAGATATGTAGCCCATTAGGGCAATAGGCGTATATACAAGCCGAGGAAAAAAACCTCCTAAAGAGGGAAAAACATGCCCCAATGGTCCTAGAGTGTTCACACACATCACTACCTAAATATATCAACATTATTAACATTACGCACGTATTATTCTTGACTCTTTTTATGTGTTCATGAATCTCATGAAGTGTATAAATATGATCTTGTGCAAAGGAATCTGCCATAGGGATATCAATTTGAGTGATAGTCATGGAAGTGGGAAGCTTTTTACCATAAACAATTTCATATGGTGTGCATCGAGTAGTAGTTTGTGTTGTGTTATTATATGCAAATTGTAGTAAAGGAATTTTCTCATCCCAATTACTTGGATTATCTAAAGAATAGCAACATAATAAATCTAAAATAGTACTATTTGTAGCTTCACTTTTCCCATTACTTTTAGGATGAAATGCATAGCTAAAGTCTATTTTGGAGCCTAAATTTTGAAATAATGCAACCCAAAAGTGGTTATAAAGACGAACATCCCAATTTGATGAATTGGAGAACCATGATGTGGAAAAACACATTTAATAAATAACTTACCAAAATCCTCTATAGTATGGTTAGGCTCCATGGCCTTATATAGAACCTAAACCTATTACTAAACATGTGAAAAAAAATAGCAATATTGGAATCAAAATAAAACAGGGAAGGTTTTGTTTTGGAAATATAAATAGAAAGAGAGACAAAAGTAATGTTAAATATAAGTTAAACGGAATAGGGTATCAACACGTGAGAGTAGGCTAGTGGATAAAGCATATCTCTTGCGAGTGAGAGGTGGTGGGTTCAAATCTCCTACATGCTAAAGAGGGAAATAAGTAAGTTCTTATTGCCACTCATTAGTTAGAGAGGGTTTGCGCATAGCCAATAGCTTCCAATGGAACCAAAGTGAACCAAGAGAACCACGAGTGCCAAAGATGCCAAAGTTATGCCATAGTTCTATGCCTTAGTCGATGAAGTTATGCTATAGTTCCATGCCAAGAGAACCAAGAGAACCATTACTGTCAGAGAAGCCAAAGATACCAAAGTTATGCCATAGTTCTATGCCTTTGATAAACGAATTTGATAAACAAACCGAACGGGAACTAGAACACTGCAGAGTGCACAGTGAGACAGTGTGACAGTGTGATGGTGTGACAATGCACAAAGCATAGTTCACAATGTGATAGTGTGACAATGTGACAGTGCAGAATGCACAGTGTGACAGTGTCACAGCGGCATGAGGGCACATGGCACAGTAATATATAAAAAAATAAACACCCATGACAAGAAAAAAAACGTGAATTGACAAACGCAAACTTGGACCGGACGAGAATAAATGAACGGAGATAGGTGTTGAATCACAAAAGTACACCTCCACAGACGTGTGCAGGTATATATAGGAATAGCTAATGAAGTTAAGGATCTACTACACAAATGACTTATAAGGCCTAGTTCTGCTCCCTTGGAGCACCTTTTCTCTTAGTGGAGAAGAAGAACAAGATTTATAGGATGTGGATTGACTATAGAGCTTTAACAAAATTGATCTTGAATATGGGTGTCATCAAATATGAATGACACAAAATGACATTTATAAGACCACCTTTAGAATTCAAACTAGTCACTTTAATGGTAATACCTTTTGCACTCATCAATGCACTTGCTATATTTTCACGTATGATGAATAACATTTTCTTGATTACCATGCTTTTGTTCTTGTTTTCTTTGATGATATACTTGTGTATAGTGAGAATGACAACGACAAGGAAATTCATTTAGCAACAATCTTTAATTTGTTATGAAAAAAAAGCAAATTGCAAATCTTGAAAAGAGTTCTTTTTTTCAAAAAGAGTTAGAGTATTTGGGACATATTTTTTCTAGTCAAGGCATTCATGTAGATCCAAAGAAAATTAAAGTAATTGAAGAATAGCATGTATCTCAATCTATGAATGATGTATGCTCTTTTCTAGGGTTAGCTAGTTTTTAAAGAAAGTTTGTAAAAGGTTTTTCTTATTTAGCACTTCCACACACATTATTATTGAAGAAAAAGTTAAAATTTTCATGTGGATTAGCATAACAAGTTTTTTTGAAAAAAATCAAACATGCACTTTCTCATTCACCTGTTTTACAATAACCAGATTTTGCAAGGTAGTTACAGATGATATGGGTTTAGGTATAGGTGTTGTATTAATGCAAAAATGATCATCCCATTGCATTTGAAAGTGTGAAAATTAAACCTTGTGAAAAGAATTACAGTACATACGATAAGGAACTCTTAGCTGTTGTGCATGCTTTAAAAATTTGGAAACATTACCTTATGGCTTCTGAAGTTCTAATCAAAACAAATCAACAAGTTATTAAACATTTATTAAATCAACCACTGATTTTTGAAAGACACATTCAATGGGCTTCATTCATACAAAATTTTAGCCTATAATTCAATATCAACCTGGTAAAGTTAATGTTGTAATTGATGTCGTTAATCGCTTCCCATCCCCACAAACAAATATTGTTTCAATCAATAATATTCTTGCTATTCCTATTCATTCATTTCATGACATGATTCTGACTTATGCATCTAATTTGTATTTTTCACAAACATGAACTGCTTTCAATAATTCTACACCATCTGATGAGGATCACTACACTTTTCATAATGGATTCTTGTATTTCCAACACAAGTTATGCATCACACAAGCTTTCAATGAATTTGTTTATGAAAGAGATGCATGAACCTCAGTATATGGGTCATAGGGGTATACAAAGTACTATTTCTATGTGCAAAGAATTTAATTTCTTTTGGCCAAATATGAAAAAGGATATTTCACAATATGTTTCCTATTGCATTATGTGTCAATGCGTGAAATAACATCATGGTAAAGCATTTTGGATTATTAATGCCACTTCCCATACCTAATGGATCATGGGAACAAATTTCTATGGATTTTATTACTGGTCTACGTACAACTTCATCTCATAATGATATAATTTGGACAATTGTTGATAGGTTTAGTAAACAATCGTATTCCATTCCTTGCACCTCAAGCTACTAAGTTATTTATTAAATGTGTTTTTCACATCATGGTTTTCCAAAAGTTATTATATCAGATTGAGATGTTTGTTTTTGTAATCACTTTTGGGTTGCATTATTTCAAAATTTAGGTTCCAAAATAGACTTGAGCTCTGCATTTCATCCTGAGTGTGATGGACAAAGTGAAGTTACGAATAGTACTATTTTAGATTTATTACATTGTTATTCCTTAGATAGTCCAAGTAATTGGGATGAAAAAACTCCTTTACTACAATTTGCATATAATAGCACAACACATACCACTACTCGACGCGCACCGTATGAAATTGTTTATGGTAAAAAGCTTCCCACTCCCATGACTCTCACTCAAAATCATATACCTATGAATGATTCTTTTGCACAAGATCATATTTCTACACTTCATGAGGTTCATGAGCACATTAAAAAGAGTCAAGAACATTACATGTATAATGTTAATAAGAAATGAGTAGCTAAACAATTTAATGAAAATGACTTTGTATGGTTACAAATAATTAAAAGATGTTTGAAAAAAATTTCACTGGAGGAACGGTTATCGGTATTAAACAACTCTGGTTCGAAAAGCTTGAGAACTCCATTGAAGATGTAAGTCACCGTTGGATTGCTGTTTCTTTTGGTGCTCCTCTTTGTGTTACTATGGTTTCTTTGTATGCCCCTAACGGGGATTTGGAGAGACTGAACACTTGGGCTTCCTTAGACTCGCTTCCCCACAACGTGCTTATTTGTGGAGACTTCAACATGGTGGAAGACCCTATGGACAGATGGATGGGCAAGGGCAGGGTCATCGACAGTCGGGAGAAAGAAACGTGGGACATGACCAAACTCCACTTGGATTTGATTGAGTTCAAAGACTCGAGTGGCTTTTCTTGGTCGAATCTCCAAGCGGGCGAGGACCTGAGGAAAGCCAGACTCGATAGATGCTACATCTCTCAGAGTTTTACTCAACAGTGGGGCCACCCTACCATCACGCAACGCACTGACCTCACTATCTCTGATCACTACCCGATCGTTATCACTTTTCAACCATCCAACAAAATCCGCAAGGCTCCGTGGTTCCATGCCAACGCGACCACCTTCTCTCTCCCTTCCGTCCACCAGGAAATTTCCGATGTGTGGAAAGTGGCGTTCGCCTCTGGCTTGGCCCCTGCCAAGTGCTGGAGAAGTGCGGTCGACAAGTCTCGTAAGATCATGATAAGAACTAAGAAGATGCTCGAGACTGTGCGGCGGGCTCGCAGGGAAGCCCTTTACCACAGACTCTGGCGGCTCGAGGAGGAAGTGAACAAAGGAAAACAACAAGCCCAGAAAGGCCTCAGGAAAATCAGAGCAGTGTTGAGATACGAGGAAGAAATACAAAGGAAAAACTTGCAAATCTTCTTCAAGGAGTGGTGGGCAGGCAAAGCCAACAAACCCACCAAAGAGATGTGTCGTATCCTTAAAAGGAAACACAACAGAGAATCGATCCCCCTACTGCTAGACCCACATGGCAATGTATGCAATTCGGAAGAAGATAATTTTGGCATCATCGAGGGGCACTTCACGAGACTCCTGGGAACCTCGAACCCCCTTTCCCACCATAGAAGGGCTTGTATGGCTGCCATTTCTAGGGTTTCCCCCCGGAGGATACCACCCAACCTCCACTCCCTGCTTCATGCCCCTATCTCGGATTCAGAAATCATTGAGGTCATTGATGCCCTCCCTCTCGGTAAAAGCCCGGGACCCGACGGACTCACTAACGAGTTCTTTAAAGCCTTCAAGCTGGTGGTTGCCACCCCTCTTCGGATGGTTTGGCAAGAAGCGCTAAAGTTTGGTGCTCTTCCTTCTTGTCTAAATAATGGAATTATCAAGTTGATACACAAGAAGGGGGAAAAGAACAGAATCGAGAACTGGCGGCCTATTACGATGCTCCAAACAGGATACAAGATCATCGCCAAAGTCATTGCCGACAGACTCTCGTGCCACCTGAGATCTTGGCTTAGTGAGGACCAAAAAGGTTTCATCAAAGGCAGGTCTATCCTGGAAACCATCATGGATATTTGGGAAGGTACTCAATTTGCAAATGAGTCTAATCAAGATGTGGTTTTCCTCAAGATCGACTTTGACAAAGCCTACGACAGGCTAGAATGGGACTATATTCTGCAGTCACTCCAAGATCTCGGACTTAGTCAGAAATTCACCAAGATGATCGCGACCCTTCTCGGAAACGCAACGACCCAAATTAACGTTAACGGCAAACTTTCGAAGGCGATCCATCTTAGAAGATCTATTAGGCAAGGGTGCCCTCTGGCCCCCCTTCTTTTTGCCATCGCCACTGAGGGGCTGAGCAGACTTGTGGCTCATCACGTGGAGGCTGGCAATATCAAAGGCCTCCGGTTGCCTCACGACCACAGTCAAATCATCATGAGACTTTTTGCTGATGATATGAACGCGTTCGTTCACAATGATAATACCAGCCTGGAGACTTTCTGGAGGTGTCTCGCTACCTTTTGTGATGCCTCTGGATCCAAAATCAACCACTCCAAGACCGCCTTTAGGGCTATTGTGGGACAACATCCTGGCCTTTTCATTGATCATGGCTGTCAAATCATTCCGCAGGGCCAAATCTTTCGACTTCTTGGAATCCCCTTGGGGTTTGGCGTCTCTATGGAGCAGCGATGGAACTGGGTGTTGGCTAAACTCGAAAACAAACTCAACTATTGGAGAGGTATGCAAATCAATCTCGCTGGGCGTGCGATGGTCATCAACACGTTCCTCCTCTCTTCTACCATCTATTTCCTTTCTTGTTGGAGACCGAATGAGCAAGGCCTGTCCAAACTGAATAGTATTTGTAGAAACTTTCTTTGGACGGGCGATCATAACAGAAGGGGGGTGCCTAAAATCAAATGGGCCATCTGCACTAGCCCTAGAGATAGCGGGGGGCTTGGTATCCTAGACATTGGGTCTATGGCTAACAAACTGGCAGCCAAATGGATGATTAAGGCTTGGTGCAATAGAGAGGCCTCGTGGGCCAAGCTGATCTTCAGAAACAAGAATGAGTTGGCCCTCACGGGGTTCCCGAACTGGAAGAATCTCGACATCATGACCCTGCTTTTCTCTCCGATCCCCGTCTTCCCGAAAGGCTCCAATCTCGTGTGCTCCCTTTGGAAGGGCTGGAATAAAGTCAAAGGCTTCACAAGAATTAGTGAGGACTGGAAGTGGGCGGCCGGAATCAGACAAAACGACTCTATCTGGTTTCCGATACATGGCATCCGGAGTGTGGAGTCGTGGAACATTCAAAATGCCAAGAAGCTATGGAACAAAGGATTCAAAAAATGGAAACACCTCTGGAAACATGACACCAACAACTGGATCAACTTCGAGGACATTGACCCTCGCATAAACATCTCCTACGAAGAATGGAACACTTTGCAAAGTAGATGCCTCGCTTGGGATCGTCACAAGACTCGCCTTCTCATGGGACACGACACACCGAACTCGCTTGGTCTCAAATGGCACAATGGAAATAGCATACTCAAAATCCCGAATATCAAAGAAACGGCTGACCTCCAGATCAGCCTCAACAAGAAGTGGTGCCTGTCTTGGACGCGGCTTCGGTGGGACATGAAATTCATGGGTATCTGGCACCCCCTTATTGAGATTAAGAAGTCTGTCCTCTTATGGCAAATTCTTCATCGAGGAATTTGGACCAACCATAAGGCTAGCAAACTTTGTGGGATCCCTCCTTGGTGCAAACGCTGCCACCGTGCTATCGAAGATGTCCCACACATCTTCCTTACGTGCCCCAACTCCTACAGAATCTGGCAGACGGTTGGAATGAAAATCAGACTTCAAAAACAGCTTAGTTGGAAACAAGTCCTTTTGGGAGAAGCGATCGGCTGCTCTGCGACACTCTGGAACGCCATCAGGGGGGAAGTCCTGTGGAAAATTTGGCGGGAGAGGTGTGCTCTCAACTTCGGCGATCCCCCCAGGGAGTGGTCGATTGAGAAATCACTATTCCTCCTGGGCAAAAGGATCGTTAACAGTAAGAAGTCCCCCCCCTTCAGGCACCATCAAGTCCTCCTTTTGATCAACAACAAGCTCAAACCCAAGTGGGCCCCGCATGAGGGCGATGAGAGGGTGATTAACCTTCTCTGTAATGCAACCTAGGATTCAATCAAGCTTCCCCTGCTTTGTGGGATTTGGGGGGTCCCGTGGGCACTAGTCCCCTTCTATTGTACCTTTGTTTCTTAATTTAATTCAAGTCCGGGAGAGTAGGCTATTGCCGAACTTCCTTTATATAAAAAAACATCCTAAGTTAAATTTGCACCACGTTATTATGGACTTTTCCATATTATTGAAAAAATAAATGATAATGCTTTTAGATTAGACATACCCTCTCATTGGAATATACATAATTCTTTTCATATTAGTTTATTGAAATCCTTTAAAGGAACTTTACCACTCACCCCTAATTTAGATGATCCTCCTTTACTTGAAGAGGATGCTAAAACTTTAGTTCCAGAGAAAATACTTGATTATGATGTTACTACTACACACATTGTTAAGCTATATCATAGATATTTAGTTAAATATGAAAATCACTCACTTGAAGAATCTCAATGGATTCATAAGACGTCATTAGCTCCACATTATGACCACTTGATTTCTGCATATCATTGACACTCACATTAAATTCCAAGATGCATGTGTTTTTACATGGAAGATGCTTATGATTGTTTAGTGATGGGACATGTGACTGACCATCCATGTCTACTTTATTCTCATCAATTGAATCACTTGCTTGTCAACTGAGAGGCATGTTATACTTTATGGAATAATGGAATGTTAAATGGATTTTAATGCCTTGAGGTTTTTAATGTGATTGTGTTTTGATTTATCAGGTGAAGAATCATGAGGGCATGAATGCACATGGATTTATTCAAATATTTTTTAAGATATTCAAAAGATAGTATTTTATTTATTTTTTGTAAAAATAGTAGATCGCTTAGAAAGTTATGCTTATGTAAAAATAGTAGATCACTTAGAAAGCAATGATTTGTAAATAAGAAGATTTTTCGTAAATGCACACTTTTCGAAGCACTGTCCTCATGTATCTTCTATTCAGGACATAATGAAAATAGCTATAAATGCACATACTCTGATAGACTCATCCATCATAGTATGTGGGGGGAGATTTTACCCAATCTTGTGTTCGGTCTCTTGTCTCTCTCTATTCTATGTGTGCTTTTGTGAGATTTTGTTACTGTACTATCTCTGTGTACGTGCATCTACAAGATCCAGTCAACACTCATATAAGTTATGAGACTTTTCGAGTAAGAATGTTGTAGTTCTTTATCAGAAATGTTGCATGTGTTTCTAAGGAGAGAACTTGGAAATATTCTTTTAAGAAAGGTAAGTTCAACTGAGTCAATCAAGGATAAATCACTTAGTCTAAAATACAACCAAGTGGGTGGATATCTTGAATCAAATCTATGCCTTTGTTATAGACATATGTCAAGAGATGGTTAAAAGGATAGAATTAGTTACCCGCATAATTGTAGTTAGGCTTAAATATTCAAAAGCATCTTCTTGATAGTACAACTAGGTGAGTCAATCCCTTGAGTTGAAGATGTATACTAGATTGGCATTCTAGCATAAAGGATTGAAAGGGAGTAGTCAAGACAATTGAAGCATGATGGTTTCAGAGTAAATTTAAACATCATTAAAGCTCAGTGGCTCAAGACATCCATGTTTTATACCAATAGATTTTGATAGATGGATGATGGTTTAACTTTACCCAAAGAATATTTTTGAGAATTTGGTGTAATATCATAAAGATAGAAACAATACGTCAAACCCTTGACTAGAATCATTCACCCAAAATTTTACTTCTTCCTTGCCACTTTTTCAAATCTTGGAATCGACTTTGAAAGACATTTGTAGTCATAACTAGACTAGGTTGAACTAGACGGAATATATAACTGAATTAAACATCATAGATGGATGTTCTATATAGAAACCATTGAATTTTAGAGAACACTTGAGTTCAAGAACTCGTTCATCCATTGATTATTGCTTCAAGATCGATGGATGAAGGAAAAAAATAGAATTCCTCTCAAAAAGTTTGAGTAAAACTCTTGAAGAGAAAGAAGAAGACTTGTCCAAGCCCACATAACCTAGTGGTTGACAATTTGAGTCTATGGGAGGAAGTCTCGAGTTCAAATTTTGGGTAGACATATCCATGAGTTCCCCAAGATGGGTGCGTCTACCTTATGAGTTGGGTGTGTCGTTCCAATTCATTGCACTCTCAAAAACAAAACCTTGAAGAGAAAAGATTCAGGAATTGTTTCTAGTTCTAATAATTCCAAACAAGTCGTCTAGTGTAAGTCATTTTGAAGTTGGTTTCCCAATGAAGTAAATGAAACAATTTTTTCTTGCATTCTACTTTGGAGTCTAAAGACCAATAGGACATGGTAGTACTGTAATTGGGAAAAGAGATTAGTACATGTTGGTTAACAAGTTGGACATAATAAAAAACATATAAGTTGGATGTTTGGTCAACCTCAACTTAAGGATATTTCTCAAAGTCTTGAACTAGTCAGAGATCCGTCTATTTTGATAGGTCCATGCACAAGTAGTGCATAGAAATGGACCTACATAGAAAATTAATGGGAAAGTCTGAGAATCCACCTATTTCATATGTTTGTGCTATGGATGCCTAGTTTGTACATAGCAAAAAATTGAATAAGGCAGGGGTATTTTAATCCACCTTATCATTCTTTCCATACTTTTAGTGTCCCATGTGCGAATCTAAAAGAACTGAATATCTTTGTCTCTCACAAGCTTAAGCTAATTCCTCATTGTTTTTGAGTTACAAGGCTTGGAAAAGTGCTGTTTTTAGGTACTTAGCAATATATATATATATATATATATATATATATATATATATATATATATATATATATATATATATATATATATATATATATATATATATATATATATATAAGAAAAGCCTTGATTCATCTTATTCATGTTCACAGATTCAGAAAATGCACATTGGTATGTGGGTTATTTTAGGTGATTGAGGTTTGTGTGAGAGTGTTGTAGCAATTGTCTCTATTTTTGTAGGTACGATTCTTGAGGTGGACATGAAAACTAGACGCATGGGCGGTCCGAAAGTCTTGCATGAGATATGCAAAAAAGAAATTATCTTGGAGCATGCGGATTCTAGGAGCACATGTCTAGGAAGGCATGATTGGTCGTGCAGGGGTAGAAAGGGGAGATCCAAAGATGAAGACTGAGAGCTAGGGAGAGATTATGGTCGTGCATTGATCACAATCATTTTCTTCTTCTATGATTGAGATTGAGATTGGGATTGGGATTGGGATTGAGATTGCGATTGTGATTGCAATTGCTTTGTTTTTCTTCCTTATATCTTCTTGTGCCAAATTCTATTATTCTATGTGGATTGTGATTGAAGATTAAGAGACTTGTTACATTAGCCCACACATGGATTCCCCTCTTTTCAAATCTATTTTGGGATAGAATACCTTAGTTGTTTGTTGTGTGGACACAAAATATTATTTTCAAGTTAACCCTTGCAAAATATGTAGTAACAAATCATGCTACAAAGCATGGTTGACTACACAACAACAAAAACAACAACAACAATGGCAACAACAACAAAGGAGTTTTCAAAAAGCCTAGCAATGTCAACGTAGAAGAGGAGACAAATGAAGAGGAAGAAGTTCAAGTTAGTTTCACCTATGATGATGTATTGTAAAACATCTCCTTTGTACCATCCTCATATTTATAGGGAAGTATTTGTACCATCCATGAGTTTATTGATAGAAGGATATAAACATTGTACCACCTTCTTTATACATGGGAATTAACATATTTTTATAATACCCTAGCTTAATTGTAAGGAAAGGATAGTTCCCAAAATCTATTTGTATAATCAAGTTCAAAAGGGGGGAATTTTTTGAGCTTGTGCAGGAAGAAGAATGGGCATTTACTACTGTTTGCAGTTTTGACCCATCTTCTCATGAGCAGTGCATGTCTGTAGTAGACTCAGATGTTTGGTACTTTGATAGTGGGGCAACCAAACATATTACCTCGCAGTGTAGTTTGTTCTCTTCACTCCAGCCTCCCCCTACAGGGAATACTGTTACATGTGCCAACAACTCCTCTTATCCTGTTATGGGAGTTGGTAAGATCATTTTGACTACTGCTGATGGTAGTTCTTTCACTTTGTTAGATGCTTTATTTGTGCCAGGGATCAAGAAGAACCTGTTATCAGTTTTTGCATTAGCCAAGATTGGCTTGGTTGTGAAATTTGTTAATGACAGGTGTACAGTTCATGATCTGTCAAATGGCGATGTGATTATTGCTTCTGGCATTTTATGTCGTGGGCTGTATAAGCTCATAGACTATGAAAGATCTATAAATGATTTGGTATGTGCAGTAAATGATTCTCAGGTTGTGACAGATGCAAAGCTTTGGCATGCACGCTTTGGTCATCTGAATTTTGCTAGTTTGCTACGCCTGCAGAAATCTGAAATGGTGTCCTCTTTGCCCAAACTTGAGGCACCTGGAAAACATGTTTCTGAAGGCTATATTTTGGGAAAAATGCAGCGTTCGTCCTTTCCAAAAGATGGTTCAGTACGGGCTACTCAGAAATTGCAACTTGTACATAGTGATGTCTATGGTCCTATGCAGACACCTTCTTTTGGGAATTATCTTTACTTCGTGACTTTCATCGATGATTTTTCCAGGCATGCATGGGTATATCCATTGAAGGCAAGGTTCGAAGTGTTCATGTGCTTCAAACAGTTTTTGGTTTTGGCTGAAAATTTGTCAGCATGTAAAATGGGCACCCTTCTTTCTAGTCGAGGGAGGGAATATATGTCTTCTGATTTTTAATGCATTTCTGGATGAATGTGGGATAAAACATCAGTGTACGGTGCCGTATACACCTCAACAAAATGGAGTTGCTGAACGAAAGAACATGTCACTCATGGAGATGGCGAGGTGTATGGTCAAGAGTCAGGCTTTACCACATAGTTTCTTACTTGAGGCTGTCATGTGTGCAACATATGTACTAAAGAGGTGTCCCACTAAAGCGCTGCAGTCTATCACTCCATATGAGGCTTGGCATAATCGCAAGCCATCTGTTGTTCATCTGCGTGTTGTAAGCGGCCGGAAAGGAACTCATATTTTTTGTAATATGTATTCTGAAAAGTCACACGCATGATGTAAAGGCATAGTGCAAAATTGTAACCTTTGAGAGATTAATGAAAAGAGTCGCATGAAGCAGAAGGTGTAGTCATCGGACTCTTGTCTGGGCGAGAGCAAAAAGCAAAGCACTGTTGCTGAAACTCGGTGTAATCTGAGTCTGTTGTTAATTCTGTTGATTAAGTTAAATCATTAACTGAAGTTAATGAAGTATTAAGTAAACTGATTAATGAGATAAGTGAAGAAGTTATACAGTTAACTGTCTGATGTGGAAGTGTGTTGAAGAACGTATTCAAAATAGTACTAGGAAGATAATTCGACCTAGCGTGTTAATTCGGTGAAGTAGTATATTCTTAATTTGTAGATTTGGGAAATTACAAACAGGGCCTCTGTTTACAGACCCCTAACCATCCTAAGAACCCAGGACTGAAAATAGATTAAACTGGCAAAGGTTTAACACTAGCGCCGTCTATGGGAAATGGAGTAGCCGTTTGCATCGAAGATTAAAGATTGACGAAGAATTCTTTGATATGTAATACGTTCCGACGAATCATACCCCAAATACCGCAGAGATCAACATCCCTAGGCAGTTCCGAACCTATTAGGAACACCCCTTGGTGGTAGAAGTACATGACAATTACGTCCAGTTGCAGAAGGTTCATTACAGCCAGCCAGCAGCAATTCTGGTGGTATTTCGGTAGCACACGACGAGATTCCGGTGCGTTCCGGTGTGAGTCTGATACCTTATGAAGAAAGTACGGTGATTTCTGGTTGTACAGAGGCGCTGTGCGGAGATAGTTTCGCATTATCTGGCCAGAATTTGGTCACTTTCGGTGACAGGTTTGCGTTATCCGGTGAGAACGTTTGCGGTGACAGTGCCGTCTGGTCCCGTGAGAACTCGGCGAGTTTCGGTGAGAGTTTGGTATTACCTGGTGGCGATTCGAAGCTTTTTGGTGAAACTGCGGTGCTATTTGGTGGACATTTACTACGCTCACCATATTTCAGTGCATGATTAGCTAATTTCGACACTAAAGTGAAGGAAGGGCTGTTAGATTTAGAGTTAAGCAATCGGTTCAATGACATTTTAGGACCGGAAAGTGAGCAGGTTGACCATACAGTTCAGGAATATCAAGAGATACCACCCCAATTTTCAGGTAACAACAACAATGCCACTAACAACAACACCATGAGTGGTTCACAACAACAACAACAAACACTGCCACAGCCGCAACCACAACATCAGTAGCAACAGGTTATCCCACCGCGCTTGGTGCCAGCAGGGGTCACATACACAAAATTTGGAGGTTTTCCGGGGGATGATCCCGATGCACATGTATGAACCTTTGAGATTAATTATGCAGTTCTGAATTATCCTGCAGATCCTGTGTATAAAGCTATTGTGTTCCAGTCAACCCTGGTTAATGAAGCTGCACGATGGCTAACCGAATATGATTTGAACCACTTTTGGCAGTATGATGATGTGAAGGATGCCTTTCTATAATGGTTTCGGTTAAAGGAGAACCTCGCCGAAATTTTTGATTACTTGCAGTACAATAGGCAGAAACCACACCAAACTGTAGAGGATTATGCCACACTATTTCGGACTCATTTACGGCAGTTGCCACCAGCACATGCTAATTTACCAGATGATGTTATCACACAGTGGTTCATCAATGGATTAAAGCCCCAATTGAAGTAGATTATGATCATACGATGCGTGGGTGGATATGACTTTGAACGCTGTAATTGCTATGGCATTACAATTAGAAAACAAAGTGGGTGGATTCACCGAAGACCTAGAGTGGCTGAAAGCATCTAGGCAATCCAACGAGGATCCTTTGAAACAGATATATTGTACCAAATGCAAAAATCCATGGCACAACAGCTCAACATGCGCGCTGAATCAACTGTATTGTGCCATTTGCCACACAACATACCACACTACGGAGACTTGCCCGTACAATGCCAAGGTACAAAATAGAGCAGCTGTTAATGCCATTATTCAGGAACAAGGGCAACCGGCCAGCCATTATGTCCCACCACAGATGAGGAATACCCAGTACCAGGGATACAGGAATTATCAAGGAGGGCGGTCAAATAATTTTGGACAAGCCCGGTGGAATGCAGGTCCATGAGGAGAAGGTACATCTCCCCCACCCCCTAAATGTCATTTTTGTGGTGAAATTGGACATATCCGAAGGTTATAAAAATTTGCATCGGAGTATGACAAAAAGAAAAAAGAATGATAACATCCGATGGAAAATATGGTGTATATCTCACCAGTAGACACGCAAGTAGCAGTGGTCCAAACACGTTTCGAAAAGCAATTACAGCCAGCTGCAGAGATTTTTGAACCCGACATTTGTGAACAACAGAAGGTGTTTACAAGAGCAAGCAAGTGGGCGACGCAAGAGCAAACCGTATTCCCTGACCCAATTTCGGTGATGCAGCAAAGCATACCACCGGAAGTACCAAAAAGGCAAAATCTAACTCACACAGTACCGGAGTCCACACCGGAGACCGTACCGGAAACATCCAAAACTGATTCGGTGTGGGATGTGCTATCCAAGGCATCAATTACCTTGCCCTTGGATCAATTATTGGCTTTGGTCCCGGGAGTGTGTCAAAAGTTCCAGTAGCAGGTCAGTCCAGGACCCTCGAGTGCTCCCGCAACAACTACAATCCAATCGGAATTGGACCCAACGGTGGACCATACGGTACTATTGATTACGGTATGGTACAAAAACCATAAAATCACACAAGTCTTAATTGATGGAGGATCTGGTATCAACATTGCAACAACAACACTTTGCAAGGAGCTGGGATGGATGCAAATTGAACCTGTTCAATTCTTTGTACGCATGGATGATCAATCTCGAGTCCATCCGGTGGGCTTGGTGCGAGATATTCCGATCAATCTACAAGGTTCTGTTTTCAAAATGACCTTTGTTGTGCTGGATTTACCAGAATCGAGCCTGGATTACAATCTACTCTTTGGACGTCCCTAGCTAAAACAAGCTAAGGTAGTGCAAGACTAGTCAGCGCATGAATTAGTCTTTAAAAATAATAATCGGAAATATGTTGTCCCGTTGGACGACATGAAACCCTGTGACTTACATGCACAACCATATTTAGTGAACCTGTACATATGTTGGATGGTCTCTCCGATGATGATGAGGAAGCTTTTCTTACTGCCAACAAGGATCTGATGGCACTTGGCACTGTAAATTTACAAATGGTGGCTGATAACTAGAGTCCGTCAGTCTGTATGGTGATACCACTGACCGGAGAGCATGCGTCAAGCACATAACAGACCTTGGATGATACGATGCTCCAACAATTATTTCAATCCGGAGACGATTTGGAGATGTCCTGGCAGTTCTATGTACCGGAAGATCAGCTGATCACCTGCAATTTAGGTGACCAAACCAACCCACGACCAGTCAAAATAAAAGCAGGACTGTCCGAGACCTTCCAGGAGCACCTGTTGCAGCTGCTACGAGAGTTCGCTGATGTGTTTGCATGGGACTACAGGGATATGAAGGGGTTGGACCCACGGATTTATCAACACAGAGTGGTGCTGAAACCGGATGCGAGACCCATCAAACAACCTAGTTACAGGATGAATCCTAACTATGCGACATAGGTTAAAGCCGAACTTGATCGATTGTTGAAGGTGGGATTTATTGTGCCTATTGAGCATGCAGAATGGATCTCTCCCATTGTTATAGCTCTAAAGAAAAACAAGCAGCTGCGGATATGCGTGGACTACTGAAAGCTCAATGTCGCAACCGTACCTGATCCATTTCCGTTGCCATTCCTGGATACCATGTTAGACGATGTGGCCGGCTGGGAAATGTATTCCTTTCTAGATGGATATAGTGGTTACAATCAAGTCCGAATGGCCGAGCAGGATATACCCAAGACTGCATTTATTACAAATTGGGGTGTTTATGCATGTACCGTAATGTGGTTTGGACTACGCAATGCTCCCTGTACTTTCCAACGCTGCATGCAGGAAATTTTTTCCCCTTATCTCACCACATTTATGAGAGTGTATCTAGATGATTTCTCGTTATCTGGTGATACTTTGGTGCACCTGTACCATTTACGGTGTTGCTTTTCAAAGTGTCGGGAATATCGATTGTGCTTGAACCCGAACAAATTGGTATTCTCTGTATCTTGTGGAAAGTTGCTCGAACACATTATTTCAAAACAAGGCATTCAAGTGGATCGAGACAAAGTGAAGGCTGTATTGGAGGCTCCTGCTCCTAAGACACCTACGAATGTGATGTGGTTTTTAGGTCAAATCCGGTGGCATGGGCGGCATCTGCGTTGGCTTGCTCATTTGGCAATAGATAACCAGTAGCCCGCGTCAGTTTGAATGGACTGAAGAGTGTCAACTTTCTTTTGACCGACTGAAATCATTGTTAACTCAGGCTCCCATTTTACAAGCACCCAATTGGGAATTGCCATTTCATGTCTTTGTGGATGCATCCGACAGTGCCATTGGAAGCATGCTGATGCAGCAGACGGATGAATGGCTTCGTCCCATATATTATGCGAGTTGCAGATTGGCCCCGGTAGATCGTAACTATTCAGTTACTGAACGAAAATGTCTTGGCTTAGTATATTCTGTGAAAAAATTTCGATATTATCTGTTGGGCAGACGCTTCACCTTCCACGTAGATCATGCAGCATTGGTGTATCTTGTGTGACAATAGCATTTGGGAGGACGGTTAGCACGGTGGGTCTTGTTGCTTCAGGAATTTGATTACTCTGTTGTACATCGACCAGGGTCAGCACATGCTCTTGCTGAGTTTCTCTCTCGATTGGATTCCGGTGAGCCTCCGGAGGGAATTGATGATACAACATCAGCCATCTATGCATTAGAGACAATACATGATGATCAATAGGAATTACCGGTAACCTCTTCTTACTATGACACCTTGCTTCTGTTCTTGACTAGTTGATGTCCGCTTGTTATGATTTCTTCAGCTGCTACACAAAGAGTAGCCACGTACAGTCGACGCTTTCGGTTGATTGTCGGACAATTATATTACATGGACCACTCAGGAGTACTACTCAAATGTGTCCCCCCCCATGAAATTGCTTCAGCCGTTACCATGGCCCATACTGCCCCAACCGGAGGACATTTTGCGGTTGACGTGACTCACCGGAAGATTCTCCAGAGTGGATTGTGGTGGCCCACTATGTATCGTGATGTGACCAAGTATGTACAACAGTGCGATGAGTGTCAGCCTTTCGGTCAGCCTTTATAGTGACACTACTTCCCTCTCCAACCCGTTATGCCTCTGGAACCCTTTCAGAAATGGGGTTTGGATTTCATAGGACCAATTACACCTCTGGCAACAGTCACCAATAACAGATATATTCTGACATGCACTGATTACGCAACTAGATAAGCCGAAGCATGGGCTTTACGGTCAACCACAGCGGCTGCGGTTGTTAAATGTTTAATGAAGGATCTTTTTTCGTGCTATGGGTTACCCTTGGAGATAGTAACTGATCAAGGTACACACTTTGCAAATACCGTAATGCAAGTGCTTACTAAAACCTTCTAGATTGTGCATAAATTCAGTTTTCCCTATTACCCACGAGCGAATGGACTCACTAAGAGTACCAACAAAACTCTCTTAAACATTTTGAAGAAACTGGTGTTAGATTGCCCAGAGAGATGGGACCAATTTCTACCTGCTATACTATGGGCTTATCGTACTACATACAAAGTGGCGACCGGAACAACTCCTTTTAAGTTGGCGTATGGATTAGAAGCAATTGCTCCCATGGAACTGGTGGTTCCAAGTTTGCGTGTGGCTTTGGACCGGAAGCTATTACCAGAAGAATATTTTCCCTTTTGACTGGAGGCTTTAGGGTCCCTCGATAAACAGCGTCTGGAGAGTTTCCTGGTGATGCAGGAAGTGCAGCTGAGACAAGCCAAAACCCACGATCGTTTTCTCAAAACCCCCATGTTTACGATAAACCAATTAGTCCTCTTCTATAACGCCAAGTCTAATAGATATGTCGCAAAATTTAAACTGCACTGGTTCGGTCCCTACTGGATTGCTGAACAAGCGGGACCCGCAACTTTTTGGTTATCCACCTTAACTGGTCATCTTCTACCTAAAGTGATTAATGGTTCAAAGCTTCGACCCTACTACCCACCGTCTACCAATTCATGAGGTGTCTTCGGTAGTTTTATTCTTTTCTGTTTCCCACTCTTTTCCATCGCCTTTCTATTCTGATTTCCTTGTTTTGGTTGACCAACTGACCGTAATCCCTCCGTTTTCTTATCTAACCATGATTAATCGCCGCCTCTATGTCGTTTCGTCTGTTAATACATGCATGTCGCCATTATGTCGGTATATTTCCAATACTGCATTATGATTAGGTTCTTGCCACCTAATTTTTTTCGTGGCTCTACTTAATCTTGTTCTTCTCGCTGTTAGTTGTTATTGTGTCTTTGTGTGTTTGTTCCTTGTGTGCTTTGTGTTTTCGCTTGTTTCTGAGTGCGCCATGGAAGCTCTTACGAACATAGTAACCTTCCGTGTGGGTCTCACTCCGGATGTGAGTGAGTACTTGCGTGCTCGGGGACTTCTGGCCTTCGCTGAATTGCCATGGCATTCAGTGGAGTGTCATCCCTTTCATGCTCAGATTATCTCTGCCATTGCCGCCATGCCTGCTACAGAGCAGTGCTGGCCCTTAACATGCTTAAACCCCCGCGTTGTAGTTACGCTCAACACTGTTGCTGAGGGATTCCGTCTCCCTCAGGAAGGGTTGGTTGATGGACCACTCCTTCCGATGGCAACTATGAACAAACTTTCTCCACGGCACTCATCTAATGAGTTTGCCATTCTTTGCCGACCCGAACCAGAGCGCACCGCACTGCAATTTCTTGTAGCAGCCTTAAACCTGCAAAAATGCATATATGGCATTTCCAGGCCTTTTTATTCGATGATTGATAATGCCTCATGAGAGGGGGTCAATTTCACATCCTTTTTCTTTCGGCGCAATCACCGTGAATGCTTAGCAGTTACAAAACAGATAGCCAAGCATGACATTCCTCGCACCCGATTACCCCACCTTCTTACCCTTCTCCTTCCGGTGATCCAAGCTGCGCAACCCCCTCCAACCAATACTATTCTATTACACGAGGAATCTACACAGATGCTGGAAGACGACGATGATGGAGACCTGCTCCATTTCTTCCAACGAAAACGCAGACGCATTAGCCCATCGCAAAGCCAGGTGCAGGGTTCCACTGTGGCTCAAGACATTGAAATCTTCCATGACACCGCTACTTCATTACAGGTAGAGTCTGTACCGTCTTCTCCTAGTAAGCATCCTGAAACAGACGTTATTATGGAAGACGTAGCTGAAGTCTCACAGCAGGAGGAATCTCATCAACTGGATGTTGAGGCTGTGAACGAGACAACGGACGCTACTGTTGCTACAGAATGTCAATCTCCTTCTTCACCAACCACAGATGCCCAAGCAGATGCATTCAATCAATCGACTGGTAATGAAGACGCAATTACCGAAATCGCCTTGTCGGTACCCCAGAATGAGACCGGAATAGTTTTAGTCCCGACTTCTCTTATCCCTCTACCTCCTCCACCACCATTTCTGATGTTGTTGAAGCTCTTCCCTCTTCGCTTTCAATCAAGCGGTATTGACCAATCTCCTATCCTCCCCTGATTACTCTCCCCCATCTTCACCTCACCTGCAGTCTATACTACCATCGCAACTTGTTTCTTCTCTTTCCACCCCGGTGATGTTTGCTGAATTGGCATCCATGGGCCAACTCCTTATCCAATTCTCCCAGCAATTGCCCCTCCAGATGAAGATGGCAACTCATACAATACAACAGGAGTTGCAGAGTAAGGTTGACCTTCTCGAAGCAGACACTGCCCCTCTCCAAGAAGAAGTACTTGTGGTCAAAGCCAAGAATCATTCATTGCAGACTCAAATCTAGCAACTCCAAGAACAGTTAGCAGAAAAAGACAATATCATTGCTCAATGGGACACCGTAATTACAGAATTAAAGCAAGAACTTATAGACAAGACGGACGCCATGACAGCATTAGGCAATGAGCTCCACAGTATGCGAGACACATTCAGTGTTTTAGAAGAGGCCTCGCAATCACTTGCTGCCAATGTACTTAAAGTAGAAGCTGAACTGCACAATGTCACTAAGAGATTGTTCTAGTGTGATCAAGAGTTTACTGAAGAGATTGCCAAGACCATACAATTACAAAAGGAACTTACAGGTGTGCAAAAGGAGAGAGAAGACTTTTACAAGATGATGCAGTTTCAACTTCAGGAACTTAAAAGAAGAGAAAAACAGTTAGGAGTTCAGGCAGACAGGCTCTCCCGCATTGATGCAGACATAGCGGAAATGAAGCTGCGACGACATGCTGCTCTGGCCAACTGATTTTATTACAGGAATCATTTTTGCAGACGCAGACGGAGTTATTAATAAGCCAGGTCATCGCTGCCAGTTCTGCTAGGACTGATGCACAACTGATAGAACCTGCAATTTTGAAGGATATGTTAGATAGCCTAAAGCAGAAGATTACGTGTACCTTTAAATTAGCTCGTACTATGTATATTCAGGGAATCATAGATGAACCATGATTGTATAATTCCAATTTTGGGTTCGAGTCCACCATGCATGCCAGTGTAACCGCCGGAAAGGAACTCATATTTTTTGTAATATGTATTCTAAAAAGTCGCACACATGATGTAAAGGCGTAGTGCAAAGTTGTAACCTTTGAGAGATTAATGAAAAGAGTCGCGTGAAGCAGAAGGTGTATTCGCCGGACTGTTGTCTGGGCGAGAGCCGGAAGCGACGCGCTGTTGCTGAAACTCGGTGTAATCTGAGTCTGTTGTTAATTCTGTTGATTAAGTTAAATCATTAAGTGAAGTTAATGAAGTACTAAGTAAACTCATTAACAAGATAAGTGAAGAAGTTATACGGTTAACTGTCTGGTGTGGAAGTGTGTTGAAGAACGTATTCAAAACAATACTGGGAAGATAATCCGACCTAGTGTGTAGATTTGGGAAAATACAAACAGGGCCTCTGTTTACAGACCCCTAACCATCCCAAGAACCCAGGACTAAAAATAGATTAAATTGGAAAAGGTTTAACAATGTTTTTGGTTGTTTGGCATATGCATTAGTGCTTGAACAACATCGTAGAAAATTGGATGATAAAGCAGTAAAATGTATTTTTGTTGGGTACAGTTCTGAAAGTAAAGGTTATCATCTATATCATCCACAAACTAAATGCATTTTGGTTAGCCGTGATGTTGTTTTTGTGGAAGATGCTATTAAGCCATTGCTTTCATGTACTAAGGAGACATCTGTTAGCTCCAAAGACATGTGTGATAGTTTGCTGCCTCTTCAGATTTACATGATGCACTAGTTGATGAGAAAGATGATATTGAGCAGGCAAAAACTATGCCAAAATGGCTGGTGCAGACTTTGCGTGACAACAAATTAGATGCACCTCTGTCATATCATACTCGTTCAGGCTCTCATAGTGCCTCTTTTGCATCAGATTGCTATGCTATGGCTGCATCTAGTCTCTGCGATGAGAATGAGCTTGTTTCATTTGATGAAGCACAAAATTCAGAAAATTGGATGGCTGCTATGCAATCTGAATATGATGTTAAAATGAAGAATGGTACTTGGTCTTTACGTGACTTGCTTCCGGGAAAGAAGGCCATTGGCACTAAGTGGGTATACAAGCTGAACATAAACCGGATGGTACAGTTGACAGGTATAAGGCTAAGCTTGTTGCAAAGGGTTATGCATAGGAAAGAGGCATTGATTTTGATGAGACCTTTGCACCTACATGTCGTATGACTACTGTTCGGAGCATCTGTGCACTTGCAGCTCATCATGGTTGGAATGTACATCAGTTGGACATTAAAACAGCCCCGTGGCTTTGTGCAGAAAGGGCATGAAAACCAGGTGTGTAGGTTAAAGAAGGCATTATATGGTTTAAAGCAAGCACCATGTGCTTGGTATGAGAAGATACATGCCTATCTGATTGCACATGGTTTTGAGAATAGTCCCACTGAAAGCACCTTATATGTTAAGCGTGCTAATGATGTGCTTCTGATCATTGTTGTCTATGTTGACGACATGCTGCTCACTGGTCCTATTGAGAAGCATATTGCTGATTTTAAGGCTGATTTGCATGCCTCATTTGAGATATCTGATTTGGGGCATTTGCATCACTATTTGGGCATTCAATTTATGCAAGTTGATGGTGGAATGGTGTTGTGTCAAATGAAATATATTGACACATTATTGCAGCGTTTTGGCCTTGAAGACTGTAAGCCTATTGCCACTCCTATGAAGACAGCTTTACGATTGAGTCTTCATGATGATGGAGATGCATTTGATGCTTTTCTCTATTAGGAGGTTGTTGGATGCTTGATTTACTTATGCATTACTCGGCCAGATATTCAGTTTGCTGTCTCACAGATGACCAGGTTTATGCATTGCCCAGGAGTCAAGCGTTGGCAGACAGTTAAGCACATTTTTCGCTATTTGAGTGGTACTCGGCTACTTGGGTTGTTTTATCCCAAGGGGGGATCACTACCGCTAGATTTGCATGCTTTTTCTGACTTTGATTGGGCTGGTTGCTATGACACTCGTGTGTCCACTAGTGGCTTTTGCTTCATGCTTGGTAGCTCATGCATATCTTGGTTGAGCAAGAAGCATCCTACTGTGGCCACTTCCAGTTGTGAGGCTTAGTATAGGGCAGCTTTCACAGCTACTGTTGAGTGTGTGTGGCTCAGACGCCTTATGGCTGATTTGGGTGTTGATCAAAATTCTACCACCACCATCTTCACTGATAGTCAGAGCGCATTGGCAGTTGCGAGGAACCCTATGTTCCATGCTCACACTAAGCACATTGAGGTGAATTATCACTATGTCAGGGAGAGGTTCTCTGTTGGGGAGATCATCTTGGCATATGTGCCCATGTAGGAGAACATTGCAGACCTTTTCACGAAGGCTCTGCCTAGGGAGAAGTTTGAAGCTTTCCGCAAAGCTTTGGGCTTACTTCCTTTTGTGGAGTGATTTCCACATAGCTTGGCACTTCCTTATACATGAGTGCCAGCTCCTTGTTCACCGCATCACTCCAAGGGGGGATTTGTTGATATATTTAGGTGGTGATGTGTGTGAACACACTAGGACCACCGGGGCACTTTTTTCCCTCTTTAGGAGATTTTTTTCACCCAACTTGTATATACGCCTATTGCCCTAATGGGCTACTAATCTTTGTACATTCTCTAGTAATACATTCAGTATTGTGTGTTGTGCTCCAAGCTTCTTCTTCTTCCTTGTGCTATTCGCGTGCTTCCGCAAATGTCTAACTCCAACATTAGTGGTAAGCTATGGATTTCTCAATGTTGATCAAGAGTGGGTGCAAGTGTGCCGATCACTAAGAGGGATTCTCTGATAGATAACCTATCCTTTTTTGCATGTGAACAATGCTGATGGTTCATGGGTACAAAAGAGGGATGTAGAGAAGGTACATGTGTGGAGGGCATATGAGAGGTACATGTAGGCTTTGATACCAGTATTGCAAGATTGCAATGCATAAAATGTGTAGAAACAAAGAGAGATATTGCGCATAGAAGAAGAGAGATTGATTCACATGAATGCATTCAAGGAATGCCAAACCTATACAAAAAATAAAACTGATAAAATAAAGAGAAAGAGACAGGTAGCTTACAAAATACTAGGTTCAATCTCCCTTACATGCTTCATGAGGTATGTCTCGAAGCTTGTGTACTTAGGATAATTTTATTAATTTGAGAATAGCAAAAAAAAAAGGTGCTATTTTTGCCAAAAGAATCATAAGAATTTGTTCATATATCTATCCAATAATTCCATAAATGATACCATGCAATCACACTCTTCATATCTTCATCTTGTTGTGAGCATTTTGACACTTCCAACTTCATCTAGATTGAGTTCCATGATTGGCTCTCTATGAGGGCCCCCTCTATGTTTGCTTTAATTGATTGGCTATGAATTCCACCTCACCTTAACTCAAAAAAAAGGGGCCATATCTCGATTCAAATTAGGAGAGACTATTTGGAATATTGAATATCCCACTAGCAAATAGGTGCTAAATTTTCTTTCCATATTAAGTCAATGCATCGAGTTTCTCATGCATTGTGCTACTAGCCTCAACTATGAGCTATCCATAGAGCAATTAGAGGAATTGTTGGGTTATATCCATTGTGAAAGCTTGGAGAATATGATTTGTTGTGCAAGTTTTTTGTGGATTCACTCTTTCTCTGAAATAAACATTTTGCAATCTCAAGTATTTTGTTCTCCATGCTCTGCCTTTGTCGTAGAATCCAAATTCAAATGGGTTGCATTTTAATTTTGAACACTGCATTATGAATGCAGATATGGTGGCATGCACATTGGCATCCCACATAAGGTGTCAATATTGAGCTAACCTCTACTTCATTTTCTATTCCTCACGCTTGCCTTTCTTGTTGTCTACTTCCAAATATGGATGGATTAAGTTTTTGTCGCTAAACAAATCAAAATATTTGTGTAGCTTGCTTCATCATATCTAAACCCTACTACAATGGAGGATGAATATGAACCTTATGACCCATTGTTGAGAAGAGGCAAGAAACATATCTACCAAGGTAAAGTTCTTTTCACTTACGGTGACCCCCATCCCTTTGAATGCTTTATGAAGGCAAAGGAATCACAATCCCCTCCTTGTCCCTCGGATACAATAAAGAAACCATCATGATTGATGTGTGGAACTCTTCCTATTTTCTCCCACCTTAACTCAATATCCCTATTGTCTGATGATGCAATCCATCCCACTTCTCCCACCTCAATTACTTCTTCTCCACCCACTTCCCCTTCTTTGGTTCTTTTCGTTTCACCTTCATCTCAACCACAACCCCTCTCCTTTCCCTTTTCTCTCCTCAGTATCTTCTACCCTATATCACTGTCTAGAGTTGTTTCTTTTGACTCTATTTTTCTCATCCACCCCATAGTCATGTACACCCTTCCCTTCCTTCCATTATTGCTCCTCTTCCACTGAATTTACATCCTCTATCTCAATCAATTCTAACCCCTCGATGCATTTCCCCCTTGTTTTGATTCGACATAGTTGTCAAGAGTCTCCCCAGTTTTTTCATTTAGTGCTATGTTCATGTTGGCCAATTGGAGGATGCATTTTATAATCAAAGTGTGTTGTAAATAGCTAGCTCAGTCTCCACCTTACTCCTCCAAGTTGAACTAGTATAGATCAAACAATATTTCTAAGAATTTCAAGAAAAACTAAGTGGTGGAAAGTGTGGTACAAGTTTTTGGACACTCTGTTTCAAATGAAGCATGGTGATATTCTTAGGTGAAGACTTTTTTGGTCAGAAGCTAACCGATAAGCATAGTCCAATATGAAAGTTAAAACAAAAATAAGGTGAACAACAGAATCAGTATTCCCATGAGATGTAGAACATCAATGCAAGTGGATGAGAAAAATGCTTTTATAGCTAAAAGGAATGCATTAGCTAAGTAGGTTTATATAGAATGAAAGTTTGTAGAAACTAAATTTTGATACTTAAAATGAAGCTTGAAAGAAATGAAATTTTGATACTTAAACTGCACATGAAGAAAAACACATCAATGCGTTCCTCACCAAGATGGTTAAGGACTTATTAACACAAGCATGCACTTCTAAACAGTATGAAAAACAAGTTGTTCATGACCAATTTCATTTTGTCAAAGAGATCAAAGATATAGTCAATCGTGATGAGGCAAAGGTTTCAGTACTATTCATGGTAGAATAATAGATCCAACAACTTAAGGATGGATTCTACTGAGATGAACAGTTTTTTAAATAGGTTTTGCACATAGATTGAACAAAGTTATCAATGCATGAAAAGCTCAACAAGCTGACCATTTCGATGACAAAGAAGAAGCGAATGTGGCCCCAGCTCCTTTTTCTAGATTGTCTTCAAATCCTCAATGTGTGCTCGTATTTTCCATCATATCAAAGATATATATATTTCATTATTCTTGTAATTTGAATAAATATTTGCCTCATGAACATCTTGTGTGTTAGTTAGCAATTTGGATGCTGAACTAGGTACAATACCTATGAAACATGATGGAACTGAGTTTATGTAGGACCTAAATGAAGGTTGATATTACATTTATCTCGGTATGTATGTTTATTCAATTTTGTATATGTTTTTCTCAGAGAGTTGTGTACTCTTTGTGTGTCTAAGTGTGTACTCTCTGTGTGTCTAAGTGTGTGAATATGTTGTGTTAATCGGTTATATATGTTCATCTGTTTGCTTGCTAGTAGAAGCACGCTTGTGCGAGTAATGCTAATTGGCAAGAGAAGTGTGTGTGTGAGGAAATGGATGATGGGGAATATGTGTTTCTAGAGTGCTAGAGATTAGTGTATTGTTATAAGATATTCCTCTGTGTGAGGAACTAAAGTAACTCTCTACTTAGACTGCCTCATTCTCGAAACCCCAGCTTAGGATTCAACCACAAAGCATGTTCTCATACTCATGAATAATTCTTCTTTATCTGTGAGGGTTTCAAGGTTTTTTGCATGTATGGGCAAGAAATGCGATTAGGCAGCACGAAAGGTAACTCAAAAAAATATTCATCATGAAGAAAAATAATGAGGGACCTTGTTTGTAATATGAGCTTCCATGAAACGTGCTCAACATTATGCCCAAAAATATCATAATAAGGCATTCCATTAACTATGATCAATGTTATTACAGAATACCAAAACCTCAAAATGTTTTTTGTTTTTTGAGAGTACAATGAATTGAAAATACGCACTCACACAACCAACCTAGTAAGATAGAGGCACCCATCATGAAAGACTCATGGATATGTCGAGCCAAGACTTGAACTCAGGACTTCCTCTCACAACTTCAAGGTGTCAACCACTAGGCTACGCGGGCTCGGACAAAAGCTAAAAATGTTTTAATTAGCCCTGTTAATCTGATTTCTAATTGCTTCATAATTGCCTCTCTCGCCCACGTTGTTACACTACACTCAGTCGACATATTTCAATATCCAGGAATCTTGACTGATATTTTTAAAAATTCTAATAAGAGAATCTCTGTATGCTACGTCTATGCTTCGTGGGGTAGTCGAGGGAATCCATGGTCTGCAACGGTGATTGTTTCCCTCTCCTCTTCCTCCCTTCAAGCACCCACACACGCACACAAACATGCATGAACGTGCGGGGAGACACAATGGAGAGAATGTCTATGGCCAGCTGTTCCAGACTGACCGCACCATGCGAAGATTTTCGGGCCAATTTGTGCTCTGTATGCACGGGGCTGCAGGTTGCAACCGAGTTCATATCGTTTGCCTAAGAACTCGGCTTTTAGCGGGATTTATATTGCAGAGTCGCATCGTCTTGTCCGGACCTTGTTTTCGTATCTTCGGTCGCCATATTCATTTTGGCGGGTGTTCTTCTGCAGTTTGAAAAGCGGCCGTCACTTGCAGGTGTCCTTCCTAAATCGCCATCCATACATTGCTTGTGATCATTCCTTGTTTGCGTATCCTGTTGATGCAGTAAAGACGATTAGTCTCGATGCTGATTCCATTGTGTTTAGCTGAGAGTTTGACCTATACGTTTGATGTTTCTGTTTTGCTCCCGTTTTATTATCAAGAGCAAATCACTGGATAATCCATACTTAGCGCCTTCATAATGAGTTTATTGATATCATGATTCTATATGCTTGAAGAACGGAGTCAAAAGCGAAAATCAGTACACCTTCGCCGCTGACTGGAAACCAGCAGCAAGCTATTCTGAGAGCTCTCTTCGTCGTCTAACGACACCGTATGACTTGTTATCGCGCAATTCTTCGTGCAAACTTATGTTCTTCTTCATATACATTACTGTGAATCAAATCGGCAAATATTCTTTAAATAATAGCAAGTAGATTTCTTCTCGTTTCGTGATTTCACATCAATTTTTTGGCTTTATGCTACCAAATCTTTGGATCGATATCATGTGCTTGTCTTTGTGAACCACTCGTTACAAGGATTTGATCTTACAGTTGTGCTACTTTCCTGTTATTTTCTTTTCCCCCTCATTTCTACCTTCTCATTTCAATTATTCTTCATGGAAAACTTTCGCTTGCAATTGATGTACTTGATTTTTAATATTATTTAATCAATGCTGACCACAACTGTTGTCTATAAATAAGCATCGGCACTCAAACTTTAAATATGCACCAGGAAGATGAGGGAAATTCTTCACATTCAGGCTGGTCAATGTGGCAATCAGATTGGCTCCAAGTTCTGGGAGGTGATCTGTGATGAACATGGCATCGACTCCACAGGTTCTTACAAGGGGGATTCGGAACTGCAATCGGAACGTGTCAATATTTACTTCAATGAAGCAAGTGGTGGAAGATATGTGCCCAGGGCAGTTCTAATGGATCTTGAGCCCGGTACAATGGATAGTGTTCGAGCTGGACCATTGGGAAAGATATTCAGGCCTGATAATTTTGTATTTGGCCAAAGTGGAGCAGGCAATAACTGGGCAAAAGGACATTACACTGAAGGAGCTGAACTCATTGACTCCGTCCTGGATGTTGTTAGAAAAGAGGCAGAAAGTTGTGAATGCCTTCAAGGTACGTAAAAGTATTTCTGAAGAAGAAAACCGCAAACTTTCTTAGAAAATAAAAGAAGAATTATTAGAGACAAACGCACATTAATGATTTGTTGCATGCTTTTGCTGTTCCATTCTCTTCTTTACCCCCTTTTTTTTTTAAGAGTACAATGAATGGGAAACACACTCACACACCCAACCTTGTAAGGTAGAGGCACCCATCTTTGAGGAACTCAGAGATATGTCCAGCCAAGACTTGAAGTCAAGACTTCCTCCTAGAGATTTAAGGCGTCAAACCACTAAGCTACTCAGGCTTTGACTTTCTTTACTGATTTCTGGAAACATTGGTGCAGGTTTTGAACTTTGCCATTCTCTGGGAGGTGGTACAGGTTCAGGTATGGGAACACTATTGATCTCGAAGGTACGGGAGGAGTATCCGGATCGAATGATGCTTACGTTCTCTGTCTTTCCATCCCCAAAGGTTTCAGAAACGGTTGTTGAACCTTATAACGCAACCCTTTCAGTTCATCAGCTTATTGAGAATTCTGACGAATGCATGGTTCTAGATAATGAGGCACTCTATGACATCTGTTTCCGGACCTTGAAGTTGGCAACTCCTACATGTAAAAGTTTCTCCTTACTTGTGTGCTCTGTGTAGCTATTTGTGCGGGCTTACATTGCTAATCCTGTTCATGGCTTGTGCCAGTCGGGGATCTGAATCACCTCATATCTGCAACTATGAGTGGAATCACTTGTTGTTTGAGATTTCCTGGCCAGTTAAACTCTGATCTTCGGAAGCTTGCCGTTAATCTGATACCTTTTCCAAGATTGCATTTCTTTATGGTGGGTTTTGCACCGCTGACCTCAAGAGGCTCTCAGCTGTATCGAGCTCTTACAGTACCGGAAGTGACACAGCAAGTGTGGGATGCAAAGAATATGATGTGTGCTGCTGATCCTCGCCATGGCCGATACCTCACAGCCTCAGCAATGTTTCGTGGTCGCATGAGTACCAAGGAGGTCGATGAGCAATTGACGAACATTCAGAACAAGAATTCTTCCTATTTTGTGGAGTGGATTCCGAACAATGTAAAATCTAGTGTATGCGACATTGCACCTCGAGGATTGAAGATGGCGTGTACTTTTGTCGGAAACTCTACTTCTATTCAAGAAATGTTCAAACGTATAGCTGAGCAGTTCGCAGCTATGTTCAGGAGAAAAGCTTTCTTGCACTGGTACACAGGAGAAGGTATGGATGAGATGGAATTCACTGAAGCAGAGAGCAACATGAATGATTTGGTCTCTGAATATCAGCAGTACCAAGATGCAACAGCTGAAGAAGTTGAATATGAAGAAGAAGGAGAGACCTGAAGTGAACTGATAAGATCTAACAACCACATATGGTGAAAACATTTTATGTACGCATTTAGGAAGGTTAAAATCTCACTCTTTTCACTGCGCAAGTCTCAAGGTACTTTGAAATCTAGCACATCGGAAAGGAATTGCATTTTGTCAGGTTCATTGATAAGAGCGATTACAAAATTTACCTGTTTACTATAAAGACAATCTTCTAGAGTTGCATGTCCAAGATCGTGATCGTTCATGGATTGCTCCCTCATTGTTCCATCTGGGTCACACTGATTAATACATAATTCTTTTGCAGGAAATATACATGATCAAAATTCTTGTTCTTTGCAGTAAATTCCTCACTTTTTCTATTCTAATTATGAAGAGCATACGTAATGGGGAGGGGCTCATACAGTGACGAACAGACTTAGTGTTTTCAAGAATTGCTATGAACATGTTAATATGCGCCAAATCAAGAATTGCTATGATTCAGTATGTGACATGTTAATATGCGCCAAATTTCAACCACATACTACACTCAATGTGCTATATGATGATATCATTGCAATTTGAAATCAAATACAAGAAAGCATTCTCTAGCAGTCAGGTTTGCATATAGGAGGTTGAAAGCGATAAATTTCCGCGCAATGCTGCATGTTTATCATGAGGTCCAAAAAACAACTGTTTGTCTTTTGGGAGGTTATTAAAATATATACATAAGATTTACGTTGTAATCATGAGTCATCTTCTCGAATCTCAACGTCAGAAAGAGCTTGCGCAGCGCACGCTAAGTGCATTTCTAAAGCAAATGGGTAAGCGAAGGGGAGTTTGATCTTACGATCTACATCTCTGTGGGCTTGAATTAATTGAAAGTGGAATTCTACAATGAGGGACATAATTGTACAATGACGAGCACAGTACCTATGGGAGCTCCCTAATTCCACACAAGGAGGGGTAGAACACTTAGCACCTATTAGAAATGTACAGACCTTGAAGGCAAGGATAGAGATGGGGAAAAGATGGCCCTAAGGTCAGATGAAGAGATTGGCTACACCTACTAGGAATGTACAAAGCTTGAAGGCATGTAAGGATAGGAATGTGGAAAAGGTGGCCCTAAGGTTAGATGAAGAGACTTATTGGAACTGATGAAGTGTAGCATGTGTGTATAGCCTATGCCATTGTCTTAAAACTCCACTAAGAGACTGGCTACCTAGCACCTACTAGGAATGTATAGAGCTTGAAGGCATGTAAGGATAGGAACGTGGAAAAGGTGGCCACCTATTAGGAATGTACAGAGCTTGAAAGCAGGTAAGGATAGAAATGGGGAAAAGATGGTCCTAAGGTCACATGTAGAGACCGGCTACCTAGCACCTACTAGGAATGTACAAAGCTTGAAGGCATGTAAGGATAGGAATGTGGAAAAGGTGGCCCTAAGTGAGATGAATAGACTCATTGGAACTGATGAAGTGTAGCATGTGCATGTATAGCCTATGCTCGTGTCTTAAAAGTCCACTAAGAGACTGGCTACCTAGCACCGACAAGGAATGTACAGAACTTGAAGGCATGTAAGGATAGGAATGTGGAAAGGTGGCCCTAAGGTCAAATGAAGAGACTCATTGGAACTGATGAAGTGTAGCATGTATGTGTATAGCCTATGCTATTGTCTTAAAAGTTCATTGAGAATGCTCAAAGGACAATGAGAGATGCCCTAAAATGCACTATTTTATTTCACTGCAAGGATGAGGATAGGTCTAGGGTCACCAATGGGGGGTTGAACCCTCACCCCACACAAGGGAGGCAAAAGATGCAACCAACCCAAGTGCATTGCTAGACAAGTTTGTCCTTTGCTAATTTTAAAAGTTTTTTCAACCATATCCACCTGCATAGTAACATGCATGTTACATCTTTATATTCATCTTTTATGCACATGTCTATCTCTCTATGGGAGTCTATCTATCTATCTCTTTGTCTGTCTATCCATCTAGCTATCGATGTATCTATTTGCCTATCTGTATGTTTATCTTACATGACAGCCATGTGCTGCTGCTTTCTGTGACTTAATGCACCATATCATTTTGAAATGAAGTCATAACCATACATAGACCTTTGAGAAAACATATATGCATGGTTTCTCAAAGGTCTTCACATTTAGTTTTCATTTACTCCTCACATCTAGTTTTCATGTCAGAAACCATGCATGCATGGTTCTACCCTTTTTGCATAAAACGAAAAACATAATTCCGTGTAGTATTTCCATATCTGATATCTCAATTATTTTCTTGTGGATTATGCATGAATTAGATTATTGAACCATCAAAAAGGCTTTGAGTATTATAGTTGTTAAGTACGTCAATGGTTTGATACCAATTTGGAGCGGTACATCCATGGACTTGGATTCTGTAGGGATTTCCCATATACAAATAGATGTACTTCATATCATATACAATTATTTTTTTGTTTTCTTTAGTCATAAATCAACATATTTAGATGTACTCCTACAAGATTCCCATAGGTTCTCTAGGCCATAGCACCTCAGTATCATTCCCATGCCATTTGAAGTACTTATCGCTTTGATATGAAGAACAATTTAAAAATTTCCAGGCAAAGCAATTGAGATGTTACATTTGCACCCATTTTATATGGTTGAGATCCACACATGGATGCCAATGCGAGTACTCTCCTCATCATTCTCCTTGCAACATAATTGAATGTTCTGCATTTCTTTTTCTACAAAGATCTTCCATACCTTTCTAAATTGGCTCGAGACTTGCAATCAACTTTGTGAAACTCCATGGATAGAATAGTAAGTGTTTACAATTCTTCAAGTAATTTGCATATTAATTTTCCATAGGTACCAATACACATAATCTACAATTGACATGATTTGAATGTAGCTCTATTAAAATAATGAGTTTGCTATTTTACAATGATGATTTTGTTGTTTATCAAGTTTTCATGCTTTGGAGATCGATATTGAGTATAGAACATTTATTATTGGAGAACTTTAAGGCATCCACCATATTTGGATCTTGTAAGCATGTAAAGTCTCAAATGGTCCATCTTCTTTTTACATGAATGAGTACACTTTTCTTCACTCTTTATTTTGGATACCAAAACCTATAAATGTATGTAACCTTGTGAAAATTGAATGATCTTGACTTTCATCATCCCTTTCCAAGCATTTGGTTCACTTTTGTCATAACATGTGTGTATAACTGGGAATACAATATAACACCACTTAGGCAAACAATGCAACTTTTTGTACATGTTGTTACATCAATATTAATTAAGTGAAATATTAGAGATACCTTTTGTTGTCCAAGTGATGGGCTCAAGGAATGGGGATTCTATCTACATAGATGGAACATGGCATTATGGCTCAGGGAATGGGGATTCTATCCACATAGATAGAACATGACATTGTTTATTCCCTATGCTACACACAAAAAACGACAACATTGTAATTCCTTTGCATAATACAATTAACACTTAATTACTAGAGACAAAAAAAGTATTGACTAGATAGTATATGACAAAGAAAAAGTACTACCTAGATAGTATATGACATCGTAGATAATATTCTTCATGAATAAAAAGAGTGTTTTAAACAGAGTATTGATATGTAAATTCTAGCTCCACAAAGACTTAGTTCTTAGAGATCTCTTCATCCTATGGGAATCTCTACTGACTTCTAGGATCTAAAACGTTCGGGTTCAAGATGTAGATAATTGGAATCTAGATAGTTCTTATGAATATCTAAGGTATATTTACATCAATACTTTAAAGATTTATGGTGATATTGTTTGGGAGTTATACAAAATTGTCCTACCAACTGCAACCACCTAACACTGGCACACATGATGGATAGAACCCACTATTATGTTTACAAATCTTCTTCCTCCCAAGGAGGGTGAATAAACATATCCCAATCATAAATAAGTTCATACAAAGTTGGCTTGATTCTACTAGCTACTGCCTCCACTATGATCTAGAATTCATCCTTTGAAGCAAAGTTCTTCAAATGTTCCCATTGTGCTTTCCACACAACTTTGTTCACCTTTGCCTTTGCATAATCCACGGACAAAACATCAACAAAATGTTGATAAAAATTTACAAATCATACTTATGATTTAGATTGAGCACATAATCATGCAAATTACAAATCATACTTATGATTCAGATTGAGCACATAATCTTGCATTTAAGATAGACATGAAGGGTGGTGGCCTTAGATGTGCAATTAAAATAGAAATGGAGGGAAGCACTCAATTTAGCTCGAACAATGAGGTAATGATGGGAGATCTTTTGGAGTTCAAGGCATACAAACTCCACGTGTGGTTCTAAAGCACATGTGCAAAATGGAGGATAATACAAGATATACCTTCCTAATTGATTACCATAGAGGCTTATCTAGTCGCTAATAGGTCACAAATTTCTAGATTATGTGATGTCTTCAATAGGCAAGTTGTTCAACCGCACCCAATAACCATCTCCTTCATCTAGTAGATCCATGCACAAATGGATTAGGAGGAGATAACATTACTGCATTCAAGCTAAGATCTGACCAAATCATATTATTGCATTCAAGCTAAGAGTCAACCTACTGTAGAAATCTATTTACATATTGAGCCCTAAGGCGATTGCACAATAGCTTTAGTTGAGTCAAGAGGGAGTGATTGAACCTTCCAACAAGAATCTTATCTTAAACTATACGAAATACATGATCAGGTGGGAAGAAGCATGGGCACTAAAGAATCCTATGACTAAAAGTGTAGCTATATTTATGGAAAACTGACAAAAAAAAGATATAAGAAAAATTACAAATACTATTGATTCATATTTAGCACATAATCTTTCATTTAAGAGAGACATGAAGGGTGGAGGTTTTGCATGTGCAATTAAGATAGAAATGGAGGGTGGTGCTCAATTTAGCTCGATCAATGAGGTAATGATGGGAGATCCTGTGTAGTTCAAGGCATGCAAACTCAAGGTGTGGTTCTAAAGCACATGTGAAAAATGGAGGATAATAATTGGGCGACACACATGCTCCAAGAGTGAATTCTAAAGTGTTGCAATGAGTGCAAAGGGATGTTGCTTCTATTTTAATCATTGTAGGTGCATAATGATGGCAAATGAAATGCCAAACACTATTAGGCTATCTCATATGTACTAGACATACCTACCTAATCGATTTCCATAGAGGCATATCTAGTGGCTAGGAGGTCATAGATCTCTAGATTATGTGATGCTCATTAGAAAATCTATTCAACAACATGCAATAACCATCCCCTTCATCCAATAGATCCATGCAAAAATGGAGTAGGAGGGAGATAATATTAGTGCATTCAAGCTAAGAGCCGAGCAAATAATATTATTGCATTCAAGATAAGAGTCGGCCTATTAAGCTCAAAACTGATTGCACAATAGGTTGAGGAGGGAGTGATTGCACCTGCAGTAAAAATTTCATTATAAGAAATGGAGAAGCTTTTGCAAGCTTTGTTGCAATGAGCTTAAGTATGTGCACATATCCATTTCATCACCTCTGTAGCTAGGATTGCATTTTGTTACTTTAACAAAAGACAAATGAAACAAATAATTTAGGGTCTATTCCATAAAGTTGAAGAAACTTGGTTGGTAGAAGAACTAATAAGATAGTCCAATGTGGGAACTATCCACATTTAGGAAGGTAGATTTACTAGTAGAAGCATAGAGAAAGAGGAAGGAAGAGAAAGTTGTTATGCTTGTAATAGAAACGCAGAGAAAAGAAGTCAAGGGAGCTTTTAGAATGAACAATGAAAAGAAAAGAAAATATGAAGAAAAATCCATAGTCGAACAAATAGGGAACATGAATAACAAAATTCTCCATGCCATATTCATTTTTCTTTGTTCAATGAACATATTAAAGATCCCTGGAAAAATGCAAACAAAAAATTTTAGTTGCCACACTTGCCTTGTACTCGGATCATTTACCCATGGTACAATGGGGATTTTAAACCCTTGGCTACATATTTAGCAGATGCATCTCATATGCTAGCCTTATGTTCATTACATTTTATTCGTGTGAAGACAACCAAGTAGCAAGTACAACATAACAGAAAGAGGTTTAAAAGCAGAATGCTCTACTAACTCAAGATATCCAAGAGTTGGAAGATAGCCTCATGGGTAGGCCCGGCATTTCTATGGAACAAGTTAATGCCATGAACCACTCGATTGTTACACTTTAAATAGTGTTGGAGGAGTTAGAAAAAGAAAGAAGTTCATTGAAGATGCAGTTTTTGGAGGAGATAGTACAAGAAGATCAAGCCTTAGTTGACAAAGTTGCCTTGAAGAAAATTATTGATTTGTTGTAGGCAGAGAAATCTTCTCTAGAGGATTAGGTTGTCTCTCTATCAGTAACTTGCACACTTCTCTGCCTATATTGAACATTATAAATGAGTTGGAGCAATAGTTGAAAGATGCCAAACAATTGATTTTGGAGAAAATGCAGATATTAGAGAAAAAAGAGGCTCATATTATGGATGAGGTTAAAAGAGTTGTAGATATTTTATCATTTTTTCATAAATATGTACTTCTATATGCATATTTTTTCTTTCAAAAAAAAAAACCCCTATGACTAGTTCTAGTACACTCGGAGCTTGGACCCATTGACTATGGTATGCAACACTTCCATACTTAAAGTAGCAAGTTTGAAAGTAGTGGGGCCACTTAAGAGTGAATCCAAAAAGGTCTAATCCACCATAGATTAAATTTTGCAGATTGCTATTTCATCATGGAATTAAAAAAGAGTACAAGATCTCCGATCCAAAACACTAGGGTTGTTAAATTCTAGTTATGCCATCAACATTGTCTGAGGTCGACTCTCTATAGTAGAAAAAAATATCTCCTATCAATCTTCTTCCATAATTTTTGCATTATGTACTACAAATAATCCTTCACTAAGAGTTGTTCCTGGATTGCTACTCACAAGATAGAAACCATAAAATCCATGGTCGTGATGTCTCCTTAACCATAGGCCATCCTACAAGGGTAAAACCCACTGCAACCTTATACATTGTCAAGGATGCCATAGGACTATAGGTAAATACTACTCCCACTTTTCCAGGTTATCAAGCAAAATTTTTTGAATCATCATTAGTAAGACCTTGTTGATACTATTTGAGAATCCATTAGTTTAAGGATGAAAAGGAGAACTAAACTTATGTTCAATATGATAATAATCAATGACATGTTTAATTATTTAGTTAAAGAAATAAGTGCATCAAAAGAATCATTGCTACAATTTTGGTCATACGATTCTTCAATTCCTAGGATTCTTCCCATCTGGTTGTGTAGCCCATATAGGTCAAGATAAAATTCATTTTGAAAGGTTCAAGTGGGGGAAATTGAACCAATGAAATTGAGGCCCCACTTTTGGTATGGTTCTTATAGCATAACTAGCTTGAGGAGAAACCTAAAACTTTCATGTTGGTGCATTTCAATCACCAATTGAAGATTTGGAGTGAAGAAAATGGATACATTCACAAGAGTGAAGGACATGTACACATATGTACATTAGTTATAACATAGGTTACATATACTTATGTTTTGATGAGAGTTTGTACATAGATGTCTATAAATACTTTTGAAAAAAGTCGGGCAAATAGAGAGCAGAAGAGAGAAGACAAAGAGAGACTACGTATGAGCATAGGAATAGAGAAATGAGTGATTGTAATTGTCAATAGACTGATGAGAAAGTAGTTGAAGCCTCTCTCAATTGTAGTTGTAGTCTTCTCCTGAAATGAAGAAAATGTTGCGCCCGATGTTTCTGCGTCTACTCCGTCTGTGGTAGATCATTTGTGAAATCCTTTTGAGGATATCTAAGTTGTTAGTTAATGAGTCTGTGGTTTGAATTTTAGAGTCTAATTGTAAACAGGTGAAGAGAATTGCTGATAGGAACATTCACATGTATTGAGTGTTCACAGCTCTCTGAAACAGGCGCACATTTCGAGTTCAAAGAAATGAGTAGTGCTCAGTGCACAGTGTAAAGTTTTACACATATGATAGCTTAAAATCTAAGTTGAGAGATAAGCTATCTTCAGTCAAAAGGATTTGGCAAAACGGGTTCGACATTGTGAGAACCAAAGTTAAGAAGTTAGGGGTGTAGAATCGACTGTTCTGAGTAACAGTTTCTGACATAGGTAACTTGTGAAATTGATTTCTCAAGTTATACTATAGCTTTTGAAGTAATTTAACTTGGAGGTGATGCGCAATCCCTAGGAGATGATTCGTACAAAGTTTCATCAAAAACTTTACATATTTGATAAGTCAATGTGAAGAAATTCTGCAGCAGACTTTTCTGTGTTTCATCTTCTTCACATATTTTCTCAGATTTGATAATTTGGAGATTGGACCTCTAATTTAGTGAAGGTTTTGACTTGCTCTTGATATAGAGGTGTTCTAAATTCAAGAGTAGGTTGTTCTTTTGGAGATTAACACTCTCCATCAGTGGTATCAGAGCAGGAGACATCAAAATCAAGGAAAGGAAGGTCCCGACTGCTGCAGATTCAAGAAGTTCAACATTTGAAGAACTAAGAAGTGAAAGCTTGGAGTCAAAAGCCTAAGGAGAAGACTGCTCAACATCAAGAAAGGCAAAAGGAGTCTAACTTGAAGTAAAGGTACATACATTGCTTGTAAAGCTTGAAGTTTTCAATACACAGGTGGAAACAAGATGGGAGATGCTCTACAGATAGAGAAATTGGATAGGGAAAACTATCCTGCATGGTCAATGAGGATGGAAGCTCATCTTATGAGCAAAGATTTAATTGGTTACATCACAGGAGAAGAAGAGAAGCCAGAGTTCAGAGATCCTAGTGTTCCAACTAGGGAAGAGTTAGCAGATTTGAAAAATTGGATGAAGAAAGATGCTCAAGCTAGGAGCATTATCTATATGGGAGTCAATGACTACTTGTTACCTCATATTAGAGGTCTTGAAAGTGCTACAGACATTTGGAATGCTTTGGAGGAGCATTTCCAGAACACTACAAAGTCAAGGAAGGCATCCTTATGGGCAGAGTTTACTACCTTCAAGAAGAAGGCCTCTCAATCCATCTCAGACTATGTAACAAGGATGAAAGATATTGCAGATGCTTTAGGAGCTGTTGATGAAGACATTGAGGAGGATAAATTGGTAAGGCAAATCCTTACAGGGTTGAGAGGTGATGACAAATGGAAGCCATTTATTTTGTCTACAGAACTATCACTTGACCATTTCACTCCTGATTTAAATCAATTGTTAGGTCATATGCTAACATTTGAGCAGGATGTTAAAGGAGATGGTGACAAGAGTACAGGACATGCAATGTACTCAAAGGACAAGAAGAAGAATAGCAAAGGAAAACAACAAGCAGGTGAAGATGAAGGAACAACTACTCAAGCCAACTTCCTAAGAGGAAGAGGAGGTGGCAAAGGTAGAGGAAGAGGCAGGAATAACAAAGATGGAGGCAAAGCTTGCTGGATTTGTGGTAAGACAAATCACTTAGCTAATGATTGTTGGCACAATACTCAGAATAATAATGGATATAGTCAAAACTATAATTCAAGAGGAAGAGGTGGCAGAAATAAAAGAGGTAATTACAGAGGTAGAGGTGGAAGGAATTACTTTGGAAGAAATGAAGGTAGAGGATTCCAAAGTCAACAATACAACAACACCTACTACAATTATGCTTCAGATCAAAAGGAAGATTCAACATTGATAATGAATGCAACTTGTGAAAAGCAAAGTGAAGATCAAAGAGTCTTCTACATTGACTCAGGGTGTAGCAATCACCTGAGTGGTAACATATCTTTGATGACTGATTTGGAAAGTAAAGTTTTTAATCATGTTGTTCAAACAGGTGACAACACAAAGCACAATGTGAAGTCAATTGGATCAGTGAAGGCCAAGGATGGAAGCACCTTATTGAGTAAGGTCTTGTATGTTCCTACAATCCCTAAGAATTTGATAAGTGTAGGTCAAATTGTTGAAAAGGGATATGAAGTAAGGTTCACTAATGATGGAGTATATGTGGAAGACCCTAGCCAAGGGTATAAACAGATTGTTTCAGGAAAAAAAGAAGGAAGACTATTTACATTGAAGATTCAAGGTAACATTGGTCATGCTATGTTCACATATGGAGGTCATAAGATCTCTGAGTTAGATCTTTGGCACAAGAGGCTTGGACATTTCAATGAAAGAGGTATTAAAGATATGGTTAACAATGGTTCAGTGCTTGGATTGCCTAATGTTGCAGGTCAACATATGACATACAAATGTGAGGCATGTCAATTAGGTAAAGCTCATAAACATTCATATTCCAAGCATGGTTTTATGCACTCAGAGAAGCTTGAGTTGGTACACACAGATGTGTGGGGACCATCAAAAGATTTCAGTATAAATGGATCAAGGTATTATGTGATTTATGTTGATGATGCTACTAGGTGGATCACTATCTATGTGATCAAAGATAAGTCAGAAGTGTTTAATACATTTAAACACTATCATGTATATGCAGAAAGAATTACAGGTCATAAGTTGAAGAGACTAAGGTCAGATGGAGGGGGAGAGTATTTCTCAAATGAGTTCAGTGATTACTTATGGAATGCAGGTATAAAAAGGGAAGTTACTTGCAGGTACTCTCCTCAACAAAATGGTGTTGCAGAAAGGAGAAATAGAACTCTTGTTGAGTTTGCAAGATCCATGATGAAGGAGAAAAATTGCCCTAATTATTTGTGGGCTGAAGCTGTAAATACAGCCACTTACTTGGTCAATAGGTTACCATGTAAAGCCTTGCAGGGTATGACACCATATGAGGCTTGGTGGGGTAAAAGACCTACCTTGGATCATTGTAGAGTATTTGGGTGTGTGGCATATGCATATGTGCCATCACAATTAAGACACAAATTGGAACCCAAAGCTGAAAAGTATGTTTTTATTGGCTATGATGACAAGCAGATGGGCTATAGATTGTGGAGTCCATCAACAAAGCAATTTATGGTTTCTAAGGATGTTACATTTGATGAACAAAGCACTTGGTATGCAGGTACAATCAACATCAATACAGGTGATGAAGAAGAAGTGAGTCAAAGAAAAGGTAAATCAAAAGTTCAAATATTTGATGAGCAAGAGAATAATGAAGTGCAGGTTGAAGTGGAAGAGACACCAAGATTTGATCCTGAATGTGAAGAACCAGAAACCTCAAGGAGTGGAGAACTCAGAAGGTCAACAAGAAATAGGTGGCAACCTACAAGGTATAGTTATGATACTTCATTTCTAGCCACAAAAGATTATGCTTATATGGTGAATACAGATGAAGACCCTTCTACATATGAAGAGGCAAAAGGTAAGGAAAAATGGGAGAATGCTATGCAGGAAGAATATGATGCACTATTGGAGAATCAAACTTGGGATTTGGTTCCTAAACCAAATAGTCAGAAGATTATTGGATGCAAGTGGGTTTACAAGACAAAAAGGTTTGCAGATGGAAGTGTGTCTAGATACAAAGCTAGACTTGTGGTCAAAGGCTTTGCTCAGACATATGGTATTGATTATGATGAGACCTATAGTCCTGTGGCAAAGATGACAACCATAAGGACACTTATTGCTATTGCTGCATGTAAAGGTTGGAAGCTATGTCAACTTGATGTGAAAAATGCTTTTCTGAATGGTTATATTTCAGATGATGTATTCATGGAGCAACCTCAAGGGTTCAGAGATAAAAGGTATCCAGATCATGTATGCAAGCTCAAGAGAGCTTTGTATGGTTTGAAGCAAGCCCCAAGGGCATGGAACTATAGACTTGTGAAGTTCTTAAAAGAACTTGGTTTTCAGGTGTCTAAAGCAGATAGTAGTTTGCTTGTCAAGGCAAATGAAAATGGTTTCATATACATGTGCATATATGTTGATGATATAATTCTTACAGGTACAGATGAAGAAGGAATACAAAGGCTCAAGAGGCAAATGGAAAAGGAGTTCAAGATAAGTGACTTGGGAGACTTATCATATTTCTTGGGCATGGAGATAACATATACTCAACATGGAGTATTTGTGACCCAAGAAAGGTATTTGAAGAACTTGTTAATCAAGTTTAAAATGGATGATTGCAGGGTATCACCTACACCAATGGAGGTGAATCACAAATTGAGTAAGTATGGAGGTGAAGAATTCAAAGACATGAGACAATATCAGAGTTTGGTTGGTAGCCTTATCTATGCTACTCTAACTAGACCTGATTTATCATATGCAGTAGGGGTTTTGTCTCAATTTATGCATTGCCCAAGGAAAGAACATTGGATTGCAGGACAAAGGGTGTTGAGGTACATTAAGGGTACACTCAATGAAGGTTTGTATTATGGGTTTACCTCAGATACAAATATCAAAATTTATAGTGATGCAGATTGGGCAGGTAATCCAGATGATAGAAGATCTACATTTGGATACATGTGTTATGTGGGAGATAAACTTATCTCATGGTGTTCCAAGAAGCAACATACAGTTGCCTTATCTTCTACAGAAGCAGAGTATAAAGGAATGGTTGAAGCTGCAAAGGAAGTAATTTGGGTTAAGACCTTGATGAAGAGTCTTGACATTATGCATGGAGTACCAATCATATATGGAGATAACATGAGTTCATTGTATTTAGCTGCTAATCCTGTTTTTCATGCCAGGACCAAACACATTGAGATTCAGTATCACTTTCTAAGAGAGAAAGTGATGGATAAAGAGATTGAAGTAATCCATACTTCAACAAAAGATCAGATAGCTGATATGCTTACAAAGAGCTTGGATGGACCAAAGCTACAAAAGTTCAAAGACATGGCAGGTATAAAGAAGAAAGGAGAAACCTCAATTGATGATTGAGGGGGAGCTGTTGGTGCATTTCAATCACCAATTGAAGATTTGGAGTGAAGAAAATGGATACATTCACAAGAGTGAAGGACATGTACACATATGTACATTAGTTATAACATAGGTTACATATACTTATGTTTTGATGAGAGTTTGTACATAGATGTCTATAAATACTTTTGAAAAAAGTCGGGCAAATAGAGAGCAGAAGAGAGAAGACAAAGAGAGACTACGTATGAGCATAGGAATAGAGAAATGAGTGATTGTAATTGTCAATAGACTGATGAGAAAGTAGTTGAAGCCTCTCTCAATTGTAGTTGTAGTCTTCTCCTGAAATGAAGAAAATGTTGCGCCCGATGTTTCTGCGTCTACTCCGTCTGTGGTAGATCATTTGTGAAATCCTTTTGAGGATATCTAAGTTGTTAGTTAATGAGTCTGTGGTTTGAATTTTAGAGTCTAATTGTAAACAGGTGAAGAGAATTGCTGATAGGAACATTCACATGTATTGAGTGTTCACAGCTCTCTGAAACAGGCGCACATTTCGAGTTCAAAGAAATGAGTAGTGCTCAGTGCACAGTGTAAAGTTTTACACATATGATAGCTTAAAATCTAAGTTGAGAGATAAGCTATCTTCAGTCAAAAGGATTTGGCAAAACGGGTTCGACATTGTGAGAACCAAAGTTAAGAAGTTAGGGGTGTAGAATCGACTGTTCTGAGTAACAGTTTCTGACATAGGTAACTTGTGAAATTGATTTCTCAAGTTATACTATAGCTTTTGAAGTAATTTAACTTGGAGGTGATGCGCAATCCCTAGGAGATGATTCGTACAAAGTTTCATCAAAAACTTTACATATTTGATAAGTCAATGTGAAGAAATTCTGCAGCAGACTTTTCTGTGTTTCATCTTCTTCACATATTTTCTCAGATTTGATAATTTGGAGATTGGACCTCTAATTTAGTGAAGGTTTTGACTTGCTCTTGATATAGAGGTGTTCTAAATTCAAGAGTAGGTTGTTCTTTTGGAGATTAACACTCTCCATCATTTCAAGGGGTTCACTTTTCCATTGATAGGGATCACATTTTCATACAAAGTTACGAACATCCTTATGTATATCAGCCACCAAAGACCACTTTGAATTATTCTCTTGACTATCAAATCAGATTCATAATGCCTTGTAGAAACTTAGAATGGGCTTCCAAAATGACTATAAAAACTTGGTGGGGTGGAGCACAACATAACGACACTGCAATAACATCTTTATAATACAATTTGTTGACATATTTTGGTAGGGATGTGTGAACACACTAGGACCATCAGGGCACTTTTTAACCTCTTTAGGAGGTTTTTTCCCCAAGCTTGTATATACGCCTATAGCCCTAACAAGTCACTTATCTTTGTACATTCTCTTGGTAATAGATTCAATATTGTGTGTTGTGCTCCAAGCTTCTTCTTCTTCCTTGTGCTATTTGCATGCTTTTGTAGACCTCAAACTCTAACAACTGGTATCAAACTAGGTTGTCGCTTCACCTAGGGCATCCTGGACACTACTCCGGTCATAGTCTCAGAATTGCACGAACATTGGTGAGCATACTCAGGGTGATTAGGAGTTCAAAACAACAATCCAAGTTCGTTTCAGCCTCCGAATGCATTATTGTAGTGCCTATGCAGGCAATTTCATCTTTGTATTCCAAACATATATACAAGGTTTGTCTCATCTCTGTAAGCATCTCAAAGTCTACGACAGGTTTAGTAGAACTCGACAAGGTAGTTTTATTCAACTTTTTCAGATACAAATATTTTTCTACACCAGGGTATTTTATTCAGTGAACATGGCTAAAAGTAGTCATGTATTTCATATGTTGGCTGTTGAGGATAAGTTGGATGTTACCGTTTACCCATTATGGGCATATATGATGCATCATGTATTGGTTGCAAAAGGACTGTGGAATATTTGCATGGTGTTAAAAAATGTCCTATTACAACTACAAATACAGCTACTAAATGTGATGTAGATGGTGTTGAAGATGATGTTCTTCAGGTTCCTATTCGCTTTGTGGTTCTTAATGCACCTACTATAGAGCAACTTTGTTGGGATGGCAGAGCAGCTTAGGCACATGCATCAATAGCCTTGTTTGTCAAACGTGCCATTATTCCTCACATTCACTCTTGAAAAATAGCAAAGGATGCTTGGGATACACTTACCACTTTATGATAGGCAAGGAATGAGCTCATGTTGGTTACCTTCAAAAACAGTTGGAGAGTGAGCACATGAATGAAAGAGATTCCATCAAGAATTTTTTGTAAAGATCAAAGATTTAAAGAAGCAATTGATTTCTGTTGACAAAGTCTTGCCAGACAATTCACTTGTGTAGACTAATCTTAATGGTCTTCCATATTCATATTAGAATTTTGCTTCTACTCTTTGATTCATGATGAAAGTCAATCTAAATCTCTTAACATTTGAGGAGTTAGTCTCTGTTTTGTTGCAAGAAGATCAGTCTAGGTAGAACAGGTCCATTATTATTGTTGCAGATCAAGGTTTCTTGGTTACTTAGAAGGGCAAAGGTAAATGGAGATCATCTACTAGTAAGCAAAAATCTGGTAATTGCACGATCAAAGAAGCATAAAAAAGACGAGAAGGAAACAAAACAAGCCAAAAAAAATTGTTTTGAAAATACTATAAAGGAAATAATCATGTAATAAAGAGTTATCCAAAATTGGCTACAAAATAGGCAAAGAAAAAAGAGGCTGGAATGGTTGTTGTTGAGGTTTTTTCCCTTGGCTTGTATACATGCATATAACCCTAATGGGCCACTTCTCTTTGTACATTCTCTTGGTAATACATTTAGTATTGTGTGTTTTGCTCCAATCTTCTTCTCCTTCCTTATGTTGTTTGCATGCTTCCGTAGAGCTCAAACTCCAACAAAATTGGTCCTCAAAAGACCAAAAGATGACTACTTTGGGGAGCAAGCTTCTTGTGGTTTTCCAACCGTAAATGCATTGGGCTAACATTCTTGCAAGAGAAAGACCTACCGTGTGAGTCTGCTAACTAGGTTTTGGTAAATTACCAAGTAAGGAAGTATTGAATGGTCCACATGAAATATAAACTTATTGTTGGGGATGTAAGGGTCATGTGACCTTACCCCCATATTCATATATATACATCATATATAGAGCATTGCCTCAAGAGAGATCATTATGTGGGTTTCGAGGCTCCCACGCATATCCGTGCGTCGTTCCTCTCTTCTCTCTCGTTTCCATCTCCTCCTTCCTCTTGTTCTGCACACCAAAAGCCCTTCATTGGTATCAGAGCATATTGAAGGCTTGTGTGCAAGAATCTTCGATGGAAGTTTAGGTCACAAGAGGTGAAAGTGCAGGTCGGCATCTCTCAACAGCAGTTCAGTATTTTAGCCATAACTTGAGCTAGAAAGCTCGGATTGATGCGTTTTAATATTCTGTGCGTAGCTAACAGAGAGAGCTACAACTTCACAGAAGGGTGCAGAACCTGGTTCGGAGTTTTAGACTGCCAAAAATGCGAAAAACGCAGAGTATTGTAGAAGGCGAATCTACATTGAGTATGACAGCAGGTCTGTTTTTGAGTCATAACTTGAGTTCTATAGTTTGGAATGCGATGATTCAACTTGTTGTGTGTAGCTTGGAAAGGTAATTACAACTTTGTAGAAGAACTGAGATTCAGATTCTCAGTGCAAGGTCACAGAGACTGCAAAATACAGAGCAGGAGTGTTGTAGGTGATAGTGATTTTGACAGCAGGTGCTTGACTTAAGCATATCTTGAGCTACGCACCTCGGATTGAGGTGTTCGTTATCTCGTTACGTAGCCAACACTCAGATCTTGAAGTTTGCTGAAGAGCAAAAGTTCAGATTCAGAGGTTATCACCTCTGAAATAACAAAACACAGAGAAGCACATCTTCACTAATTGCACTTGGAGATTGAATTTGCTTTGGAACTTCTTCGAGAGAGAATTTATGGTGTGCAAGCTCTTATTTTCAGAGCTTCAAAGCATTGTACATGTATGATCATTGTGGTAGCTCCTCCATATGAGAGTAGAGCATGATCTTGTCATGTGTTTGACATGTAAAATGACATTGTGGTATACTTGACATGTAAAATGACATTGTGGTATACTTGACATGTAAAATGACATTGTGGTATACTCTTTTTGAGATTTATGTCATCATGAGTTCGATCATAGATGTATAGTGGCATTGTGGTCTATAGCTTGCTTATGCCACTTGGTTATGGATTTAGTTACCAGTTGCACACAATTCTGTGAAAGTTGATTGTGGATCTTGGTTGGTACTTGTATCTTTGTTTTCTTTGCAGGTACATGATCCAGATTGGAGCCTCAGTTACACGTTTGTTTGTCACCGTTATTAGTATTTGGTCATTGATTGATATGTATTTGCCAGTGTGATTCTTGGCATATGTGGATGGTGATTCCCACATGGTTATTTTGGTTCTAGAGTCCATTTTACAGAGGAGATGCTGCCGAAATTTCATCGGCTTTTATGCTAGAAAGGAACTCTAGTGGATCTTGAAGCTTGTGTGATAGCTTTGGATCATTGATTATCTCCATTCACTTGGACTTGGTCACACATTGTTCGTGACAAGTTGGACCATCTTGTAGGATTTATTCTTCAGTGGGAGTTGTATTGCCATTGTATTGGCATGTATTGGTATCAGTTTTTTGGCATATGTAGTTGCCATTATCTTTGGTTGGATTAGTGACATGTGGTGATAGATTACTCATTGTTCTTTTGTTATTGGTTATCTTGTTTGACTGCTCAGTTTACAGGGGATACTCTGTCGAAATTTTCCCAGGATTCTTCCACATCTATTTGGTCACTTTGGAGACTTGGTGAGCAGGCTTATGCTCATGGTTTTATGTGCATGCTAGATGCATGGTTATGTGACAGGTGGTTCACATGGTTTTCTTCTCCACAGAGAAATGTGATGTGAGTTATGCATATGGATATGCAGGTGTGATCCTATTGAGGATAGAGTATTGTTCCAGTCTCTTGTTACATTGCTACTCTTGGATTGCCAGCATGGTGTCTTCTCGATTCGATGGTACTGACTTTCTGAGATGGAAAGCTCAGATGTGGCATACATTGGTTCGTGCAGGGTTACACATGTATGTGCATAGAGATGCACAGAGGCCTCGTGACATGCCCGACCACGTATGGATGGATATGGATGCATTGGCCAGCTCCACTATCCAATTACAGCTTGTGGATTCTATATATGAGTCTGTTATGTATGAGGAGACGAGTAGTGCATTATGGCAGAGACTACATGATATGTATGCAAGTCCATCGACTCATGTGAGACATAGATCACATCAACAACTTCGATGTTGGCATTGTGGTCATGAGGGCCATATTCGACGACGTTGCTTCAGGCGGATGCGACGAGGACGTCAGAGATATGCACGTGATGCAGGTCAGGTAGTGGTTTCAGGAGAGTCTATGGCAGTTGATTATGCCAGTGATGGTGATATCACTTTCTCCTATGGTTCATCTTAGGATTCCTCTTGCTCATTGGATAGCACACATATGGCTTGGTTGCTTGATGCATTAGCCAGTTTTCATGTTACTCCACATCACGAGTGGTTTTGTCGATTCTCAGGTGAGAGTCGGGGATGTGTGCACATGCCTGATGGTACGACATATGACATTGAGGGTGCAGGAGATGTATGCCTTATGCTACCTAGTGGAGCATCACTTATGCTCAGACATGTATGCTATGTGCCTTCATTCCCTATGAGCTTGATTTCACTTAGCCAGTTACAGGAGAGCAGATGTTATGCATTCCTTGGTGAGCATCATTTTCAGTTGCAGTTGGGACAACTTATCGTCATGTCTCATTTTGTCTACCTACACATAGGTCTATGGACATTCATGATGCACATGTATGGCAAGATTCAGATGTATGGTCTATAGAGCATACTTTGGATGCTCATGATGCTTATGGAGAGCATGATTATTTTGATCATATGGATGCTCTTATGGAGCACACTTTGGATGATCACTTGGATGCTTTAGAGCATGATGTGGATGCTCATGTAGAGCATTGTGATGATACTCAGTTAGAGTTAGATCATCAGTTTCATCTTGGTGTTGATGTTGTGCAGTTAGCTCATGCGGAGCATGATCATACACTTGGTGTGGTAGAGAAGGATTTCTCTTATGATACATAGTGTATGCTAGAGCATACTAGCTCTGAGGATGCACAGCTTGATATATCCTTCATTGAGAGGATTACTGATTTAGATGTTGATGAGTCAGTGATCATGCAGCCATTCTTGGATGCGCTCATGCCAGATGTTGACACAGATATATCAGGACATGTTGGTCTTGATGATGGTTCTTTGGGCCTTGGATACAGGCATGGCTGATATACTTAGGTTAGCCAAGATAGCACAGGTTTTGTCAGCATTCGGGAGTTTGATGTACGAGTTATTATGCTCGAGACCAGATGTTGCAGTTACTATTGGAGCATTTGCACTTGGAGTTGTCAGCCATTCGATGATTGACACAGGCATAGAGCGAGTGGGAGCTTTGCAAGAACTTCATCAGTTCTTGCATCAATTAGATATGAGCTCGACTCTTATCGACATGAGTCTAGAGCAGTTTGAGGTGCATGGATACACCTTGTTCGAGGCAGTTGGTGTAGGCTGATCAGTACGGGTTGAGATCCGGACTCTTCCTGTACATTATTGTATATTCTTACATCATTCTTTGTATATGTTACCACTTATGGTCACATTGACCCTTAAGTGGGAGATTGTTGGGGATGTAAGGGTCATGTGACCTTACCCCCATATTCATATATATACATCATATATAGAGCATTGCCTCAAGAGAGATCATTATGTGGGTTTCGAGGCTCCCACACATATCCACGCGTCGTTCCTCTCTTCTCTCTCGTTTCCATCTCCTCCTTCCTCTTCTTGTTCTGCACACCAAAGCCTTTCACTTATGCCCTAGAAAATAATGAAGAAATTTGTTGATAAGGTGTATAAGAACTAAACATTCTTTTTCAATCATTGAGTAACTCTTTTTGGCATTGTAAATCCTTGACTTTCATAGTAATTGGGCAATACCAAATAGGCCATGTGTTTTGCATTAAAACACTAACAATGACCACATTGATGCATCAACAAACACATGGAAACAATGGACCCTTTTGGAGGCTATAGAATCGGAGCTTTAGCGAGTAAAACTTTAATGCACCAAATGCCAAGTCTCATTCTTTCATCTACAAGAATTCTCTAGATGTAGAACGAGCCAACCAAATTAGTGGATTAGTCACACGAGCTAGGAAACATAAGTATCATCTGTGCCATTTGATCTATTGAAGGAACTGTGAAACTTCTTTTTTTGTATGGGGATATGGAGCTTGAAAAATAGCCTTTACTTTATCTAGATGGATAGAAATTCCTTCTTTGGAAATAATATGCCCAAGTAACCACATTTCACCACAAATACTAACTTGGCAGAGTTAAAGCATAGTTGGACTTCTCTCCATTTGGCAAAACACAACCACAAATGATGCACATGGCAAACTCATTTTCCGAACACAAAAATTTTGTCCAAGAATTCCCACATGAAACTAGCCAAGTATGGCAAAACGTTCTTATGCATACATCTCTAGAAAGTATTGGGAATGATTTGGAGCTCAAACACATAACTATACAAACGCTCCCCAATTCATGGTAAAAGCCATCTTCAAGACATCAAGTTGGGCCATCTAAGCTTGATTGTAATCACTAAACCCATCCAAAAAATAATAACTTTTGTAGCTTGCAACCTCATCCATCATTGAATCCCAGAAGGGCAACTAAAAGGGAACTGATACCATAGTAGAATTTGACTTCCTATAGTTGACACAAATCTATCACTGCTTATATTTCTTGGGTACAATGACATTCAATGAAACCCATTCTGAATAATCAATTAGAATGATAAAATTAATCCGTAGCAAGTAATCCAACTCTTCCTTCACCTATTTGGCAAAATTTGGAATCATTCAGTAATGTTGTTGGATTACAAGTGATGTATCAAATTTCAACTGGATCTTGTGCTAATACACTTGAGTATCAAGGCCTTTCATGTCAGATTAGTACCATGCAAACACATCTTTGAATACTTTTAAATATGCAAGCAATTCATGCCATAAGGTGTAGGCAAATCTGCATAGACTTTGATAAGTTGTGATTTAATTGAGGAACCAAGATTAAAAGATTCCACATGATCCTCTTGAACATGAATGCACTATTTTAATTGTTGATCCTCTTCTGATAGTAAATTTTCATCCAAAACTACATTAGAAGCTTTCTCTTATTGGATTGTTGTTATGACTAGTCAATTGCAAAGATTTCCAACCATAATGTCGATAATATTAATAATATCCACCAACCACATGTCCTTGTAATTTGCTTCCAAGAATTCACTCTCCTCATCCTCCTCTAGTTCTTCTAACATGTGTGGAGGCTATACAATAGCCGATAATTGGTTCTTTGAACAAGTATGCATATTATCTAGAGTAATCACATACTTTTTATGCCCCTTGCAAAATATCACTACTTGAGATCCCCAATCTTGCTGGACTTTGGCATGTTTCAATCAAAAGCATGTACAATAGGTTGTACTCATCTTGCTTTCCTAAAATCTCAATTAGCATGAAGGTAATTTGGAGAATAACTTTGTTTGTATTCTAATAGGAATATTTTTAATGAGGCCACACCATGTGATGAAAAATAGGTAGTGTAGCTATATTAGCTCTAGAGCCACCATCATTCAGTACTTTGGAGATTGACTGAGACTTGCACCAACTATGATTAATGGCACTGCATAGTTACAAGGTTACTATTGGTAGTGTTCACTTGATTAATGGGTATAGTTGTTTCAAATGCTTGCAAATTGCAAGAGAATGAAGATATGACCACCACCACCACATGCTAGAGAGGTTACTCTCATCCCAACCATATACCTCTATATATAGTTCTCTCTGAGGGACTGCCTCTTGGGCATGTGGATACTAACCATCCAAGTGTCGGCCATGTAACTACATGTTCACCAAGCATCCCAATAAAATTAGTAAACTCACGTGGATGCTTCTAGAAGGCACTAGATTTCTGGGCAAAATACTCTCCCCATGAACCCCATGGGGGTTGAACCCAAGACCTCCTCCTTCATACCATTGAGACTTAACAACTAAGCTAAGTGGATCACTAAACAAGAGCACATGACCTACTATGTAAGTCTAATATTGAGATCTTTGATCATACACACGGGTGACCAAATGATGTCCGATTTCATATGTGTCTGAACCGGCTAGATCCTTAGATCATAAACTTACTTTATTGCACAAATTGAGTGTGGAAGGTTGCCCTATGGAATGAACTTTGGCAACAATGCCTACCTGAAACCTCGTACTAAAGCCAAAAGTTCACCCTACTACATTTGGATTGTAGGCTTGCACAATAATTTCCATGAGTAGAGCTATGGTGGCTATTGTGTATTCCGTCCTCACTTTCTTACATGAAAGGTTCTACCAAACAAGTGGTTCTAGTTGTGTAGAGATATTCTACTTATTATCTTGATTTCGAATTGTCAGTGTCATGCTAGTTGGTTGATCATTGTGGATTGAAGCATGTGTCCATACTATATACTCTAAAGTAGGTTGTGTTATGTAGGGCTAGGGAAGTATGGAGGCACTTGAGTAGCCCAACTTGACACCTAGTTGTAAAATTATGTTGCTCATGGATACTAGGTTGTTGGAATAGACCTTCTTCCCATACCTAGTTGTTATTGCCATTATCGGATCTTCATATGAAATCATGACCATATTAGACATCAATGATGTTAATTTGGCCTCTTGCTTTCTCTGATCATAATATGTGCTTCTTGGTGGTTGGACTGAAAAATCCCAAATGTGAGACAAAACAAACATTGTAGTTTTTTAGGCTCCTTTTAATAATTATTGTCATCTCTTTGGTTGCAATTGAAGGGCTCCTAGACTTGATCATAGCCTTCATAATTCTACCATGCTATCTCAATAGTTGTGAAGTTGTAGTACCATTGGATCGTGTATTATTGTGAGCCTCTATAGGTTATATGATACCTACATATGGTGCTCCGTACCACACTCAAGACTACTAAGTGCTAGGTTGCACTTGATTAGCTATGGTGGTCCTATTTTGAGCATTATACATATATTGTTCAATACTATGATCCATCAAATTACAAATAGCACAATGTAACTGGTTTAGAGAACAATTATTAGTAATATATCCCACATTCCAATATTTACTATAATAATTTGTTTAAATGAATATGCTACAATGTTAGGTGGTATCGAAGGAAGAGTTGAAGCATTTAGGGTCTGTTGCATGTATAGATTTGCCATCTTTGAATTCCAATCTAAGTTTTCCATAGAACTATTGATTTAATCTAAAGTTCGAGTGCCATTCAAAGCATATAGGTTTCCTTCAATGTCAACCTAAGTCCATCGGTAAACCAATCGTGCACCATATCGGGTGGGGGATGCTAATGTTTTTGAATTAATCATAAGGTGCTTTTGAAAAAAGAAGCATAGTCAATAGTTCATTGATTGGGCTATTGAACCATGTGTTGTAATGTGTAAACAATTATCCTACAATCTTCGATTTCCAAAGTCTGCACATAAAAGCACCATGCGTGTTTGCATAAGTGGTGAAATGACCTGAAGCATATTCCATAAGAAACATCATTGCTTCACCACCTAACATTGCTTGGAAAACTTGGCATTCTTGGGTGTCATCTTGTTTGTCTTCCAACAAACCATAATGTGTCAAATAACTTGACATGCACATTTGGGTCACCTTTTGCTTTACCCATCACCACAGGAATATGCCAATTCAACCGTCCTTGCCACAAAAACTAATGGAAGGATATCCATGAAACCTTCCTTTGATTCTAACTAGCTGCCTTCATTAGAGTCTGGATTAGCCACATCTGTTATTGGCTTGCACTCTCCTCGCTACATTTTGAACTATTCCTTTAAGTATCCTACCCAGAGAAGGTTAAGAAGACCCAACAATGGATCAAAATCCCATGGTTTCTTATCACTCATTCTCTTGGATTCTCTGCTCGATCTCTTGTGCCTTGCCCCTTCCACTTGCAACTTTGCAAACTCAAATGCCATCTGTGTTTTCAAGAGTTGCATAATCAATGGGTACAAAACTAATCTTTTCTCTACCAACAAAAGCCATCGTTTCGGGATACGTACACTACATTAGGGCGAAAAACGGCCGAAAAGGGGCTGTTTGCTAATGAGAGATTAAGGAAATTGACAAATAGCATCTTTCCACGTGTACAAGAATATAACATTGCTGTCTCTTTTAACCGTATGGAGAATTTCTTTTTTTAATACAATTTTCTTTCAAAGCGCCGCTAAAGTGATGAAGAGTCTCGTATCCAGTGTACAATTTTTTGTTTTGATGCAAAAAAAGATACTTTTGCACACTACACAAAGCATATTCTCGAATTTCCAAGAAGGAATTGATTTTTGAAGATACGAAATATTTTTGGGTTCACAAAATGTCATGATCATTCAACGACAGGGTTAACATCAAATCAAAAGTTTCCACGTGTACAAAGTCTTTTTTTCTATAAATACTACCAAAATTTGTGAACGTCGGTTTCTCGCTTTGAACATTCTTCTTCTCCTAAGTTCAAATGGCTTCTTCTTCTCGTCGTCCTTCCAATCGCGTAACTTCATGTGAGGTTTACAACAGAAGAGAGGATTCTTTGTGGAAACCTCTTTCCGTGAAAGTAAATGACTGGGTAACTATGCTTCCTAGCTGTAGAGGTGCCCATAAAGTCAAGCGTGCCAAAAGAGACAACACAAGAAACCATTGGAAGGGACGTATTCTCAGTTTCAAATTGAAGAGATGCGGTTGGTTTGCACGAGTACAGCATGTGTACACCGCTAAGGATCTTGTTCTAGAAAATCATATGCAATTCCCTTCGTACTGTAAGTGAAGTTTGACAATGCTCTTCTATCATTCCAGTTGATTTTGTATAATGAAACATATGTTTTTGTACTGCAGATATCTTTCCTTCCAATATTGTGGAATGGCAACCTGTTGAATGTTTAACAGGAACATTCAGAGTTCTTCATAAGGAATATGCAGAACTCATGTATGCAGAGAAATCTGTTCAATTTTTCAATAGCATAGAGTTATTTGTCCATTATGCAGATTATCAAGTGCCGTCAAGGAGGAGTTCTTATGGAATTCTTATACACGTACCTAGTCCTTGCATCTCTTCATTAGATTGGGATGCTCCTGATCATTCAACAGTTTCAAGTTTTCTCTGCAAAATTAAATTTGACATCCAGAAGGCAATGTCAGCAGGCCGAATTTCAAGAAGGATAAAGATTCAATAGTTTTTGCCTATTCATGTCTTTGTAGCATGCTTTAAAAACATGTTATTACAGAAAACAAAAACAATGTGGTTGAATAGGAGAGTCCCTATTTCAGAGATTGATGATGTTTTAGGTAGGGAATGGGATAGCAAAGAAGTTCAAAAGCTAGGTGACATTATTTTATGTAAAGTTAGTCCCAATTCTCTTTCAATCTCATATCAAATATGTCGACAATCTCTGGTTCTAGGATATGACTATAGAAGGTGGAAAAAAAAGCTTGGACTTTGGATAGCCTTGGACTCAGAGGAGAGTTGTCCAGAATTTGAGTTAGAAGTATTGATTCATCCAGATTTTCAATCAAGGAAAATAATTGTCACTGCAAATTGGAATCTCAGAAATGTAAGGGAGCTTCTAGAATACCTTGATGAGGTATCATCTTAGTGTAGATTCTCAATTGATGATGCAATAGTTAACATTAGATCAGAGAAATCATTATCTTGCATAAGCTGCCTGCCACCAAGGGTGATTAAGTTCCAACCTTTAAGATTGTAACAAGTTAACCCTGACATTCTTACATAATGTATCTTCATCTAATAGAAGCTTCTATTGATACTTCCATTGAATTTTCTTGGCAGGATGGTTACAAACAATGTGTGTTAAATTATTAATTTTAAATGTCTTAGATATTTTTTAGGTCCTTAATTTCATATTTCCATTGATTTTTTTTTGCAGGAGTGAATTGATGACTAAGAAATAATTATACAGGAACTTGCATAAGTTAATTCTAGATGAAGAAGAGATCTAGAATTCAATATCTAATTTCAATTTAATAATTATAGTCTATCAAAGGTGCACACTAGTCTCAGTTAAATAATTTGATTCTATCCAACTTTTCTGTCCTCAAGTAATGCAAGAGAAATTACCATGGTACACATAACAAGTAATATAAGAGAGTGTGGAGAACTTGGTGCAAATTCCAATCCAAGGTTTGGTATTTAAATACTAGAAGAGCATGTCTTAAGGCATAAAGCAGAGGAGACGAGATAAGTGAAGACGATCGATGCAAGCGACTAGTGCAATCTGAAATTGTCGGATGGCCCTTATCGCTTACATCGGTCGTGTTAGCAAACTACCGCGAGAGACTTCAAGAAGTGACCTTGCGTAAAGATTTGACTCACGAGTATAAAAACTAGCAACAGCGATGAAATGGATAATACAACCGATGCAAGCGATAGGGGCAATCCAAGATTCTCCGATTCCCCGTATCGCTTGTATCGGTCGTGTCCTCTTAATTCTTTATGTCCTTCTGTAACTTCTCCAATTTAAACACTTTCCAACAGGAATGAAGTAAGAAACCCACAATGCATTCATAATTGTGACATTAATAAACTTAATTGGACCATCCAATGAACTTTTGTTTAACTCTCAAGAGGTTCAATACAACTGTGACCATCTTCCAGATGAAGATTGGCATAACTACATACAATTTGTACATAAATAAATCTTCCAACCTTGGTTGGTTTTACAATTGATTTCAACCTAAGACTCAAAAATTGATTTAACCCTTTCTATCCTTTTTAGAGCCTTGCTTTCTCTGTTGCTTCTGTCCCTTTTTGGAGCTTTCAGCTTGACTCTTTATGTTGTTCCCATGCTTTAGTGGTGAGTGAAGAGGAAGCCCTTTCTTTTTATCTTCAGACTGTTTTTTATCAGGTGGAGGGGGTGGAGGTGAGTCTGGATCATATGGGCAGATTGCATGTTTCATGATACTATTTATTGCTCTCTCTCTAATCAAGATGATCCATGCATCTGGGTAGTCTGATAAATTCAATTCAGGACTGTGGAACCTTCTTTCCAAGAATCTTACAACATTTGCAATCACTCTCCAGCCACATGATGTTGAGTCTCTCTGCAATGGCACATGAATTTGGCTGTATCCAAATTGCTTTTGTTCATTCATTTTAGCTATTCCTGGAAAATTCTGATCAATATGCATCTTGAGAAGCTTTGCAGCACTGCATTGTAAAGTGAAAATCAGAACGGATGGCATGGCTTTAAAATAGAGAACAACAAAATGTATAGTAACTTACACTTTGCAATTCCCATGCTGTGATGGAAGAGAATTGAGGAAAAGAGCTTGATATGCATTGAAGTCCACAATAATCAAACTCCAATGGCCCCTGTCAATGAGTTGCATGTAAATATACTTTCTTAAATGAAACAAATATGTTTCCAAAATGAAGATGAATACTTACTTTTCAATATATGGGTAAATAACACATTCTACTTCTTCTGTAAAATCCTGTAGAAAGGACTTGGCATCTCCATGTTTATGCAAAAAACACTGTGTCACCAGAGGATCTAAAATAAATACTTTTCTTTGAACTGCTTCCTCACATTGTTGAAGAAGAACCCTACAAATCAAGAAATAAAAATGCAGTTAAGGAACTAGGAAATTACGCAAAACAAAAGCATTTTAAGGCCTCTAGATATACCTGAGTGAAATGTTGACCACACTATCTGATATTTCAACATGAAGCTCCCTCAACATTTTGTTATCTTCAGGTCTAATGTCAAGAAACAATTCATTTTGCCATGGCATTGCAACATTAACTATTACCTGCCCATCTCCTTTCTTGAGGAGCTCTTTATTTGCTTTCTATAACTTTTGAATCTGGTTTAAGATGGCACTTTCCTCTGTAAATAATCCCTGCTTTTTCCTCTCCTCCTCACTATTTGCTGCAGTTCTAGTTTCATGATCATGAGTGACTTGAGCGTTGATCTCTTCAATGACAACTGTTGTTTTGGGTGCTCGAGCTGGAGGTATATTTAAAATATCGAAGAATTTTTTATCGTGGTGATCAATAGGAACCAGAGCTTTATCAAACTTATATCTTATTCTTGAAACAATAACATAATCCTTCGCCATTAGTGTTACCCTATGAGAATGAGCAGCACATAAGTAGGCATCATTCATAAAATCAATAGCAAAGTCCTCTGCAGCTTCTTGCAGGCATAGCAGTGCTTGAGTTTGCCACCTCACATTGACAAAGGATGAGGTCTTCATCAAAGAACAGAGGTTGGCTGAGATCTGCTTGACAACTCTCATAAATGGAAGTCTTGGGATCAACAATCCCACAGACTTTTAAGCTCTTCTAATTTCCCTCAAGGACTTTACATGGTACTTGACCCTTTTTTTTGAAGGCTTGTCTGGCACATTGGCTTGAACCTTATGGGAATTTTGCTCCTGGACATTTTCCCCTTGGGCATTTTTGTCCTGACCCTCAGGGTACAACTTCCTTGCTATCTTTTTGGTTCTAGCCATACTCTGCAAAAAATCAGTCTTTAGGCAAGGAATTAGGAAAAGTGGCATATTACTCTCAAAAAACTATGATCACTGACTCTTGGGCCACTGTCAAAACTTACTCTCAAAAAGCTATGATCAATGACTCTTTCCACTATTAGAGGCACGACCGATGCAAGCGATAACAGTCATCCGGAAATGCCCAGATGTCCCTGATCGCTTGCATCGGTCGTCTTTAAATTAATCATCAAATATCAATAAAGAATATCTTACAATGCAAAATACTCAATTATCACTAAGAAAAAGATAATTGGAAAACTATAATCAATGACTCTTTCCACTATCAGAGGCTCGACCGATGCAAGCGATAACAGTCATCCGGAAATGCCCGGATGTCCCTGATCGCTTGCATCGGTCGTCTTCAAATTTATCATCAAATATCAATGAAATATATCTTACAATTCAAAATACTCAATTATCACTAAGAAAAAGATAATTGGAAAACTATAATGAATGACTCTTTCCACTATCAGAGGCACGACCGATGCAAGCGATAGCAGTCATCCGGAAATGCTCGGATGTCCCTGATCGCTTGCATCGGTCATCTTTAAATTTATCATCAAATATCAATAAAATATATCTTACAATGCAAAATACTCAATTACCACTAAGAAAAAGATAATTGGAAAACTATAATCAATGACTCGTTCCACTGTAAGAGACACGACCGATCCAAGCGATAAGAGTTATCCGTAAATGCCCGGACGTCCCTCATCGCTTGCATCGGTCGTCCCTGAATTCATCATCATATTTCAATAAATAGTAGTTAAAATAAAGGTAACAATGCATTCTACTCAAGCATAGCAAAGGAAACCAAAATTTGCAAGCTATGATCAAGGACTCGATGATATTAAAAAACATGACCGATCCAAGCGATTAGGGTTATCCAAAAATCTCGGATGTCCCTAATCGCTTGCATCGGTCGTGTCCACATTACCTTACGTAGAGAGCGCTCTCTATAGAAATTGTGAAGTAGCCTAAAAACGTGGTGGCAATGGAACCTCGACGCTTGGCAAGTGTTGACAGAAGAAAATGAAGGAAATGAATAGGGAAGCTTAAATAGGTCCCAAAACTGAGTTGATCGTTGTGCCACATGGCATGCCCCGATTGGTCCACGTCAGATACCCGTTGCAAATTCCAACGTCTTTTGCCACGTGGCATGATTTGATTGATCCACGTCATCTATCCGTTGCATCGGGGAACGTACACTTTACCACGTGGCACTCTATGATTGGTCCACCTCATTCGACCGTTTCTTCCCTCCTCGCCTATAGAAAGCTACTTCCTTCACAAACTCAAACTTTCAACCTTCAGAGAACTTGTCTCACTAGAGACACGACCGATCCAAGCGATAAGAGTCATCCGTAAATGCCCGGATGTCACTCATCGCTTGCATCGGTCGTCCCTGAATTCATCATCATATTTCAATAAATAGAAGTTAAAATAAAGGTAACAATGCGTTATACTCAAGCAACACAAAAGAAACCAAAATTTGCAAGGTATGATCAAGGACTCGATGCTATTTAAAAAACATGACCGATCCAAGCGATTAGGGTTATCCAAAAATCTCGGATGTCCCTAATCGCTTGCATCGGTCGTGTCCACATTACCTTACGGAGAGAGCGCTCTCTATAGAAATTGTGAAGTAGCCAAAAAACTTGGTGGCAATGGAACCTCCACGCTTGGCAAGTGTTGACAAAAAAAAATGAAGCAAATGAATAGGGAAGCTTAAATAGGTCCCAAAACTGAGTTGACCGTTCTGCCACGTGGCATGCCCCGATTGGTCCACGTCAGATACCCGTTGCGAATTCCAACGTCTTTTGCCACGTGGCATGATTTGATTGATCCACGTCATCTATCCGTTGCATCGGGCAACGTACACTTTGCCACGTGGCACTCTGTGATTGGTCCACCTCATTCGACCGTTTCTTCCCTCCTCGCCTATAAATACCTATTTCTTCACAAACTCAAACTTTCAACCTTCAGAGAATTTGTCTCACCTACATGTGTATTTTTCTTTCGTCGCCGACACGACCGATACAAGCGATTTTCGCCGTTTGACCTACGTTGACTCGCTCTAGTCGCTTGCATCGGTTGTGTTCTCCTAATAGACATACAAGAGAAGCTGCAGCTTAGATGGAGGGAATGAATGAGATCCTTAGTGTCTCTCCATCAGAGAAACTTCTTGATTTCATGGTTCAAGAGGGTTTAAGTGTAGATTATTTTCCTGATGCAATGACCATATTCAACCCCGAAATTGATTTTGAAAAACTCTTAGAGAACTCGAAAAGTTTTCTTAAGGATGAGTGGGAGATTTTCTTGGGGTTGGTCAATGAGAGGATCCTTTCTATTTCTCAGAAAACCTATGTCCATCCTCACATCTTTGGGAAGGATCCAATAGATAGGGCTAAAATCACAAGAAAATGCAAAAGGATATCCCCTTTTCCAGGGAAGCTTGATTTATGCCCAGAGCATGAAAAGGACTGCTGCTTGCTCCCTTTAAACATTGCTTTCTTGATATGGCTTGATCATATCTCGTTGAAAGGGAGGAAAATGTTCATGATGAAGACGAGCCTTGCTTAGAGCTGGCACTTGAGGCTAGCTCAAAAACTATGAAAGGTGTCATGGAGATTGTTGAGGAGATCAATCTCCAAGCAGAAGAAGAGCAGGTCAAATATTTTGATGTGGCCACTTTTAAAGCAGAGACTACAATAAGGGAGCCAACTGAAGAAGTTCAAGTGTCTGAGAAGTCCGTACTTCTCCCAAATCTACCTTTTTACTTTATCTCTGGGAAAGACTTCATACCTCTATTTTACATTCAAGAACTTTTCAATCTAAGGGAGGACTACTGTCTTGCAGCTATAGCTGAGGCAGAAGAAGTTGCAAGGAGATTCATCAATAAGAAAGGAGAAAGAAGAGAGGAATTTTCGCGTCTTGATTTGGATTTGTCTAATGAAGAATTCAAAGATTCATCACAAGCTCTTTCAAAATGCTTTGAGAAAGCTATCTCAGAGAAGCCAAAACTTGCTGATGAAGAGTTTGATGAGCATCAGAAGCAACTTGGAATATACTCGTTTGGACGCGGCTATTCATTCTTGGATCTCACTGAGGACAAAGGAACAATTTGTATGACTCAAAAGAGCTCATTGAGGAGGAAGATGAGGTCAAGGTATGTTGTTTGATATATTCTATCAATTAAAGTTTTTGTCCGAGATCTCCATTTTTAAGTGAGAAAATGACCACGACCGATGCAAGCGATACAACCTAACGGATAATCTCCGTTGGGCCTTATCGCTTGTATCGGTCGTGTTCGGACTTGAAGAGGAAGATGAGGTCAAGTATGTAGTAAAATATATTCTCATGATTTAAAGGCAAAGGAGATGAGATGGGCTTGATGCAAAATCTCTATCTTGTGTCAGTTTGTCCAAGTTCTCCATTAGAAGTGTCAGAAGTCGATCACGACCGATGCAAGCGACAAGGCCCATCAGATATTTTCCGTCGGGCCTCATCGCTTGCATCGGTCGTGTTTGGACTTGAGGAAGATGACGTCAAGGTATACAGTTAACTATATTCTCAAGAACTTTAGGTTAAGGATATGAGATGGGACCAATGCAAAATCTCTTTCTTGTATCAGATTTGTCCAAGTTCTCCATTCGAAGTGTCAGAAAGGGATCACGACCGATGCAAGCGATTAGGCCCATCGGATATTTTCCGCTGGGCCTTATCGCTTGTATCGGTCATGTCTAGGATTTGCATGCAGCAATGATAATACATGTCTTGCTTGTGGGAATTCCCCTCATTTATCAAACATTAGATGTTTCTAGGCAGTTTGCAAATAAATATTGATGACGACCGATGCAAGCGATAACGACTGTCTGAATTTGTCTGAAGACCCTTATCGCTTGCATCAGTCGTGTCTCTTGCTTTTCTTTCTAATAGTTTCAAGTTACTTCCCATGTTTCCTAAAGTGTGCTTGCACTTCATCTAACCATGTTTTTCATTTTTATCACAGTTAACTTTTTTGGATGAAGACAAATTACCTTGGAAGATAGTGGATAATAGAATGAATATCCACCTTTGCTTTTCCTTTCTCTTCTAAGGCTTTTCTTGTTCCCTTGCCCCTGATAATACATGTCTTGCTTGTGGGAATTCCCCTCATTTATCAAACATTAGATGTTTCTAGGCAGTTTGTAAATAGATATTGATGACGACCGATGCAAGCGATAACGACTGTCTGAATTTCTCTGAAGACCCTTATCGCTTGCATCAGTCGTGTCTCTTGCTTTTCATTCTAATAGTTTCAAGTTACTTCACATGTTTCCTAAAGTGTGCTTGCACTTCATCTAACCATGTTTTTCATTTTTATCACAGTTAACTTTATTGGATGAAGACAATTACCTTGGCAGGGGCAAGGGAACAAGAAAAGCCTTAGAAGAGAAAGGAAAAGCAAAGGTGGATATTCATTCTATTATCCACTATCTTCCAAAGTTGAACCCAGACACTTTTTGTGTTATTCACAAGCACTATAGTGAGGAGCCAGACTTTGCATTGTTCTGCTTGAGGACTCTATCAAAATACATGGGTTTTACTCCAATACCCTTTAATGCTTTCAGAGTTTTACTGCTTGAAAGAGCAACTGCATTCAGAATTTTTGGATATGCCCCAGGACTCAATGCTTCAAGGGCAGGGTACTTTCTTTGTTATTCAAGCTATGCAATGGTTGCAGGGGTGTCAGATTTAAAAAGCATTGCTGGATACAGGAGAAAAGAGTTCCTGAGATATAGAGGTGATTTGCCAGAGCCAAGCTCTTTAAAAAGGCTCAAGGAATGACTTGATTTTTTCAAATTCTATATCTCAACAAATGTACATATACAGAAATTGCCCAATGTGATATAAGACATTGCAAATTTTTTTGGTGTAATTGTTATTGATTCTCTGGTCAGAGTCATCTGATGGTAGTAGACATATTTCTTTTCAAAGCATAATACATCATGAAATGTACATACATGACATCTTTTATTTCTCAAAGAAATAAAAGACATTGCAAATATTAAAGCTCTGTTTGAAATGTGGTCTTTTTCAGTTTGTGATATTGATACATGATTTGTCTGGAGATAGCCATATCCTTCTGATTATATTTGGCATGAGGTCCTTTGTAATTGTCTTCTAAAGAACCAATCAAAAAGCTCTCTGAAGGCATTGCTCTTTGTTACTCCTCCTCCTTTCCTTGTACACCTAAAGAAGCTTGTCCTTGCTTGATAATGAGATTTTTCCATGCCTTGGGTGTTCCACATGGCAAGTGGTTCTTTTTCTGCAAAGAATGCACCATGCACAAGAAGAATATGCTGGAAAGCAGAAGAATTTCATTAGATCTTTATTTCAATTAAAAATAAATAAATTGAATAAAATATCTTTGGAGCTCACCAAGTAGTATGTTATGTCTTTGGCACCCCATGCCTCTATGATGGTTTCTATAAGCTCTGTGGTCGCCTTTCTGAAATCTGTCACATAACTTTTTGATGTTACCTGCTGCCTCATGATCTTTAAAAGATTATCTAGTTTGACCCACACCTCCATTCTCTTTTTTGCTATTTTTGGTTTGCTTTTTACATTAGTCGTGACCTCACAAAATGTTTTCCATGAATTCCACATGGCATTAAGTTGTTTGCCATCATGGTTGCTGAAGAATCTCCTTGCTTTTGCACCTCCCATTGAGACATCCTGTAAAACATCACCTGTATTTTGTGAAAGCTTTGGATCTTTTCTTAGATGAACATCACCACCATGAAACCCCATTTCTGAAAGAAGACATTCACATTTTTTTATGCATTCATCTGCAAGAGTTGTAGGCTTGATAGAATATGCATAATCCAAGTGAAGACGGACCAACTTGTCAATGATTCTTAACTCTGCATGTAGTGTACATATGTGTACATTTGTCAATGCTATTGGAAGTATGGGATCCCAAATCATTGAAGAAGATGAGTAGTTACGAAGAATAACATTTTGTCTAGAAGGAGCCTCTTCACCCTCAGCTCTAGTAATCCATCCATTTGTGCCTGGGCTTTGCATGCAGTACAAGCAAGGGTATTTAGAATTTGCTCCCCCACTTATACCAAACATGCATTTGAGTGTCTTTAGGTCTCCACTCAAATGCCACTCAACTTGAAAGTTTCCGTAGTCTTTGACATTCAACAAGTCTCCTGCATGATGCCCTTGGATAACATTTGGAATGTTTGTCTGTGAGAATAACCATTTAAGTGTTTTATGGCTCTCAGATGGAACTTGAGCACAGCCAACCCACCATAACTCCATTTCTAATTGTACTTTGAGAGATGGAGTATCCAATTTCCCAAGGCTATAGTCCAAAGCTTTGTTCATCAGTGCAATGCTTATTCTCTCCATCTTTTGATGTTTTTTAAGCTCAGCTTCATCAAGTTTGATTACAAATTTCAATAGACCAGAACATTCATGCTCTTTTATATTATAGAACTGAACCATGTATGTTTGAAGTTTTATAACATCTATCCATATGTTGTTAAATGCATTGTAAGTGAAATGTAACTTTTGTTTTCCTACTTCGTAAGGCATGTTACCGTGAATATGTTTATATTCATCAAATACTGATGTGATCTTCTTATTCAAGCAGAGCCAAAACTTTCCTACATGATGGGGTCTAGGCAATCCAAAACTTCTAACTTTGTTAAATTTTAAAAATTCACACCAAACTTTTGAAATTGCTCTATAACCTTTCCTACTCACTCCGACACTATCACAAATATTTTGAATTTGAGATGGTTCTAGTAAAAGATTCATTTCTGTCATGAGTTTTTGAAAAACAAAGCGTTTCAAGCATGTATTTTCATTTAGTTTCAATAGTCTTAAAACATCATTTTGACTCAAAATTCCATTACAGAAATGTATGCGCTCAAAACTGCTCGACATATTGAAACCTAGCACGTTTGTCACATGATCTCTAACAATTTTCATTCTTTTCTTTTTCTGGCCAGATTTTTCAGTCAAATCTAAAAAAGGTTTTACTCGTTTTGACCGCATTCTCAATCCTATAGGAGTTTCTTTCATTTTTTTAAAAGACTCTAACTGAGAAGATAAAGTGGATAATTTGTTTTCTAGCTCCCTCATATGTAAATTCTTCTGGTGTAGTGTGTTTTGTAAATAGTTTATGTATTGTACATAATTCCTTGAAATATCCCAGAGCCTTGAACAATAGCCTCGTAAACCATCCTCACCATCGCCCACAAATCTAATCAGATCATGAAGATTATGAAAAAGGGGGTACCTTCCAGTTTGTGGATCAATTGGATAAACAGATCCATCTGTCCATATGTCGATATGTTTCTTGCCTTCCTTTCGCAATCCATCCACTTCAAGAGGATGAAGAGCCCTTCGAAATACTTTTCTTGTCGTCGCATACTCCTGACTAACTGCAATGTTGATATGGAACTTTTTACAATGATTTCGATTGTTTGAAAGCTCAGCGACAGTATTTGGGTTAACGTTCTCCATGGTCTGCTATGAAAAATGACCGGCAAGTGTCTAAAATGACGTGAAAGGGAGAAACAGGCTTGCTATGAAAAGTAGAGAAAAAAAGCGCAAAACGTCATCAGCACACATTATATAGGTCTGTGAACAAGAGGAAAATTCAACTTTTGAGGCGTAAGATATCACACAAACTTCGAGGCGTAAGATATCACACAAACTTTTCATGATTATATGATACGAGTTTCTCTCTCTTCAAAATTTGCATAAGATACGTTTTAAATGAACTTACACGGAATTTCTTAAAGGATTTGACAACTTTAATCCCGATTAAGCACAACTAATTGAAATCCTTACACGACCCTTTTTGGGCCGTTTTTCGCCCTAATGGCCCAAAACCATATTTATCATCTCATCATCATCACCAATATTTGCGAGCTATTTATCATCTCTACAAACTACACTTTGGTGAATAGGGATTATATCTGTACATATAGAACATGTGTTCATATTCCCTATTCTACACACAATAGACTACAACACTCACATCAATATTTTAGAACGATTGGTAAATACAATTAAGGAATTATACAAAAATTGGTCCACTAGCGATGGCCACCTAATACTATATTCGACAACATGAATTTAGAGTTACTATTTCATCTCTCTTTATATTTCTTATAAAGAAGTTCATGTGTTAAGTTAGAGAGTTTGTTTCTATTGACAATAAAAGCTCTCTCCTTCTCTCTAAGTCGCTTTTCCCCTTTCCAACCACCGGAAGAGAACTAATGTTTCTCTCTCCAAAGCAACCCAATGCACTCGCTATCTCTATCTCTAAAATCCTATCCCCTCTCTCTCTCTCTATACTTGCAAAAACATATTTAAATCACGTTAATCTATAAAACTTTAAGCAGAAAGTCTAAATTAGTTTTGTTTTACATAAACAATGCAAAAAACACTAATGAATTTGCATGAGAAAGAAAATGTAAAGGATGGATGGTCAATTTATGTTTTCTTTCCCTCTCATTGTATGTGAATAGAGACATATATATGTACAGATCTACGTGCATGCATAGTCAATCCTTGAAATATTCTCTTTTATTTTTAGTTAGTATGATAGAAAAATTTCTGATTTTGCACACTCTTATAGACAAGGAGTCTACCTTGTTCTCTTAGAAATTTCTATACTTACACGTAGATATACCTACACGCGGATTTATATTCATGTACATTATTTAAGAAAAACACTCGCATACATACCTATAACCCTTTGAGATAATACAAACAGGCAAACCTTCATACATTATATTCGTACAAATGTAATAACACGTGTATGTACATACAGACATACATACATATATACATACACACATGCATGCATGTGTGCATGCATACATACATACATATATACATACATGCATATAGCATACATACGTACATATATACATGCATATATTACATACATGCATGCATACATTACATACATACACACACATACATGCATGCACACTTACATAAATACTTGCATCTCTCTTAAAAAATAATATTTTTTCTCTTATTTTCTTCCCCTTAAATCTACTTGTTGTCATACCCTTTAAAGTGTCAAATGAAAGTTTTCCTATGTTTCAATAACAAATATTTTTTCCTCCCAATATTGTTGGACATATATATACATAATCATGTCGATATGTACCTACATAATTCAGTTTTTCTTTTATAACCAAGTTAATACAATTGTAAATTGGAAATTCTTTAACAATGCATACTTTTATAGAGAATTGATTTCATTGATCAAAGCATTGTTGTTGTTAGTGTCTATGTGAAAGGACAAATGGTCATCAAACACTTTTGTATATTTTCTTTAATAAAATACATAGTGGTATGGTCAACCATAAACTATAAGCTCAACCGCATTTGTAACACCCAAGAACTATGTGTTCATGCTCTTTGTGTATTGTGTGTTTTTTGCACATTCTATAGAATCTGTGCAGAGTACTATGTGTAGGATTTGAAGCTCATTTTTCTACTACAAGGGTATGGTCATGGAGCTCTCAAAAAGGAGAATCCATTGTGGTGCATCGCCAATGCAATATATTTCACTAGGTCTAGAGCATCCTGATGCAATGGTTTGTTTGCATGGAGTTATAAGGACCTAAAAGGTGTAGACCTGATATATGCTCATATACAATTCCCATGACCTCAAAAGCCAAACCTTCTAAGCAGAATCCATACACATACAATGACACTTATGTAGGCAAGATCAAGGAAGATATAGATTCTTTAGCAGAAGCTGGATTTATCTATGAAATTGAGCACACTGAATGGGTATCCCCCATTGTAGTGATGCCCAAAAAGAATGGAAAGCTATGTGTATGCATTAACTTGAAGAAGGTTAACGTAGCCACTATTAGAGATAGCTATCTGCTTCCTATCACTAAGAACCTATTGGAAAGAGTAGCAGGCAAAGAAGTATACAGCTTCCTTGATGGATTCTCTAGCTACAATCAAGTGGCCATCTGCAAGAGAATGACTATAACGACCATCACGTACTAGAGAGATGACTCTCCTCCCAACCAAATGCCTCTATATATAGCCCTCTCTAGGGGACTATCTTCTTTGGCAGGTGGATACTAATCATCCATGTGTCGGCCATGTAATTGCATGTGCACCAAGTATCCCAGTTAACTCGAGTTAACTCAAGTGGATGCTTCTAGAAGGCTCTAGAGCTCTTTGGGCAAAACACTCTCCCCATGCTCCCCATGGGGTTTGAACCCAAGACCTCCTCCTTCACATCTTTGAGACTTAACCACTAAGCTAAGTGGATCACTTGTTCACAAGAGCACAAGACCTCCTATTAAGTCTAAACTCAAGATCTTTGGTCATACATACAGATGACCAAACGGTGTCCGATTTCAGATCCGTCTAAACCGGCCAGACCCTTGGATCATAGAATTACCTTATTACATTCTTCCCCCCTTGGAAAATATTTTCGTCCTAAAAAATAGAGCTATATACATAGTGTAGGCAACCCCCGAGCCTCATGTTCTCAAACTGAAAGAACATGGTCATGTTCTTAAAACTAGAAGAACATGTCTCATCTCTGTGGTAGCATCCCTGCCCAAATGATTCAAAACACTGTCTTATTTTGCACTTTGATGAACTTGACAAAGTACAAACTAGTGAAGAATAATAAGGATTGATCTAAACACATCCATAGCCAATTGATAGTTTCTCGATGTGTGATCTAGGCACAAACATGTGAATTAGGTGGATTCAAATTACTAGTCCATTTCTGGGTATGACTGGTGCATGGACTTAGAACAAAGGCGGGATTCTTATCCCTTGCAAGACTTTGAGAACTCTTGATTCACTTGAATTTTTTTTGGATAACTTGAAGTTTGGTTGTCCCAAATATCTAACTTGGATGTTTGTCCAATGGTTTACTCTTATCCAACAGATACTTGATTTTTTCACCCGACTAGAGGACTACTTTGTCCTAATGAGTTTAAAAATCCTATGTAAACTGCAGGAGAAAGTTTACCATTTTCTTTGAGTCAACCATACTATTACTTGACCGATTCAAATTCAAAAATAAAAATTATCCAACTTAGGACTCTTTTCTTAAAGACTTGAGCTAAAAGTTCTTGGGAATTGTCAATCTGATGAACAATTCCTAATTTCTCTACTCTAGAGTATACTGGACTCTAGGAAATCATTTATGCTATAACTTGAAGCAAACTCAAATAAATAAGTCCACTTAGACTTATTATCTTTTGAAGATTAAAAAGGTTCTTGTACATAGCATCTATCTAGGATGTTCAATTTAGTTATCTAATTCTAACCAGCTAACCCTGGTCCTTTGCAAAAGAAATCAGATACCATGTCTGAGCCAATTCCAAAAGTTTTGTAAAGAAATAACTAAAACTCTGTACAACCAGTTCAAACTTCGAAGCTATGTAACTTGCTATGAGTCAAAGTCTAGATGACTCATGACTTTAACTTCTCAAAGATCTGTTTCGACAGGATACTGAAGCATTTTTTCTATCTTTAGGAGAAATAAACAGGATTCTCAAAAAGATTCAGAGCAACTTGAAAACATCATCCAACCACAAGATACTAGTGTGGCAACCAACATCAGTGTGTCGACCCACTGAGGTTCTATTGATGAGTTTCATATTCAAATAATGCTTCACTTGAGGCTAAATTTAGGTCACATTCAATCTTTCTGACTCCTTATTGAGAATGCAATTCTTGTGTATTTCTTTGAGTCAAAAGAGTGAATTTACCAAATTACACTAGGAACTTGGTGCTTGACTTAGTCAATCGAATTCTTGGTTGAAAAGATCAACTCAAAATCGAGTCTAAATTTTTTCATAATTTTATGAAATATTTCCGAATTAATAACACTTTATCTTGATGTGTTTCAAGAAGATCTTGGAAATTTACTTACTTCATATCTTCAGTTTCCTTGATCTTGAAGTTATCTTGAAGTATCATGAGATACTATTCTCATCCTTCTGGAATTAAACTCCTTCTTTGTAGTCTTAATTACCTTGAGGATTAAACCTAACTTCAAGATCCAAACTAGGACTAAAAGATAATCATCAACTCACGGTCCCATACCATCTTTCCTACATCAATCTGAGTATAAAATCTGGTGTCTCATACTACCCTATTTTATACTTATATTGACGAGTGAGTGAATTTTATCCTAAATTCTAAATATCTCTTGATAGAGTACCTTCTTGCTTCAATTTTTTTTTTTTTTTTTTTAAGTTTCAGGCATTACCTCTAACTAGATTTTCTAGGTTTTTGATCCCTTCACATGATCGTTTCATGATCTTGTGCTTTCCTTGGGGAACTTGAAAAACCTTTTGATGGAGCATCCATCCTTCTTTGCTAGGATTTTCAAATGAAAACCAATCAAAATTCCAAGTACTTGAATTTTTACGAATTCAAGTTCAATCGGTTTATCCTTGACCAAATTGTAGTGACAAGAGCTTTTAACTTCTTGTCTTTAGATTCCTTTCTTATCTGATGCCTTAGGTACCTATCCTGATCAGGACTTTACAAGAATTTCTCTACTGCCTAAGTCTAAGCATCTGCTCATGCTCTCTGGATTTGTACCAAAATCCCTTTAAGGATAGGCAAACACTTATGTTTTACCTTCCACAGACTTAAGTACCGTCTTCATGGTTGCAGAATACATTCTTGGAATTGATTCACATTGTTCAAGCTTGTAAAAACTTTCTCTATTCGCTTTTTTCTATTCGATAAATGGAACTTGAGTAAATAAATCCGAAAAGGAATTTTATTGCCAATACTTGGGCAATCTATAAAGTAGTTCCAATCGCATGTTCTTGGATAATCATGGCTAAGCTTGATCAAGTCTGGTTGATCTTGTGACTTAAATAAAGACTTAGTCTTTATCCTTAAGATCTCTTTAACTAACAAAACCGTCTTTGCTTACCCATGGGCTTTTAGAGATCTTTTTCCGTCTCAAGTCCAGGCATACTCTGATGCTCCTTAGATTCCAAAGCTAAGAATTTTTGATACACCTTTAGGTTATATCAATATTTGGACTTAAGTACCAATACTGATAGTTTGGGAATTATTGGGAACTACTTGCTATCAAACTTACTTGAAAGATTCTAGTCTCACATCAAGGGAGATTTTTCTTTCAAGAATTTTAGATTCCGATCAAGGAATCAAGTAATACTAAGCCAGTGATTCATCTTGGAATCTTTTGCTTTCCAGTCCAATGATTCATCTTGGAATCCTTAATTTTACTGGAATAATCTCTCTAAAAGAAATCTTGAATATTGAACAAGAACAAGACTTAAGGCTTTATTGCTTGTCCAAAAGATATTCCTTTTTAACTAAGGAAATAGTTAACTAGGCTATTTCCTTTATTGGCTTAACTTTTAAGAAGTATCTTAATTCCTAAAGATTACTTTAACATATTTTTAGAGAATATCTTGATTCTCAAAGATTAATTTGACTTTGTTTTCTTCTTTAAGCTCTAAATAGATTAAACAAAATCAAGCATACTTTTCTTATCCGTATGACTTTCTAAATATCATCTATACTTAAATTAATCAATATAAGCTTATCTTCATGACTCTCTAAGTACATCTGGGACTTAGAGTCATCATACATCGCAAAAGGTTTGCAAGTAATTAAATTTTCTTGGTCATCAAGAAAATTTAATACTTAACCTTTCCTAGTGCCTACTTATATCTAGTAAGACATCAAACACACTTAATTATCATTAAGTATTTGTTTTTGATAGCGGAGTATAAACTTGGGAAGGAAACAACCAATTACTTGAGCTGCAAACTAGAACTAGCATGTCTTTGCAACTAACTAGTCCTCTGTCTTCCCTAATGTCAAACTGTGAGCTTTATAAAGTAAGCTAAATACTAAGAGAGTACATTATCATATCTACTTGCAAACAGCATCCCATTCTATCATGCAAATGTATATTCTCACATGCATAGGCATGCATGTTCTTTGCATGCCCAAAGAATAACGCAACAATCATGCATGAGCTTGATGCATGACTTTTCCTTGTACTAAGAATGTATATCATGCAATCTTGATGCATGCATATCCTTTCCTTTGTCCAAATGCACTATGATATAAAAACATATCCTTGTGATGCAATAAAAATCTTACTCAATGAAAAGGAAATATGGAATTAAAGTAGCAAAATACATTCTTTGATGCACAAGGATCCTTTTTTAAACCAAGTCTTTTCTTAATGCAAACTAATGCTTGGAATGGGAAGTGGATTTTTTCATTATTCTAGTATAGACTTAATCAATTGAAATCTTAGCAATTTCAATGTGCCTCTAGGATTAAGTGTAGAATAATGAAAATAAGTTAAATCAAACATTAAGGCCAAGTAGAAACTGGAAAATACTTAGCTTTGATCATAGCTTTGTACATCCTCGTGATCCTCGGGAAGAGCCGTTCTCCACATATCCTTTGTGAAATAGTTGAAGACAAAACTACTTCATGTTGAAGTTTTGACCATAGATATTACTATGCTACAGAGCATTTAATTCGGTTGCTACACTCTTGTGGATAGCTTAGAATCTCTAAGTACACAAGTCACGGGTCCTATTCCCAAATATAGCAGCCGACTTCTTCCTTTTGGTTCTCATGTTTACAGTTTGCATATATATATGGACAAGATAAGCGTAAATGATGCTCCCTCGGATAAGAGAAATCTCTGTGCTTACGATGTCTAATATAATTTTACTCATGCATCTTGTGCACATCCGCACAAAAGGGGACGAGTTGGAACCCCATCCGCTGGAATGTATACACGGATGCGAAACACTTTTGCTATCATCTTGATCAAAGCCTGAATAAAATCATGTATAAAGAAGAATAGCACGAGTTTCTTTTTGCAGAGATCTAGAGATAAAAACTGAAGTTGATCCAAAGAAGAAGCTTGGATGCTGGAGAATGCGACCTCATACTTTTGTCTGTGATCTTGATTGAAAGATCTGCACTATAACAAAGAGTTATTATATCGAAAAATAAATAGCTGAAACGTGCCTTGTTCCCTTGGTTAAAGGGAAGCTTTGTCACGATGACGTGCATCCATCTGCTAAAATCGGCCGATGCAAACCAATAGAGAGACCCGCATCTCCAATGAGGAGAAGCATGATTATTGCTGCATCGTGTGTTATCATGCATTCATATAGAACCAACCATGAGTCTGTGACTTCATGGTTAAAAGGAACGCTCCCTTCACTGTCGACGTGCGTTCAAATCTGCCCTGAAGCTTCAATCGATCTCCAGAATGAACGAACAGCATAATCATCTAAGATTGGTTATCTTTTGCTGTCAATTTAAAAAGATGAACCGCGTGGAAAAATATCCCCATGGATAAAATGAGTGCCAAAGTCTATATGAAACTAGGCTAGAGATTGAAGATGATGGAAACCATCAAGGTCACCATGGGAACTTGACTGGGGCTCTGGTACCAATGCAAGAGAATGACTATAACGACCATCACGTGCTAGAGAGATGACTCTCCTCCCAACCAAATGCCTCTATGTATAGCCCTCTCCACGAGTCTACCTTCTTTGGCAGGTGGATACTAACCATCCATGTGTCAGCCATGTAACTGCATGTGCACCAAGTGTCCCAGTTAACTCAAGTTAACTCAAATGGATGCTTCTAGAAGGCTCTAGAGCTCTTTGGGCAAGAGACTCTCCCCATGCTCCCCATGGGGGTTGAACCCAAGACCTCCTCCTTCACATCCTTGAGACTTAACCACTAAGCTAAGTGGATTACTTGTTCACAAGAGCACAAGACCTCCTAGTAAGGCTAAACTCAAGATCTTTGGTCATACACACGGATGACCAAACGGTGTCCGATTTCAGATCCGTCTGAACCAGCCAGACCCTTGGATCATAGACTTACTTTATTACACCATCACCCTAGAAGATCAACATAATATAGCTTTTACCATACACTGGGGCATATTTGATTTTCAAGTAATGCCATTTGGGCTAACCAATGCACCAGCTACCTTCCAACAGCTAATGTGCCATGTGTTCAAAGAATTATTGTGCAAAAACTTGGAAGTCTATGTTGATGATCTATGTGCTCATTCCAACATAAGACAAAAACATATACCTGAATGAAAACAAACCTTTGACAAATGTAGAGAATATCAGTTCTGCCTTAACCCAAAAAAGTGTGTTTTTATGGTCAGGCAAGGCAAGATTCTAGGACACAAAGTGTGAAAGCACTACTAGAAATAGGGGGGCATAGCGACATCCCCGGATGAAAAAAAAAAGCGAGTCTCATCGTTTATGCAATGCTAGCATCGCATAAGCAACAAGCATTGTTTTTATTATAAAAAAAACCGAGTCGTCGCATAAGTGTCGCTTATGCAATGCTAGAATATGCATCGCAAAGAGCGTCGATAGCCAGCGATGCTCTTAACTACGTTGGCAAACTACTTGCGATGCTAGAGCATCGCATACACGATGACCTGGTGTTCAGAGCATCACATAAGTGATGCTCTGGAATGTTTTTTAAAAAATCGATTTCTCCCGACACATTTGCACCGGGATTAGGACGCAGGAGAGAGAGAGAGAGAGAGAGAGAGAGAGAGAGAGAGCAAGAGAGAGAGAGATCGACATGGTACTAGCACACACACACATCTTTTGAAGCAAGGTACACACACACACACATACACACATAGAGTTATACACACACACATACACACACAGAGTTATACACACACACATACACACACATACATATGCATACACACACATATACACACATAGACACACACACATACACATAGACACACACACATAGACACACACACATACACACTTATACACACACAAACACACATCCACACACATATACATGCATACACGCATATATATACACATACATACGTATATGCACACAAACACACATACACACATAGATACACACACATACACACATAGACACATACACACACATATTTACACACACATATATACACACTAATTTACATAGACACATACACATGCATACACACACACATACATACACACATAGATACATGCATACACACATAGACACACACACATACACATATAGACACACACACACACACATACACATACACACACATACACATACACACACACATAGACAAATACACACTTACATACACACACACACATAAACATGCATACACGCACACGTATATACACACATAGACACATGCATACACACATAGACACACACACATACACATAGACACACACACACACACATACACATACACACACAGACAGACACATACACACTTACACACACACACATCCACACACATTTACACACACACATACACATGCATACAGACACATATATATAGATACACACATATATACACACACAGACACACACATACACACATAGATACACACACATATACACACATAGAGACACACACACATATAGATACATACACACACACGTAGAGAGACATAGACACACACATACACATACATATGCATACATAATGCACATGCATATGCATATATGCATACACACACATACACATACATGCATACATATGCATACATAATGCATATGCATATGCATACATACATACTTACATGCATACACACACAAGCATACATATGTATACATAATGCACATGCATATGCATACACACATGCTTACATGAATACACACACATACACATGCATACACACATATACATACACACACACACATATATGCATACACACACACATAGAGAGACATACACACACATACACATACATGCATACATAATGCATATGCATATGCATACATACATACTTACATGCATACACACACATACACACACATATGCATACATAATGCACATGCATACACATAGACACATACACACACATATACACACATATACACACAGATTTACACACACATACACACATAGACACACACACACACACACACACGCATACACACACACATACAAACACACACATAGACACATACACATAATGCATATGCATATGCATACACACATACTTACATGCATACACACACATACACACACATACACACACATATGCATACATAATGCACATGCATATGCATACATACATGCATACACATACACACATAGACACACATACACACACATAAACACATACACACTCATAGACACATACACACTTACACACACACTTCTAGACACATTTACACACACACATACACATGCATACAGACACATATCTATAGATACACATGTATATACACACATAGACACACACACATACATACACACATAGACACACACACATATACACCCATATATGCATACACACAAACACATACGTAGAGAGACATACACACAAATACACATACATGCATACATACGCATACACACACGTAGAGAGACATACACACACACATGCATACATATGCATACATTATGCACATGCATATGCATAAATACATGCATACACATACATACACACACATACATATACACACATAGATACACACACACGTATAGAGAGAGACACACACATACACACACACACACACACACACACATATATATATATATATATATATATATATATATATATATATATATATATATATATATATATATATATATATATATATATATATATATATATATATATATATATATGCATACACACACATACACGTACATGCATACATATGCATACATAATGCATATGCATACATACATACTTACATGCATACACACACATACACACATACATGCATACATATGCATACATAATGCACATGCATATGCATAGATACATGCTTACATGCATACACATACACACATAGACACATACACACATATATACACACATAGACACACACATATACACACACATAGACACATACACACAACACACACACATATAATGCCTATGCATATGCATACATAATGCATATGCATACATAATGCATATGCATATGCATACATACATACTTACATGCATACACACACATATGCATACATAATGCACATGCATTTGCATAGATACATGCATACACATACACATAGACACATACACATACATATGCATACATAATGCATATGCATACATACATACTTACATGCATACACACACATGCATACATTTGCATACATAATGCACATGCAGCATACATACATGCTTACATGCACACACACTCACATATACACCTACATACACATATACAAACATACATATGAACACGTATATATATTGATTTCTAACCCATTTTGTTTTATATGTATAGGTATTATGGATCCTAGTAGAGAGAGACAGGTGAAACTCACTCTCATAAAAAGTCTTATGAGAGCGAGATTTCTGCCTGATACTCTAGGGATCATCATGCATGAGTACTCAGAGATGGCTGATGATAAGCTAGATTTTACAATCCACATGCTTACACAGCGATCAGAGGAGGGCTCTTCTGTGGCTCCACATGTAGGAAGATAGCTATCTGCTCATAGGTATGTTTTTTTCCACAATTTTTTTTAATGATATTATAACACATATTTTTATCTATCTATTTTCAGGACACCTATACCACCTCCACATCATGATATCAGAGCACAGGTGCCTATGAGGACGTGCATAGGCACCTTAGGGTTAGAGTGTGATATAGAGCCAGAGGGGAACATTGTGTACATAGGGAATGGATTGGAGTTCAAGAGAAGAATGCGAGCATTATGCCACTCTTACCTGTGCCTTGTCCACTTGCAATGGAAGTAAGTAAAAATTTTACATATAAATTGAAATAAATATCTTATGTTTTATTTACATGATTTTTTTTATTTTTATAGTGAGTATGATGAGAGGGATAGAAAATACATACTTAGTTCACTTGAGATAGAGTTTGGGACAGGATGGTCACATAAGTGGTGTCTAAAAGAGATGCGAAGTATATATATATATATATATATATATATATATATATATATATATATATATATATATATATATATATATATATATATATATATATATATATATATATATATATATATATATATATATATATATATATATATATATATATATATATATGTATGCATATATATATATATATATATATATATATATATATATATATATATATATATATATATATATATATATATATATATATATATATATATGTATGCATATATATATATATATATATATATATATATATATATATATATATATATGCATACATATATATATATATATATATATATATATATATATATATATATATATATATATATATATATATATATATATATATATATATATATATGCATACATACATACATATATATATATATATATATATATATATATATATATATATATATATATATATATATATATATATATATATATATATATGTATGTATGTATGCATATATATATATATATATATATATATATATATATATATATATATATATATATATATATATATATATATATATATATATATATATATATATATATATATATATATATATATATATATATATATATATATATATATATATATATATATATATATTCAAAAACCCTATTATAAATATTCTAATTCAAAAATCCTAATTTGGAAACACTAATTTTGATATTAGGGTTTTATAAACCCTAATTTAAAAACTCTAATTCATTATCCTTATTGATTTCATTTATTTCTTCTATTGATAATCTGTGTTCTCATGAGTCACATCATCTATTGATGGATTAATATCGATTTTTGGTAATTCATCTTCATCATCAGTAGAATCAGCATGTAGAGTATTATCGTCTTCATCAAAAATATTAGTATCATTATCATGTATAATGATTCTAATTTCTCTTTCAGATGTTGATGTATCAGTAGCTGATGGTGAAAAGCAACACTATTATGAGGAATTCTGATTATTCCATCATTACTTTTATGGTCATGTCCCCATGTCAAAAGCTTTGATAATTTGGGGCTTTGAAACATATGTCTAATCCATAGAGCCAATGGAAAATGTCTCAATATCTTTTTTGGGATTTTACCTTCTTCGTCCATATATTGAGGAGATAAATATTTTGGACATGTGTATGTGTATATGTATGTATGTGTGTATATGTATTTTATATGTGTATATGTATGTATGTATATGTATGCATATGTGTATGCATATATGTATGTATGTGTATGTATGTATATGTATGTATGTATGTATGTGTATGTATGTATGAATGTATATGTATGTATGTATGTATGTATGTATGTGTATGTATGCATGTGTAGCTATGTATATTTGATTCGGTTTTTAATTTTCTTTTTGTTTATTGTGGTTTGCAGAATTTCATATAGATATCTAGACCACTCAATCGTTTGGCTATCTCCCATTTTATAGTCAATCAATTACCTACTTTGCTAACTAAAACTTACATATTTGTTTACAAATGTAAAGTATCAGTTAGCTATGGAGGTATTATGTAGTTTGAAAAATAGGAGAATCAAATTTATTTGGAAGATTTTGAAAGATAGATGAATAGTTTTAGAGGATGGACAGACAGAAAGCGCCCATTCAATGCAAGTTCTTGTTCTTATCTTAGCTAAGGTAAAAACAAGAACCTGCATTGAACGGATGCTTTCTTTCCACCCATCCTTTAAAATTATTCTTCCATCCTTCAAAATCTTCCAAATAGATTTGATTCTCCCATTTTCTAAACGTCCTAATATCTCCATAGCTAATTGATACTTAATATTTGTATGCAAAGTTCATAAAAGATTTAGCAGCGTAGGTATTAGGTTGACTAGAATAGGAGAAGCAGATGTGTCAAGAAGATTATAAAGACTAGGCGGACAATTCCAAAGGCGAGATGGACAAAATATCTTCATTCGATACAGGTATGTATAATTTGACCTTACTCTCATAACATGTGTATGTGTGCATATGTATGTGTATGTTTATATGTGTGTATGCATTCATGTATATATATATATATGTATGTCTATGTATGTATGTATTTATATGTATATATGTATGCATGTATATATATAAATAGATAGAAAATTAAAAATTATACCACGGGATCACTTTTGAATATAGGTCTTTCAACCTTGCATATTCCACAGGATCACTTTTGCATAGCCTCCTCATATAAGCTTCTGATAAATGAGGTCTTACTGGCAATTGTGAATGGTGTGGAGGAATATCATCAACACCATAAATGAATAAAAAGTAAACTTTAAACATAAAATTAAATATATAAGTTATTAAATATGAATAGAAAATTTTCATTCTCTCTCTAGCTAAAAGGTGCTCTTGGAGTTCTACGCCATTGATAATTCACTAATAATTCATCACCAGCATGTAATGTAGTAATAGCATTGACAACTATGTATCTTGATACATCTCTACTCATGTATGGTGATTCATGACTATTTTCACGCTCCTCAAATGTGCAATTAGTCCTTGAACTATTATGTAACCCTCGACTACTATTTATTAAACCTGCTATATTTCCATGTGTGTAAGGTCTTCCATCAACATATAATCTTTCATTTTCTGCATGTGAAATCCTTCTACTAGTAAGGGATGTTGCATTCAAGCATATTCCATAAGTACTCATGCTTTGAACATAACATGCAAGTCGATGCCAATCTCTCCATCCATATATAGGACCACAAAATGACATAAGAGTGACTTCAGAGTTCGGAGGCACATACAAATCCTCTACAATAAAGAGATCATGACCAGCATTAGTAATAGTAGATGGAGCAATCATATAGCGATTACCCCAAAAGTTGAAAACCTCTCCATCTAAAGGAAGTGGTCCTCTATTCCATCCTCCATATCTTCTTCTATAATATGTTTGTACTAGAGAACAGTCACAAGCTGGCAATGGATATTCTCCAGCCGTTTTAGTCTCTAAACCAGGAGGTAGAGGATTTCTAGAAACCTTTGCTTGTAATTGATGAGCAGCAAGTCCATGACGTGTACAAGGTATATTAACATTATGAGAATTATTATCATCATCGAGCAAGTATTCCTGTATATCAATAGTAATTTGATTTTGTATATGGTTTTTAAATAAAATAATGACATTAATTTATTTAAAAAATACATACCCAAGCATTATCACGTTGACCAGGTGGTGGTGCATGCTCAAAAGTACCATACTCTGCCTCATGTTCAATACATTCCAATCGTGGTCTTCGATACGTGCCATAGCAAGAGTTACACCAACATATAATATGCTCTTGATAGTAAAATTCATCATAATTCCTATCGGAGGACACATGTGAAGTCGTTGCATGGATAGGAGGTGATGGAGTGCCCTCTGATTGATCAGAATCTGATTATAACAAGAAATAAAACAATATATTAGTTATGTATCTATCAAATATATTTAACATTAAAAGTTTAATATACTTACAATATATAGTCCTTGCAGGATTAGAAGATAGTGCTCGAGTTCCATCTGATTGATCGAAATCTACAAATAATGGTATTTGATATTAATAATCTGATTATTTACATACATAAACATTCACATATACATATTTACACATACACACATATTCACATATACACATTTACACATACACACATATACACAAGTACACATTATTGTGGGATAAATGCATGTATTTTGTATGAATGAGTGTATATGCATGCATGTGTATGTGTGTACATATATATGTGGATATGTATATGTGTGTTTATATTATATGTATATATGTGTATATGTTTGCATGTATATGTGTATGTGGGTATGTGTATGTGTATGTGTATGTGTATGTGTATGTGTATGTGTATGTGTATGTGTATGTGTATGTGTATGTGTATGTGTATGTGTATGTGTATGTGTATGTGTATGTGTATGTGTATGTGTATGTGTATGTGTATGTGTATGTGTATGGTATGTGTATGTGTATGTGTATGTGTATGTGTATGTGTATGTGTATGTGTATGTGTATGTGTATGTGTATGTGTATGTGTATGTGTATGTGTATGTGTATGTGTATGTGTATGTGTATGTGTATGTGTATGTGTATGTGTATGTGTATGTGTATGTGTATGTGTATGTGTATGTGTATGTGTATGTGTATGTGTATGTTGTATGTGTATGTGTATGTGTATGTGTATGTGTATGTGTATGTGTATGTGTATGTGTATGTGTATGTGTATGTGTATGTGTATGTGTATGTGTATGTGTATGTGTATGTGTATGTGTGTGTGTGTGTGTGTGTATGTGTATGTGTATGTGTTGCTCTAGCACAATGGTAAGTACCACGTTAAGAAGCTTCACCTCCTTAATGTCAATCCGTGGGAGAGGTAGGAGTGATATGAAGATCGTGAATGTGAGATGATGTGAGAGTGAAGGTGAGAAGCACAAAGATGCACACACACATACACACACACAATGAAGAGACAAGCAAGACACAATGGAAGGTGGGAAATTAGCTCTATTACTCAAGAATACTCTTACAAGCTCAAAATTCAATCTACTCTCAAACAAGCTCTAATGAACCAACCTCAAAAATGAGCTCTCTAGCTCTTTTTATAGTTTCTAGACTAGTTTTGACCGGTTTCACATCTAGTGACCGGCCTAGTTAAAAAATAGGTCCTAGAGGCTATTTAGAAGGGTAAACGATGTCTAAAAATAACGAAAATTGGTACGAGCATTCTACCTAAGCTCCTCAAGCTCGAGGACTCCTCGGCTTGCACAAAATGGAGCTATGGATTGCAAAATGGGGTTTTGTCTATATTACATATGTTACAAGAGTGATGAAAATCACTGTTGGATGTTTGAAGAAGTAATAAAAATATAATTGTTTTGAAAAAATGATCCGACTGGTTGATCCGCCTGGCTCCCTACTCCTTCTTTACATGCTTCCGTGGCGTCTGTGCCTCTGGCTGCTTCCAACACCCCCCTCCCTCTCGCTTCTGTCGTCCCTGACAGAACCTTGTTGTGAGGTCTGCCGGATGTAATTCTGTAGGAGGTCTTGAGCGAGGGTGTGCTCTGATACACGAATACCTCGGGCTAGATCAGCCTCGAGTTTCTCCCAGTCGATAGGTTGCGGCTCGTCTGGTGGTGGGAGCTGATAATGTGTGGAGTACACCATTCGTTCACAGGCGAATAATTGCAATAAGTGTGTGGGCCTGCTTATGAATACTTCGGAATGGTACTCCCAAAAACCGGTGGTGAACATTTCTTCGAATGTTTGCTTGTAACATGCCGGTAGATATTTGATCCTGCAGTGCCAGGAGTAACACACCCGTAGCGATGGCGTTGTGCTCATATCATAGACTAAATCAAAGTTTCCATGCTCAAAGCCCGGGGTGTTAACATGGGGAGCCTTGATGCGCCGGAAGACTTTAAAGACCATCTGCATCATGTCAAAGATTTTGACAGTCATGTGCGCGGCAATATCATCCATATGTTTTAATCGAGGGAGCCAGTGGCGGATCGTCGCCATCATGTAGCCAACTGTGGGTAACGCGACTGGTGGCTTGAAGTAGGGATAGTTCAACCAGTCTTGGCACTGCTTATTGTTCTGTAGCTTTATAGCGAAGGCAGTCCAAGAGCGGCGTCGTGGTACTGGTCCCCAGCACGGATTAAATTTTAAGTGAAGCGGCGCTTTTACCCACGTGCTCATCATCTCTGGATAATTTTGCAATAAATCTTTGCGCCAGTCTGGTTGAAGGATTTCACCTCTCTGTGCCCTTGGTGGCAAGTCCTCTGGCTCGAATTGAGTTGCATGCGTTGGTTTCATGCCGGTTTCTTTCTCGATGGTTAACTGGTATTCGGCCATTAACATGAAGTACGGTTTATATTGGAGCTCATGCCCAGATATGTATCGTCGCGGGGCCAATTGAGCAAAGAATGGTGACTGTAAAATTTTCTCTTCAATTATGGCCATGGCATGTAGCTGTGCCTCTACTCTGGCCGAGTGTGTCGTTCCGAGTTCTTCAACTGTCTTCATCCACGCGGGGGTAGGTAATTCGTAGGTCATCTGGCCTTCGGCCGTGACACGTCCGCCTGGGATGGGTATCGGTTCATATGCCTCTTCGAATGTCTCCTCCACCGGGATAGTGACGGTTTCTTCCTCAGCTGGTAGCTCAGGTGGGGAGTCTGGCCTTGGTGGTGCTTCATAGACAGCAATTCTAGATTCAAGATTTATAACCTGGGCCCGGAGTGCGTTGAGTTCCTCCAAAATTTCAGGGGCAGGGTCCACAGGTGCTGGTAATTCTGCTGCTACTTGTACTTGTTGTGTTGCGGGTTCTCTGAGCTGCAGCAGTTTGTGATCTTCCTTTAACTTTTGATGTTCTTCGTTCATACGATCATAGTCCTCGAGCAATCTAACATGGTCGTCTAGCAACATCCGCATCGACTCAGATGGGATTGCCTTGAATCTGCTCGGACTTAGTGGCTGTTCTGGATGATCTAAAGCCGCCTCCAAGTTCTCTCTGTTCTGCTCTTGGAGTCTCTGGTTCTCCTCTTTTGCTGCGGCTAAGTGTCTTCTTAGTAAGCCCATATTTCTAGTGAGCGTTGCATTGCGGACAGTCTGGGCTCTAAGTAGGTTATCCAAATCCGCGGTGGCCTCTTTGCTTTTCTCCTCACTTTCTAGTTCTAACTTGTGATAGGCCTCTCGTAAATCCTGGTATCGGCTGTTCAGTGAGGCGTTCTCAATTGATAACAAATTAAGCTGCGTTTGTAATTCATTCGTTGTCGTCTGCAGCTGTTGATAGTGGGTGCCGAGTGATGCAAACTCCTCGCGGACTTGCGTCATGCATGCGAACATGTGTTGAAATGCTGTGTCTATGGTGGGCGATAGTAGTAGTGAAGTGCTAAATGTGGATGCAGCGGGAGTAGATGCAGTGGGAATGGGAAATGGGGTTGGGACAGTGGATGCAGTGGTGATTGTGGAAAATTGTGAAGTGCCTAAATATGAGGGTGCTGTGAGGGGAGTGGGTGGTGGTGAGGTGGATGGTGATATGTCCATGCCATTGGACGTGTTTAGTGTTGTGACAGTGAAAAGTGGTGTGATTGTGGGTGGTTGTGTAGGTGTGAATACGGGATTTACAAACGTAGAGTAGTTTACAGGGGGGATGGTTGGAATAGTTTGGTGAAACGGGGAAATAGGGGTTATGGTAGGTTGGGGAGGTGAGACTGGTGAGAAGGTTAGTGGGGTTAGGAAGGGGAATGGGGGTCTTAGAGGTGGGGGAAACGCTGGGAAGGATGAAGGGGTTAACATACGGATGCAGAGGGTTGGGTGTGGGCCTGGTGGTATGAATGGGTAAGGAAGAGGTTGTGGCTACGTTGCTTTGTACAGGTGTGGATGTGGGGAAAGCAGGTGGGTGTGCGGGTGATACGGGATGGGTTGGTGAAAGATGAGGTGAAAGAGGAGTCGAAGGGGTGGATGTTATTTCGAGGATAGTAGTGGTATGTACAATGGTGGTACGGGGTGGCGAATCTACAAGGATGGTTTCTGCGGTTAATGAACGTTCGGGGGCGAGGCGTGCCTCCCTGGCTTGTGCTGAAGATTGGGCTCCTGTTGGTACACGAATATACTCCCCAGGTTTTGAGAGTAGTCGCACTCTGCGGGGATCAAACTGTGGTAGTTGCTTTCTTTGTAAAAACCTGAGTGCTTCATGGGAGCCTACTGATTTGACTAACTCTCTGAACCCTCTGATATATGCGTCTTCGAATCCTCCGGAGATGAGTTCCTGTTCAATTAATGCCTGGCTCTCCTCTTCAGTTAACTTCTTTCGTGCCCAGACTTTCTCCATGGTACGATATAATTTCTTTATAGCCAGTGTGTACGCTGCGGCTTCGAAAGTTTCATCTTCATATGTGTTGGTGTCGCCGTGTGTGTCGGTTTGTTGGCCTTGGCCCTCTGTCTGTTCGTCAGGTGAGCCCTGGCTGGCTTCATCGTCGCCCTGATCGTTGTCTGTTTCGGTTCTTTCTTCTTCAGAGCCCGACACAGCTTGTCCTTGTGGCAAATCTCGCGGCGTAGTAGGGTAGCTGGGACGTTCATATTCCTGGGAGAACAGTGGTGCTTCTGAATACTGGAACTCGTTTGAGAATGCATCAGGCATCTCAAAATCAAATTTCGTGTTTATGGGGTCGGCCTCCATATGTGGTATCGGGAAAGAAAACGCTTCCGCACCAATAGTGGTGGGAGCTTCTGTTGTTGTGGTGGTGGGTTCTGAGGTGGTAGCTGCGTGAGGTGCAGCGGTACTAGTGGTAGCCTCCGTGACCACTGGTCTGGACAACCGTATGCGAATAGGTTGTACAGTGGGAGCAGCTTCTGTTTGTGGTCGCTCTGGAGAGGGTTGTGGTGACGGCGACTCTGGCACTTGGAGGCAAGGGATGGTGCCTCGCATGCGCTTACCTGCCCGTGTCCTACTGGGCTTCCTAGCTTTCTTCGTTGTGCTCTTGAATGCCTTCAATTCCTCTCCTGTTAATGCACGCTCGATGGGCAAGTCATAAGCCAAACACATATACACAATTCTAGTGAGCGCACAACATCCGTTAAGCACCTTCTTGCGCTCCCATCTGTGCTGTGCCAGGTACATCTGATCTATGATCCAGCTTGCCAGATCAACTGTTTGAGGTCCCGTACATGCCAAATACAATCCGAACCATATTCTTTTGTGTGGCATGGTAAATCTGTCCTGAGCTGGAAATGCAAAATGTTGCATGCATATTCTTAGTGGCTTTGACAACTCAGGTGTAATGGCCGAAATCTCTTCCCACTTCGTGACATCCCCACGTTTCATCGGTTCTGGAATTAATCTCTCTCGATCTGTGGGTGTGTGGGTTCCATGAATCTTAATGGCTGCTCTGATTAAGTCTTTAGAGAGATAAAATCTCTTGTAAGGTGGATCATCCACTAGGGTAGGCAATATGAAGGTTCCTGGGATGTCCTTATTCTCTGATGCCAGCAATGTAGTGATTAAATAATAGCACCTGTAAAAATCCGGTTTGGGCAGAGGATCACTGAAATACTCTGTGAAGCCTGCTCGGGCCCAAACATGAGTTAAATCCTGGGTGCTTTGTAGGGCTTCGAATTCTCTGGAGAAAAACTGGTACTTTCCCCACGTGCGGTCATCAAAAGTCAGAGAGGATTCAAATATAAAGTCTGCGTCCGCAAGGGGTCCTGCAAGGCCCTGAAACCAATGAGAGTTTCTGTGTATCTTTTCGGTGTAGCCCATGGGGGGGTTGTCGATAGGCATGGGCCCTGGAAATCCCTGAAATTCGGGCGGTGGAGCAGTAGGGTGGGACTCTGCTCGTAGCACGTTGAGTGGTACTGCTGCTACACTGGGGCCTGCCCCTGATGTTCCTTCGTCAGTTTGCATGGTGGCTGGTGCGCTAGTGAGAAAGATCTGCTACAAAAGATTAACACATTAGCATGGAAATTAATCATGATCCCCTTAAAGTGAGACCGCAATCCCTTTCCATAACTGATGCGTAACCCGTGTAGCCAAGTGCTGTGATGTGATGGATGCAATGTTCTTGCAGCACTAGTGCAGGTCTCTAGACACCTATACGTTTCAGATCATGCATACATTTCTTGATGAGATGAGATTACGAGTGGTGCGTGATGATGGTGTGTGAATTTATACAAGGTTTAAAGGTTAGTGATTTTGTACAAGGTTGTATGTTAGTCGGGGGGTAGTTAGACAATGGGTTAGGGGAAGACGGTTGGACACGTTTCGGTATCCATTTCCTAAAGATCTTGGAGTGGGTGGTGGGTTTCCGCTGAGGGGTAAAAGGTGGTGTCGGGTTTGGTGGTATCGAGGGATGAGATGAGTTATGGGGGTTATATATTACATGGCTTATGGGTTGAGCTATGATACATGGTTTGGGTACCCAAATCTGCGTGGACGTGGGTCTATGGGTAAGGTACTTCTTGGCGATCCACATTTGTCGGATGTTCGGACCTGTAGAAGAAGGTCGAGGGGGTGGTGGATATCGATTCTGTTTCTGTACTGCCCTTTTTTTGTCGATTTCTGCTTGGCTGGAGTTCTTTGGTGCTTTTTGTCCTTTTGGCACCCATATTTGTCTGGTGCCGCTTCCTTTGGGAGGCCTAAACTGCCTTCCTTGTTGAATCTTCTGATACTGCCGTCGGTCTGGGTTCCTTCGTCGTGGTTGACTCTGTCGTAGTTGGGGGTGAGAGGTCGGATGGACACTCTGCTTTGGAAAAGAAGGGAGTTCCAACACTTGCGTGACCTGCCCATTAGGAAGTGATGCCTTTTGTAACTTTAATCTAGGCCAGTCCGCAACAAGCTTGGAAGGATGAGCACCGTAGGGTGTCGTGCTCATTTGGCCGCTGATGCAACCCACCTGACCTCTGATTGTGCCCTTCTGTCCTTGCGTTTGGGTAACTGTCGCTTCTAGTTTGCAGGAAGTCCCAGGGAAGATCTCCTGTCGTCCTTCTGATTGACATTCGTCCATCGCCAAGCCCGAGTGGGTTGGTGTGGACGTAGCGTGATTGAGCTGATCAAAGATCTTCCTGTCTTCCGTCGCATGTGTTTCCTTGGGTCTAGGGTCACAACCGTCAAGCGGAATGCCGTTAGGGAAGTCAAGCGGTATCACTCGCTTCTGCTCTAAGGTTCCAATCTGTAAGGAGCCTTGTCTAAGATTTAGGTCCACTGAGTGATCGTATAGCCAGTCTTGGCCAAGGATTAGGGGTTCTATCAGGTCGTCATCATGGCACACTAGTAGCTTTGCTGTCATGGTCACATCCTTAATGAGGATAGGAAGGTCCACCTCACCCATGCAAGGGGTTTCCATGCCTCCTAGGCCTATGAGGTATGCCTCAATTGGCCGCATTTCTATTCCTGAAGCCTTATAGTGGGACCATCTAATCGCACTAGTCGCAGCACCTGAGTCAATCAAAGCCCTGAGTTCTTGGCTATGGTTACCGTGCGCTAGCCTTACTGTAATGAATGGTCTCCTGTCCACTATGCTAGGATGAGTGGTTGACTCTACTTGACACATGGCCATGGGATATCTGGGTGATGTTTCTAGATGGTTATAATGTTCTCTCCCTAGTCCTTGTCTTCTTAGCTTCATGCGCTTAATGCGTTCTATGGCTTCTGCCTGAGCTTCTGCTCGTATTCTATTTTCTTCCTCCTTACGCTTCTTTGCCAACGTGAGTCGTCTAAGCATATCCTCAGTAAGAGGTTCTTGATATAGCCTGACTCTACAGCCACTAATGTAATTAGGCATTATATCTCCTTCTAAGGTGGCTAACTGTACTGCTCCACTAGTCGAGAGTCTGTTAATGATCATAGGTCCATAACCTCGCTTTTCTAACTTGCGTGCGTGCTGTTTCAGCGTATATACTAGAACTAAATCTCCTTCTTTTAGGCCTTTATCTTTCACATGCGCATCAAAATATGCTTTCTGTCGCTTCTTCGCTGCGTATATTCCTGCTGCTGCTTTCAACCTGGTTTCTCCTAATCGTTCCAAGTCCATTATTCTTGTGGATAATTCATGGCCGGTCCACTGATGTTCTTGTGCAACCTTAAGTGTCGGTATCAAGAAGTCCAAAGGAAGCACTGCATGCTAACCAAAAACCATCTGAAAGGGAGTTGCATTGAGTACGGTCTTGTAGGCCACTCGATATGCCCAAACAGCATGGTATAACTGTTTGTCCCAATCTGAACGTTTATTGTTCACGAGTTTCGTCAGTACGTTACAAAGTATCTTGTTAGTGCTTTCAGCCTGACCATTGGCCTGAGGATGATATGGTGCAGATTTCTTGTGAATCACCATAAAATCCTGTAACAAATATTCAATGACTTGGTTTAGAAAGTGAGTGCCTCGATCGCTCACTAACTCTATAGGCAATCCATATCTTGTAAAGACATTTTCAAATAAGAATTTTGCAGTCGTGTGTGCATCATTCTTCTTTGTGGCCTTTGCCTCTACCCATTTTGTAAGATAATCTGTGGCAACAATAATATATTCCGCATGTGTACCTTTTGCAGGGGGGTTAATGGGTCCTACAAAGTCTATGCCCCACTTAGAAAATGCACGTCCGCCCATCATGGGTTTCAATGGCATTTCATCTCTGCGAGTAGGAAACTGAGTTCTTTGGCACACGTCACATCTCTTTACATAGGTATGAGCATCCATGTGAAGAGTGGGCCACCATAGTCCTGCAAAGAGAATGGCTTTGATTATCCTATCTGGTCCAAAATGACCTCCTGCAACACCTTGGTGTGCAGTCTCTAGTATTCTCAGATAATCGCTTTCATGAACGCACTGTCTTAGATATCCATCGCGTCCTCTTTTGTATAAATTATCGCCAATTAGTGAATAGTCTTGAGCTTCCTGCTCTAGACTGCGTTGTCGAGCTAAGGTCATGCCTTGAGGGAATGTGTTCGTCCTCAAGTATGTCACTAATGGTTCACTCCAGTCTGGTGTGAGAGACACGTGATATAATGTAGCATGTTCTACTGGTGGTCTTTCACAGCAAACATGGCATTCCTTACACAACTTGTAGACATCTGCTTCCATCGTAGGCCAATATACTCCTAATCTATGCAGAGTCTGTAGTGTTCTATGTTTTGAATGATGTTGCTTTAGTGCACCTAAATGTGCTAATTGCAACCAATTCGCATGTTCTGATTCATCTACACAACAAGCAAGAATCTTTTGACTATCTTGTTTATATATGCTTCCTGCCATTATTTGATATTTCTGAGACTTGGTAATCTCTCCTTCTTTGATCTTTATCCTCGGATTCTTGGGTCCGTATGTGAGAATAGGGACTATAGGCTTAGCCCATTCTGGTGCTATCTCAAGGTTAAACAAGTATGCGTCTGGTAATTCATCTGCTACTCCTTGAGGAGCTTCTCCTGAGGTTAATCTTGAAAGGTGGTCGGCTCTAAGATGCGTCTTTCCTTTCCTGACTACCACTTCAAAATCGTACTCCATGAGTAATAGAAACCAACGTATCAAGCGTCCTGTGTTACATGGTTTGTTGACTAAATATAATAGGGCTTGATGATCTGTAAAGAACTTGAATTTGTTGGCCAACAAGTAATGTCTAAACTTCTTTACCGCGTAGATCATCCCTAATCCTTCTCGTTCCGTCGTGGTGTAATTTCTCTCTGCTGCGTTCAGTTGTCTGCTAGCGTAAGCTATGGGGAGATCTATGTTACCTTCATTCGTGGGTTGTGCTAACACACATCCTATGGCGTAATTGGATGCATCCACATGTACATGGAATGGCTTACTCCAATCTGGGGTGGTCAATATAGGTGCTGAGCACAAGCGTCGTTTAAGTTCATTGAATGAATTTTCGCATTCATCTGTCCATTCAAAATTGGTCAAAAGAGAGTACAAAGGCTTAGCTATGATTGCATACATGTGTATGAATCTCCTATAATAGCCGCAATGGCCCATAAATGCCTGTACCTCTTTCACATTAGTTGGTCTAGGTAAATCTGCAATTACCTTCACCTTTTCTTCATCCGTAGAGATTCCATTTTTTGACACAATGTGTCCTAGAATTTTGCCTTGTCTGACCATGAAAACGCATTTTTCTGGGTTCAAACAAACCTGATATTCTCGACATTTGTCAAATATTTGTCTTAACTCTGGAATATGTGTCTGTCTTACATTTGAATGCGCACATAGGTCATCGACATAAACTTCCAAGCTCTTGCGTAAAAATTCCTTAAAAACATGACACATGAGTCGCTGGAAAGTAGCGGGTGCATTTGTCAAGCCAAATGGCATTACACGAAATGCAAATATGCCCCATTCTGTGGCAAAAGCCGTCTTGTGTTGGTCTTCTGGAGCAATGGCTACTTGGTTATAGCCTGAGAATCCATCAAGAAAACTGTAAACTTCCTTGCCCGCAACTCTTTCCAATAGGTGTTCCGTGATAGGAAGAGGATAACTATCTCTAATCGTGGCGGCATTAACTTTTTTAAGGTTAATACACACACGCAATTTTCCATTCTTCTTGGGCACAACCACAATGGGGGATACCCATTCGGTATGCTCAATTTCGTAAATGAATCCTGCTTCTATCAACCGATCTATCTCCTCTTTAATCTTCGCAGCGTAATTATCATTGTACGTGTAAGGTTTTTGTTTTGTCGGTTTTGCATCTGGAGTCATAGGGATTCTATGAGAACATATATCTGGATCTACTCCTTTCAAATCTTTATAACTCCAAGCAAAAACATCTCTATATTCGCGCAATAGGGCAACTAACTCTTCTTCTTCTTCAGTCGTCAAATCATGCCCTATGTATGTGCATTTTTCTTCTTCTCCTTCTATGGCAACTATGACTTTCTTGGTTTTCTCCCGGTTATCATATACTTGTCCGTCATTCGCCTTTCTGTTGGGCATTCGTACCATGATTCTTCTATCGTCGATTTCATATTTCTTGAAATTCTCGGGTACTTCAAACAAAGATTCTTCTTTTTCTGTCATGGTTTCTTTCTTCTTTCTTTTCTTGCCTTCACTCTTGGTAGTCACTTCCGTGGCTAATCTCACTTCCTTCGTAAGTTCCTCGTGTCTCTGAGTGTGAGTCTCTACTTCGTAGAAATATTCTTCCTCTGATGCAAAGGGTGGGTCCATGATAATTGATTCTAAATCAAAATCGCTTGCATCCTCAAATGTATCAGTGTCTGGTTCACACTCTTCTAAGATTGCATCGCACATGATTGGCTCTATCGTGAAAACTGAAATGTCATACCCATCCTCGTCATAGTGGGGTGTCCATTGTTCTTCATTGATGGCTACATCCATGGTTGCTAGTATTTCCGCCCAACCATGGGGTTCAAACTCCTCGTCTGGGAATACTACAGGTGCGTAGGCTGGATCTTGGAGGGTTCATGGATGTTGTTCTGCACCTAAGGTCCTGGCTTCTAACCGCTCTTCCTCTTGTTTAGCTACTTTACACATCCATAAATGGGTATCCTCATGCAACCAAGAAGGATCTGATTCTAATGAGTGCACGGATTCCGTCTCTGCTGGTGTCTTATGGATGGTATTCCATTGTATTGGGGGTACATCTCTGTGTGAATAGTCCTTAAGATTGACTTTAGTAGTCACTCCTAAATGTTGCAAGTACAAAGAATTAGTTCCCCAATCTTGTACAATTTGCAACTGACGCATGAATGGTCGTCCCAATATCATCTCATACGCGCGATTTTTAGCAAAGTCACAAATGGCAAAGGTATGCTCAAATTCTACACCACAAGTGGTGAGAGATATTCCTTCTAGTAAGCCTAATGGTTTTTCTATGTGTCCATCAGCCATTTGTAGCTTCATCCTGGTGGGTCTGAGTGCTGGCTTACCCCAACGTTTCCATAAAGTGGTGGTGGCGATGGCTACTCCGGCTCCTGAATCTAAGATGGCTTTCGTGGTGTAGCCTTGATGGGTTATTGGAAGATATGTGTTACCTTCCTCGCCTTCGCTTACGTCTCCAATCTTTTCCACGGGTATCTCTGGTACCTTCTTATGTGATCCTATTTGAGAGGGTGTGGTAGCTAGCTCAGGGAATTGATTTGCTACGTGCTTCCACAATTCTGGTTTTACCTTTAACAATTCCTCCAGAGTGAGATTACACTGTACTTTAGTGTTCTTGATCACCTCTGTGTTCCTAGGGATCACTGATTCTTCATTCCTCACTATTATCGTGGGTGCTCTCATACTAATAGACTTTGCTTCCCAAGGTCCCGTGAACTGAGGTAATTCTTGTAGAGAATTAGATTCAAGTCCTGTGGGTTCACTCAGTTGTTCCACCTCTACATCATCATATATAGAGGGGATGTCTTGGGGAAATTGTTCCTGCAAGTCGTCTATTTCTTGAATAGGAGGATGGGTTCCTCGTTCTTTTCTCCATTTCTCTTCTTGTATTTCTCTTAAAAATTCATGTGAGTACCTATGTATGGAAGACAAATTGTCTTGACTTTCTGTATTAGGCACTTGAGACAGGGATGGTGCATTCCTTTCCTGTGTCTCTGGGGCAATAGGGTTCCTATGCTGATCCTTTTTCTCTTTGCTTTCTATCAAGTGTTCTAGCCTCTCCATTAGTCCCTGAAAGTGTAGTTCCGGTTTTGCCATGTTATTCCAATTAAGATATCTAGAGGCTTCGAACAAGGCTTGTGCTAACTCTACCATCTTCATGCAAAGTTTAGTTCTCTCAATTTCTAGATCAGCTCGAGGGTAGTTTTTACTCATTTCCGTGACTTGAGGTCCCTCTTTTATTCTAGCCTGATATGCACGAAACATCATGTCTAGGTCTTCGGGTATGGGTTCCGCTAAGACTGATCCCGATTTCTGAGCTGGGATTTCTTGGTTTAATTCTTGTGAAGCCAATTCTTGGATTTTGGCTCTAGATTCTCTTAGACTTCCTTCCAACTCACTTATCTTTTTACTCCACTTTCTCTTTAACCTTTCTCTAGAATCTTTCCAAGATTTTGTCTTTTTACTACTCGATTCTGCAACTTCACTAGTTCCGGCTACTTTCTCTTGACTATGCTGTTGGTTTTGTAAGAGCGCCTGGGCTCTGGTTATAGCTTGGATAGGCACGTACGTAGTATTGGATCCATCTGCATTGTTTACAATACCTATCACGTTGATCGGTGTCACATTCGAAGTGTTAACTGGGTTCTTAGGACAATCTTTGATTATGTGCTCTTTGCCACAATCGGCACAAAAGCCTTGGATGCTATAGTACTGCGATTGCCTTGCTATTGGGGGATGTGGACAATCCTTAATGAAATGATCTCCTTGGCACCTAAAGCATGGTCCTCTAGGGCCCTGTAGTCTTTGTTGTCTCAGTTGGGGCCGTGGGTTTGGGTTTGCGTACATTACATTAGCATAATCTGGCTCCCAACTAGGTTCCATTGGAGGACTATCATATTGATATGTCTCCACATGTTCTGGTGACTCCGTGTAATAAGCGGGTGGACTAGTTACATGCGTAGAGTCAAAACTGTTTGAGTTTGGGTCACTTTCGGTGATCAAAGGTGAAGAAGGCACTAAGGCCCTACTTAGGTTCTCTTCTGCAGCCGCGTATTTGACTGAGATGACATTTGCTGGTGGGGGTGGCTGCTGAACTAAGACAGGTTGAGGTCTCTGTTGAGCCTGGTATGGGTAGTTCTGAGGAGGCCTATAGTAATAAGGTTGAGCATTGTATTGGCCTTGATACCTACCTGGCTGCTGGTATGTTTGTGGGTAGTTCTGTCTCACGGTTTGTTTGTTGTATGGGCAGTCCTGAGCCGTATGATTCGTGTATCTTCTCTCAATTGTGCAATATTGGCCACTAGGGTTGGCGTGAGGTTGAGGTGCATTGGGGCACATGTTTGCCAAATGATTTCCACCACAAGCGTAACAACGTACATTTGTAGGTAGCTTGGGCACATGTTTACTAGAAACTCCTAGTTTTTGGGCCACTTTTTCTGCTAGATCCTCTATTGAATTCGACAATTTTGTGGATGCTAGAGAAGAGCAATCTGAGTCCTTATAGACCTTTGAGAGCTCTAATTCATCTCCTAGGTTGTCCTCAATGTCTATACATATTCTTATACACTCTTCTAGCGTTCTGGGTTCTTTTAGGTACACATAAGAGCGTAGTTTAGCGCTCAACAAGCCATCTAGGAACAATGATACTTGTTTGGCTTGTGAGGGTAGCTCTTGCATTGGACATCGTTCAACATATTGTCTGAACCTACGTCCTGCCAGTCTTACTGTTTCCTGAGGGGTTTGTTTAAAGCTATGAATCAATGAAGACGTGTCATGTCTAACCCCACTTTTAGAGAATTCAGTGATGAATGACTCTAAAAAGTGATGGATGTCTCTAAATTGCCTTTGTTGCAAAGGTTGGAACCAAGTTAAAGCGGTATTCTTTAACGTTAGTCCAAATGCGTTGTACTGCGTGAACATGTCCTCGACTTGTTCTGCTCTCAGTACTTGCTTGAATTCTGCGACGTGGTCATAGGGATCTCCTGTCCCATCAAAATAATTTTTCATTGATTTCACTACTTGCGTGGGCCTCAATACTCTTGCGTGTTCACGTGGTCTGGGTAGAGGAAAATCATCTCTACCACCTGGTATTCCATGTTCTCTTTGTCTATCCGTCCTATTAGTGTTCGTGGTTGTTCTATCTCTCCCTATGGGGTGATTGAAGCTTACTTCCGGTCTCTCGTGATTTCCTTCTCTTTGATTTCCATGGGCTGAGGATGTTCCTGCCCCTTGTTGACTTGTATTCATGTTTGTTCTAGATGGAGGGAATATCAATTCGCCTCTCCACGTGTAGGTGTTTTTAGCGCGCTCAGGCACCACAAAGACTCTTTCTGAAGTCTGATCCAGGTATACAACCTTTCCAGGTGTATCTGGGTCCTTGAATTCATAGATTGTAATGATGCCTACCTCACCAGGGTTTTCCTTTCTGTACCTCCAAAAGGCTTCGTCTGTTTCTTTATTTACGAACAACTCGGTGCTCCTGTTGTCTTGAGGGATCCACTCTGGGATGAGTACTCTTGTTAATACGGATTTCCCTCTAGGTGTCCTAGGTTCTTCTAACGGTTCTTTTCCTTGAAATTTCGCTTCCGTTTCTAATTGAATTGTGCCAAACTCATTCGTATCGTTGGGCTGTGTACTTAGGACGTACATGGTTCCTTCTTTGTCTATGTAAGCGTCTCTCTCAAACTTCACCACTGGTCTTTCCAATCCAATGGGTTGATCAGGGTTGTGCAGTTGCACCACTTGCCTTTGCAAACCATCCTCATAGATGCGAGCACCTAATCGGTTGGTTCGGAGAAACTCTAATTGCGTTCTATAGGGTCCTTCTGGTTTTTCTAAGTATGCTACATGAGACCCTCCTTCTGGTCTGTCTGTGCTAAATGCCATTTCTGATTCGCTAGTTTCTGAGCTCTCGTAGGGGTAATTGCTATTCAATTGCTGAGCCCAAGATCGAGCGGTAGTTCTTACACTAGCTTCTGATGATCTAAGGCTTCGTCGGTCCGACTTGCCTATATGTTTGCCTGATCTAAGGTTCATTAATTTCCTTCCTTGCTCACTCAATTACACACTTAGATCGTCGATAGTCCTTTGTTATTATTCTCTTAATTCTTTTTAATTTTTCTTTGGATTCTTGTCTTAATATATGCGTCAGGAATTCGACTTTCGTTATGATTTTGAGTTCTCGTTCCGTCAGACTTATGTTCTTTTCTTTAGGTTTTCGCGTCACACACACCTTTACTTTAAGTCTTAAACTTGATAGAATTAGGTATCTTGAACTTGAGGCGTTCTTATCGTCGTTAATCCACAACTACCGTTTAGCCTAAGCTAAAAATTGACTGAGGGGGTTGAGTAATCTTCCAACCTCGAGTCGGCTTTTCTGATTGCTCTGATGTCCTGTTGCCCAAGAAGCCGTGCTTCCCAAGCTCTGCTGTCTTCACTGCCTTGCTCGCTTGCCTTGGATTGCCTTTGCTAGACCTGGAAAAATTCCACTATTAGACCAATTCACAAGATGATCAAACACTTGATTATATTCAA
>CM035412.1:118706474-118963974 GCA_020310875.1 Ceratopteris richardii | reverse complement strand
AGAGAGAGAGAGATAATTCAAAGAGAGAAAGAGGTAAAAAGAGAGAAACAAATACAGATAGAGACAATAAGATAGAGATTAGACAAAACAACAATTTTGCAAGCGATTGTTTCAGCTCGTAAGCGCAGTGCAATTGGGAATGTTGGAGAGCTCTTCGATCAAATGTGTGAAGATGCCGATCGAAGAGCCTCCAACGTTTTAATTTTTTTTCATCAAAAACCCATCGTGTAAGCGATGGTAAGGCATCGTAAAAAGCACTGCAATTGGTGTTGCATAAGCGACATTAATCACCGTCACCTATGCGACGCTTTTTTAAATCCTCACTTTAGCGATGCTCAATGTGAGCGTTGCACATGCTGTCATGCCACACGTCCATAAAAACATCGTATTGCACATCGTTTAACCGACAGTCTATGCTCGACGCTTCTTGAGACTCTTTTTGCAATTTTATAGCGATGAAATTATGTCGCCTTAACTGTCGTTATGCGCCCATATTCCTTGTAGTGAAGAATGGAATATCCATGGACCAGAAGAAGGTTAGAGCTATTGCAGAGTTACCTAGGCCAAAGAATGTCAAGGAAGTACAAGCTTTCATGGGACATTGTGGATATTATTGACATTTCATTCATATGTATGCAATCATAGCAAAGCCTCTATACTCCCTTCTGACTAACTTTGAGTGGACAGAAGAGTGTGAAAACTCCTTTAATGAGCTCAAGAGAAGATTGTGTTCAGCATCAATCTTAACCACACTAGATTGGAACAAGCCATTCCATGTTCATGTGGATGCATCCAATTACACTATTGGGTGTGTATTAGCACAACCTACTGGTGAAGGTAATATGGATCTTCCCGTTGCTTATGCAAGTAGATAATTGAATGTGGGTGAACGAAATAATAGCACTACTAAAAGAGAAGGATTAGGCATGGTATATGCAGTTAAGAAGTTTAGACATTATTTGCTTGCAAATAAGTTTAAATTTTTTACATACCATCAAGCATTAATCTATCTAGTGAACAAACCTTGCAATACTGGTAGATTAGTAAGATGGTTCCTCTTACTAATGGAATATGACTTTGAAGTTGTGGTTAGGAAAGGTAGAGCTCACCTTAGGGTGGATCTTCTTTCTAGGCTACCTTCAAGAGAGTCCCTTAGAATCAGATGAACTTCCTGATGCTTACTTGTTCAATCTAGAAGTAGTGCCTGAATGGGCCAAAGCTATAGTGCCTATTCTCACCTTTGGACCTAAACATCTTGTATTAAGAACTAAAGATAAGGAAGTAGTCAGATCGCAAAAATATCACATACTAGTAGGCAGCATGTATAAGCAGACCGATCAAGGCATACTAGCTTGCTATGTAGATGAAGACGAGCATTCAAAGTGGTTGCAAATAGCACATGTAGGTGTAGACAAAGAGAGAGAGAGAGAGAGAAATTGAAAGAGAAAGAGGTAGAAAGAAGGAGAGAGAGAGAGAGAAAGAGAGAGAGAGAGAGAGAATAAGAGAGGGATTAAAAAAGAGAGAGATCTAGAAAGAGATTGTTGGAGCTCGTAAGCGCAACGCAGATTTGAAAGTTGGAGAGCTCTTTGATCAAATGTTTGTAATGAGGATCGAAGAGCAATCCAACATTTCTTTTATATCAAATGCCACCATCACATAAGTGATGAAAAATTATCGTGCTTATGATCGTCCAAAGTGTCGCATAGGCAATGCTCAGCAACAAGTTGTATAAGCGATGCTTACGAACAAGTCGTATAAGCGATGTTATTGTGTATGTCATCAAAAATAACATCAAGAACAATGTTGTTTAGATGATGGTGCATGCTCGATGACCGGTCTGATGAAATGCACGATCACATAGCAACAAAAATGTGTCGTGTTAATTGTCGCTATGGCCCCATATTCCTTGTAGTGGAATGATTCGTATGGGTTGTACATGAAATTGATTGACCATCCTAACAAAAAATGTCTTTGCCTTAACAATATTTCATTGTAGTTGGTTAAAAATTCTCAATGTAGTGATATTTACTCAAGAGGCACCATCTATGAGCACTTTGTTAACCAAATGATTCTTGTATTAAGTTGTAATAAGTGAAACCTCATGATTAATAAATCCAATATCTGTACATGTTACATTATGTATTGGAACCAGTATAGGGTATGTTCTCCTTTTAAATGCCTTAATAGCTTTTGACTAAAGGTGGAGCACAAGGAGAGAAATTTCCCTGAAGGGAATTGTATAGGGGTCTTGAGAGTGGTCTAGAAAATGGGAGATAGGTTTTCTAGGGATCATGAGTGGACTTTGGTAAATTTGAGCATAGGGGTCAATACCTCAACTGAAGAATTATCTAGTTTTGGTTCCAAAGGAACAATATCTTCATTTTCTCCTCCTCAGTTTCCTTGAGTGTACAAGCCTCTCCTCGTAAGAGCCTTGTCAAAACAAAATGTGGTGGTGATTCTTTTTTCAACCACTATCTAGCTTTTTGGTGGCACACATCCTATTTATCTATAGTTAGCTTCAATTCTCTCCTTTAGTCATAATTTGTGGGATTATGTCTAAAATATAGAAATTTCTAGCTCTAGAAAGGTTATTTTTACCATATTAGTGCTAGGGGCATGCTATCATCATCTTTCATCAAGTTCTCAAGCATGCTCACGATTGGCCCTAATATGCCCCTCTTCCAAACAAAAGTTCCATTGTGTGGGTCCTCCATATTGTTGGTTGAATTCTATGGGTCATCTCCATTTCTAAAATTTTGATTCCAATTATTTCTAACTAAGTGATTGGGGAAATTTAGTTGCTATTCTTACTGTTGTTGGTGGTGATCCCACTATTGTTGCAACCATCAATTTGGAGGTAGATGCCATATTATAGTTGTTGAAAATGAAGATTGTCATTAACTAGAGGAAACTTTGGTTCAGGTATGGTTTGGGCATAAGGTGAAGGTATATGGGGTCAATAAGGGTTGTGGGGTGCATAGTTTGAGTGGAGATGGATAGTACTTTTGAGAAAATCCTTGAGGATATTGAGTGGAATTGTTTGCAATAGGATTTGCTGCTCCTCCAAGTTGAAATTAGGAATGATAATTGGAATAATGGGCACCATAAAAATCAGTACTCACTTGGTGATTAGTGAATGACTAAGCTTGGGGACCTTTCCTCATGAATACAATTTGTGGTAGAGGGATTCGAGGTGTTATAGATTGCACAATATAGTTGGTTCAAGGCACACAAAGTTGTATTATGCTCCAAGCGTAGTATATATGCCTAAAGGGCTTAGAACATTCCATTCATACATTTTTCATCTACTTCTCTAGGGGATCTAAATACCTGGCTAATTCACTGGTTTCACCCTTATTAGTTGACAATCCTAACTTTCGTTCTAGTTTCAAAGCAATAGGCATGATATCATCTAGAGTAATTTCTTCTACCCCATAAATCCATATAATGGCATGCAATTTTGGAGAGATACCATTAATAAAACATCTAGGAAGCACATCAGGCAAGAGTCAAATATTGATTGGGAACTTTATATATCTACTTCTAAATTATGCGCCATAGATTTGCATAGGTTGATGAGGTAGTTGGTTGATAGCTTGCAAATTATCATAAAGCTTTGAACTAGATTTGGTACACCTAAACAACTTTAAAGCCTCCCTTTTTCTTGCTTCATAATCCCTAGAGTGTGTAGTCAAATTCTATTAACCATTTTAGAACTTCTTCGGTTAGAGTAGCTTGAAATACTTGGCAATTATGTCACCACTGTTGGTTGCTTCTTACTCAACCAAGATATACATGAGTCTCCAAGGAAAAAGCAATTACCACTAGTGGACACACGAGTATCATAACAACTAGCCCAATCACTATCTGTAAAAGCAAGTAAACATGGTTGAATATCTCTTCCATAAAGGAGACCTAAGCTCAAAGTGCCTCTGAGATATCAAAACACACGTTTTACTGTTTGCCAAGGCTGTGCATGAATCGACTCAACTGGGAAACTGCATATTGTATATCCGGCCTTGTGTTGCATGCATATATAAGACATCCCATAGCTTGCTGATAAAGAGAAGTGTCAAATGCATCACTGGATCCTCAACTAAGAACCAGAATCCTATCTCAACTAGTGTGGAAACTGGCTTACAATCCTCAAAGTCAAAACGCTGAAGTAGTTTTTCAACATACTTTGCTTGATGCATAACAATTCCCCCCTCAATGGATACAAACTAGATGCCAAAATAGTAGCTCAAAGGACCAAGATAAGTGACATCAAAAGTATGTTGCGAATCAGCCATAAGAATGTCAAGTTTTGGATCACATGACCCATTTAAGAGTATGTCATCGAGATAAAGAACAAGCCCCATCTTTGTGTACATAGAGTGTGCTTTCAATTGGACTACATGTGAAGCCAAGAGCAATCAAGTGCTTATGGATTTTGTCATACCATACACGTGGAGCTTGCTTGAGACCATACAAGGCTTTATGCAAGTGACAAACCATATGCTCTTGCCCTTTCATGGCAAATCCAAGAGGTTGCTTCACATAGACCTCTTCTTGCAAATCACCATTCAAGAAGGCTATTTTTATGTCCAACTAATGTACCTTCCGACCCCGATGGGCAGCCAATGCAACCACAGTACGAATGGTAGTCATGCATGAAGTAGGTGCAAAAGTTTTCTCATAGTCAATGCCATATTGTTGCACATATCCTTTCGCTACCAATCTAGCTTTGTAGCGATCAATGCTACCATTAGATTTTCTCTTAATCTTATAAACCCACTTTGTTCCAATGGCATTCTTTCCTTTTAGCAATTCATATAAATCCCAAGGACCATTCCTATGTATGTAATCCATTTCTGATTGCATAGCACTCATCCGTTGTGGATCGTCACATGCATCTTCAAAAGAAAGTGGCTTTTCATTACATGTTGTAGCAATAAGAGAATAATCCACAAAATTACCTGATGCATGGTGAGAGCTTGATCTTGTTCTACCAAGTAAAGGTGAACTCAATTTGCTGTACTGCAAAGTTTGTTTCAGCCACTTTGGCATAGTTTGTGCACTCTTGATAGACATGCGTTCATTATGCAATACATCTTCAACATGTACATCATGCATGGGCTGAATTTCATGCTCATTTTCAGCCATATTTTGATGCAAATGTTTAGCCATATGTGGTTCAAAATTTTCATCAATTTCGACATTTTTTGGCTGAAAAATTTTGGCCATGTTTGGCTGGAAATTCTCTGCATGTTTTGCTCTATTTTGCTAGAATTTTTTAGCCCTTTGAGCCTCAGTTGGCTGGTCTACATGGCCATAGTCAAGCACACCATTTTGGAACAAAGGCATAAGTGTAGCGAACACATCTTGTGAGCTAATTGTTGGCTGTTTTTTACATTCAAATAGAGGGAAAACTGAATTTTCAGCAAATACCACATCTCAACTCAGAATAATTGTGTTCGTCAATGGATGATACAAATGATATCCCTTACTTTTAACACTATAACCAACAAATATACATTTCTTTGCCTTGTCATCAAGTGTGTGACGTTGTTGTGATGGCACAATAGCATATGCCAAACAACCAAACACATGCGTATGACTAACCATAGGCTTATGACCATTCCAAGCCTCATAAGGAGTGATGACTCTCAATGCTTTTGTAGGGCAGCGATTCAACACATAATTTGCACACATGACCGCTTCCATCCAAAACTTATGAGGAAGATGCTTTCTTTTAACCATACATCATGCCATTTCAAGAAATGTTCTATTTTTACACTCAAGAATACCATTTTACTAAGGTGTATATGGCACCGTACATTGGTGTGAAATACCTCTTTCATGAAGAAAAGCATTAAACTCATGTGACATGTATTCATCACCACGATCTGTGCATAGATTCAAAAGCTTTTGTGAAGAAAAATTTTCAGCCATAGCTAAAAATGCTTTGAAGCAAGAAAATACTTCATTCTTTGCTTTCATAGGATACACCCATGTATGGCGAGTAACATCATCAATGAAGGTAACAAAACATACATGCTTCCCCAAAGATGGAGTCTTGACGAGACCACATACATCACTATGAATAAGCTGCAATTTTCTTGTAGTGTGTGTATGAATATCTTTTGGAAAAGAAGCACGATGCATTTTTCCAAGAATGCAACCTTCACATGCATGCTTTTCAATGGACTCAAGTGTAGGCAAACCAATAACCATGTCCTTCTTTTGCAAGTAAAGCAAACTATTGAAGTTCAAGTGACCAAAACAAGCATGCCAAAGCTCCATTTCAGCCATGGAAGAAGTATGAGCAACCAAGGCATTCGAGGCAGCCCTCTTGTATGTATCCATGTGATACAAACCATTACATAATGTACCGAACATCATGATAACATCGCCATTGCTGAAATCATGAACCATACACTTATCATCAACAAAGTGTACATGAAGTACAGCTTTGGTAATCAACGAAACTCAAATTAGGTTCTTCTTGATACCAGGCACATACAATGCATTTTTCAATAGAATCACACCTCCATTTGTAGCCGTAAGCTCAATTTCTCCTACTCCAATGATAGGATAAGAGGCATTTTTTGCACACACCACATGTCCTCCTTTGGATGCATCTTTCAAAGAGGCAAAAAATCTTTTGCATGATGTTATGTGCTTTGAAGTGCCACTATCAAAGAACCAATCCAAATCAGCCTCACTCACAACCATACATTTAGAATGCAAAGAAGCATCATAATGACATGTAACAACACATGCCCAAAAATCTTGAGCCATGTTAGCTTCATCATTCTTTACATTTGTTGAATTTTTAGTAATAGAAATGCCGGATTCCTTCTTCTTTTCATTGCGTTTAGCAAGCTTTCTACACTCATCAGTAGTATGACCAGCCTTTCGACAATATTTGCATCTCTTCTTCTTTTGCAAATCACCATCATTAGAGGAATGAGTGGAAGAGGAAGGTTGAGGCTTTGGTTTTGATGAACCCAAAGCCGAACCATACTTGCTTTTCCCCTTTTGTGAGATAGAAAGTGCTTGTGTTCCCTCAATCAAACCACTCCTATTCACTCTAGATTGCTCTTCTTGCAAAAGAAGAGACAAAAACTCATCGAATGCATACATATTAGGATTCCCTTTTGCAACCAAACGGAGTGTAGTAGCAAAGCTTTGAAAAGATTCTGGTAATCTTTTCAACAATGTAGAAATGAGTGATGCATCCGAAATAATCTCATCTATGTTTGCCAATTGCTCTTTCAAGTCCTTGATGCATGTCACATACACATACACCGACTCGTTTTTAGCCATACATACATCCTCAAGTTGCTTCCTCAAGTGTGCAACACGTCCTTCATTATGCACGGCATACAAAGAAGCAAGAGTGTCCTAGAACATGACCAAATGTGTGAAACTATATGACGCTTCACAGAAAGCACAATCAAATCATCAGCTTGAGCATCTTTTCCATCCCAAATAAGTTGCTCTTGTGTAGGTGGAGAAGGAGAAACCACTATACTCGAAGAAGAAGCTCCATCTGTGACAATAGACTGTGAAGTAGAAGAACTTGTGGGTCTTCGATCTACATCTGCCACTATGTTCCAAAGTTGTTTAGCAACAAGAACATGCTTCATCATGTAAGACCACATCGGATAGTTGGTCTCATCAAGCTTATCTTCATCTTGAAGCATGCCAAACAAGTCATTGATGCCCACCATTTCACAAAAGAACAAGAATGTGACAAAATCTTCAATTCAACGAAAGTTGAAATGAATGTTGAAATTTCAGCTCACAAAACGTCACTTTGATGGCAATTTTGACTGCACAAATGGCTTTGAAATGGGGGTAAAACCTCAAGTCACCTAGTGGAAATGTTTCTTGGCTGCTAAAGTTCATTGTTCTATGCTCCAAAGTTGATTTGCACTGTTAAAAGTGCACAAGTGCCACGATGCAAAAAACCAAAACTTGAGATGGAGTTGAACCTGCTCTGATATCACTATTGGGTGTGTGTAGAAGTGCAAAATACATACGAGAAGCACACACAAGGAGCACAAATGTAGCAAGACGCATGGAGAAGACGATGGCTGCAATAGCTCTCTCTATTGACAACGAACTGAACTGAAGTAAGAGCTTAATAATATCCCTAAGTACAAAGTACCACCACATATGAGTAAATCATATATGTGATAACATTGGGGAAAAACCTCTAGCCAGCACTAGAGTGAAAAGTGCCCATGTATAGGGAAAAGTTTCACATCAAAGCTACTCGAAGAACACATATGTATAACAAGGGGGTTCCTCATGATTTTGTCATCAACCACCTTTGGGAATATTTCTTCCTCCTAACAAAATTGTAATGCTCCCTATGAAACCCTGTATTTTGGCATACTAGCCTAAAGAACTCCTCCAAAAATAGCACGGAAGTTGGCAATGCAAATCTCAAAATAGGATTATGAGAGATAGCTATGAATCTCCTCCCAACAACACAGCTCCATATATCAAGAGTCTTCAACTTTCTCTTACTCCATGCAGTTAGTGCATGAGTGCCAAGTGGCCTCACACCCTCCATCATCCAATAGAGGTGTTTCACACCTAGTGATGTTATAACATTTCCTTCCCCGTAAGTTCAAGTTTGTCCTCAAACCTCGTCATGGAAGACATAAGTGAGTAAAAAAAAGAACTTATATATGAGTTGTTCCCACTAAACCCCACATACCTAATGTACATGTTCATCTCTCCGTAATGTGTCCCCATATCCTTCCCCTTAAGAAGTCCCTTGGAAAGTTTTCAAAAAGGTGGGAAACCATCTCTGAAGGGTACTAACCGGCTCCTAGGTAGCACTATCCTCGAAACTATATTTCCACTTAACTAGGTACACTTTATATAAATGACTCCTTGTCCATGTTTCTCGACTACATAATATGCTCTTAGGCTCATGTGGAATAGATGGAACATAAATAGGCTCTATGACCTCACTATCTCAAATGAGGTTGTCATATTCTCCTAACTTCTTCTTTAACCTACTAACATGAAATACATGATGAATCTAACTACTATCTGGAAGTTGGAGCTAGTAAGCCATCTGACCTATTCTCTTAAGTATCAGGAATGGACCACAATACCTAGGAGATAGTTTAGGACAAGATCCCATTCTCATGGTTTCAGACCTAGAAGGAACTCTAAGATAGACTTGATCTCCTTCCTCAAAGTTGATTAGTCTTCTTTGAGGGTCAGTATAGGCTCTAGCTCTATATGGAGCTTTCCCAATACTATCTTTAGCAATTTTAAGCATATCATTCATTTCTTCCAAGAAGTCCTTAGCGGCTTGAACTCTCTTGTTCTGTAAGCCTACTGCATAAGGAGCTCTTGGCTAAAACTCATACATAAGCATAAATGGACTATGCCTAGTGGAAGAGTGCTTGGCACTATTATATGCAAAATCTACTATAGGTAAGAACTCTTCTTAATTAGTTTTTCTTTCATTTACAGATGCTCATAGCATATCCTCTAGGATTTGGTTAACCCTTTCTGTTTGCCCATCCGACTGTGGATGCTCAGCCATACTCATACTAAGTTTAGTATCCAATCTCTTGAAGAACACTCTCCAAAAATGGCTTGTAAATTTCCTATCCCGATCAGATATAGTGTCTAAAGGAAGACCATATAATCAGTATAAGTTCTCTACAAACAATTTGGCCAACTCAGGTATCTTCATCGTACTATATGTTGGAATAGAACTAGCCATTTTGGTTAACCTATCCACAATTACCAAGATAGAGTCACGCCCTCTTTGTGTCGTAGGTAATCCTACTATGAAATCCATAGGTATACTCTCCCATTTCCCACTGAAAATATCCAATGGGTGGAGCAATCCTCCAATCTTTAACCTTTCAGCTTTATTGACTTGGTACTTAGTGCAATGAAGCACATACTCTTGGATGTCCTGGTGAAGTCCAGGCAAGTAAAATTGCCTCTTAACAAGATCATAAGTCTTGTCAATTCTTGGATGTCATGCTCTTGATGTGTCATGACACTCACATAAAATAGGTCATCTTATCTCAAAATCCTTAGGGACACAAACTTTTCCTTCTTATAATAGATATTCATATTGGATACTATAGTTCTTCCACTTGAATCCTTCTTGAGTACCCATCGATACTACATCCTCATTAGAAAATCATACTTCACAGTCCCCTTTTTCTATGGCCTCCAAGAATTTTGATTATGTAGGATCAATCCTACACTTTCCCTTAATGGACTCAACTAGTGATCTAAGTAAGACTCAATTTATTGAGCATAGGCATGTGGCTAAGTGAATTAGCCACTATATTAAACTTTCCCTTCCTATACCTAAGCTCATAATCAAAATCTTGAAGGATCTCTTCCCATTAGGCCTTACAACCTTTAAGGTCTATTTGATTAGAGATCCATTTAATATTCTCTTGATCAGACACTATTGTAACCTTGGAACCATACAAATATTGCTGCCACTTCTTTAAAGCATGGACAATTGCATACAACTCCTTCTCATAAATGGAGTAATTCCTCTGAGATGGTTCTAACTTCTTACTCTCAAAAGCTACTCATCAACCATCCTAAATCAAAACTACTCTTATAGCAAAATCATTCATGTCAATTTCAACCACAAATGGTTGATTGGGATCTGCTATTTGTAACAATGGAGGTGTAGTTATTGCTAACTTCAATCTTTCCATACTTTGTCTTTGTTCATATCCACGATCAAAGGCTTTCCCTTTCCCTTTAAGTTGTTTCATCATCGAAACAGCAATCTTGGCATAATTCTTGATGAATCATCGATAGAATGCAGATAATCCTAGAAAGATCTATAGTTCTTCTAGGGTTCGAAGATGTATCAATTTCATAATAGCTTGCACCTTCTCAAGATCCATCTAAATTCCATGTTTGGAGATGATATGGCCAAGATATTGAATTTCTTGTTTAAAATTTCATACTTTGTCTCTTTAGCAAAGAGGGAAAATTTCTCTTAACACTCCAAAAACTAATTGTAAGTGTTCCACATGTTCCTCATCTAACTTATTGTAAATGAGTGCATCATCAAGAAAACCAACTACAAACTTTCCTAGGTAAGGCCTCATAACACTATTCATGAGTATCACGAACGTGGCTGGAGCATTAGTGACACCAAATGGCATCACTAAAAGCTCATTATGTCTATACTAGTCCTAAAAGCAATCTTAGGTACATCTGCTGCTTTTACATATTTGATTATAGCCAAATCTCAAATCAAGCTTAGTAAAATAATTAGCTTCTTGTAACTAGTCAAATAGATCATCCAATCCAGGCATTAGAAATCTATTCTTAATAGTTACCTTATTCAATGCTCTATAGTCAATGCAAAGTCAGATAGAGCCATGTTTTTTCTTTCGTAGGAGCATTGGTGATGCCCACGAGGAATTACTAGGCCTAATGAATCCTTTTGCTAAGTAATCTAGTATTTGACTTTATACTTCCTGATGATGTGCTAAACTAAGTCTATAAGGAGGCTTACAAATGGGCTTAGTGTCAGCAACTAAGTCAATGGCACGGTCTTTGTATCCCCTAGTAGGTGGCAATCCTTTTGTAAGTCAATAGGAAATACATCGTTATATTCAAACGTGATTTTCTTAAACTTTTAACTACACTTTCATGAAAAAAAGAGTAATATAAAGTCTTATTTGTAGTTACATTATGATAAAAAAAAGATACATCTGAAATGTCATAATCATCAATAGGCTTATAAGCATCTAATACAAATAAAGCATAAAGGTCGTGCACATCATGTGAATAAAATAAAGTGTCTAACTGCATGCATGAAATAAGAGGTGTACTAGGTACATCTCTTTCACCCTAAATACAAAAATTACTTCCTTCTTTAACAAATTCAATAGTATTGTTCATATAGCTATGTTTAAGTGTATCCCCTAAACTCATAACCATTATTTGCCCAACATTAAGTTTGTTCTTTCCATATTCATGATTTGGAACCAAGTGATCAACATATCCTTGCATCTTGATTTCCAAATTTGATACCATAGTATCCCATACTCTTTTATCATTCCCTTGTATCATAGATACAATGTATTTATGTGCATTGGGTTGTTGGGGAATCTTAAGCTTTTTGACACACAATTACACATATATACATGCATATAGAAACACATACACAAATATAGATATATACCTACATGTGCATATATGCATTTTATACACACACTGCAACTACACACACACACACACACACACACACACACACACACACACACACACATATATATATATATATATATATATATATATATATATATATATATATATATATATATATATATATATATATATATATATATATATATATATATATATATATATATATATATATATATATATAAACACATATATAATATGAATGAATTATATAATTAAAGTAATAAAATACATGTTAAATATAAACAATAATAAAAATCATTTACATAGACACAATTCAAAACATAAGTGGAATGAGAGAATATATAGATATAAAAAAAATATGTATATCAATGTAAAATATATATCCAATGTAATATATTAATCATCATGATCATCATCATCCACATAATCATGTAAGTCCTAGTCATCATGATCATCATCATGATCATCCTCATCATCATGATCATCGTCATCATCATGATCATCCTCATCATCATGATCATCCACATGATCTGATGTATATGTAGTGGCATCATGGGTAGAGGTGTGAGCACTCTGTGACAATCCAAATCATCCCGCCTGTGTCTGTCTCTCCACCTCATCCATATTTGCCTCTCCATAATACTCTTGTATTACATATAACAAACATAAATAAATAAAACATATAAAACATAAATAAAAATAAAATAATTATATGAAATTTAATAATATTTACAAAAGCATTTGGATGATCTTGCATGTACTCACTAAGACGTCGATATCCACAATGTGTAGCAAAATCAATTTCCTTTTTTGTAGGATATGAACCATAATCCTTTTGCTACATTGAAACAAATAAAAAAGATTAATGATTAGTGTTTTAACTAAAATAAAAAATATAGTTTCAATAATGCATATATTTACAAATGTAGCTACAAAACCATGATGGCCCATTTGGCCTAAATGTGATGTATGACCTGACTCAACTCTCTTCTTTGTACCAACCTGTGTTTATTTAATGAAACAAAAACACATAAATTAAATGTAAAACCTTTATAAACTATATGAGAATTATAAGTCATAATAATATAAACTATTAATATATACCTTCTACTTAGGAAATGATCCAAAAGACGTAGCTGTCTGTGAAAAAACTGCCATGTCTCAGGTGGTATGTTAGGACTTCTCTTATTTTGTTCTACCATACAATATGTCATGTTATTTTAATCTCAAACAAAAAAAAAAGATCAGAATATAAAAAAACTTTATATTTATAAACATGAATACACAGACACACATACATACACATACACATACATACTTACACTTCCACATATGTACTTACACATACACAACATACATGCATACACATACACATAAATACACTTACACATACATACATACAATTGTACATACATACATGCATACATACATACATACATGCATACATACATACATACATACATACATACATACACACACACACATACATGCATACACATACACATATTCATACACTTACACATATATACATAATGACACATACACATACATACACAAATGCGTACATGCATACACATATAGATATACATGCACTTACACATACATACATATACTTATACATACATACACACACACATATACATGCATACACGTACATACATACACTTACATATACATACATACATATACACACACATACACATATTCATACACTTACACATATATACATACCCACACATACACATGCATACACACACACATACATGCATACACATACACATATACATACACTTACACATAGATAAATATACTTATACATGCATACATACACACACATATACATGCATACACATACATACATACACGTACACATACATACACACATACACATACCCACACATATAGATACACACACATACGTACTAAATACATGCATATATACATACACTTATGCATACATACATACACATGCATACATACAAACATACATGCATACACATACATATATACACACTCATACATACACACATCCATACATGCATACATACATACATACACACACATACACATACCCATACATATACATACACACACATACATACTAAATACATACATCATACATTTATAGTTTTGTATGTGTATTTATATTTTAGAATGTATATTGTGTATATCTAAATATGTGTATGTGTAAATGTGTACATGTGAATGTGTGTGTATGTAAATAATCAAATCATTAATATCCAGTACCTTTATTTGCTAAACAATTAGATTTTGATCAATTAGAGCTCAGTGGCATCAAAAAAATGCATCAAAAAATGATGCTATATTGTCTTGATGCCAACACTCATCAAGATCAATGGCATCGAGAACAATGCATATCAACTAACATAAGGTTCTTGTTGTATCGATGCAATAAAAATTTTTGAAGAAGGTCTATGGATCTGTGAAATATATCATCTCGTATATTGAGAGCTTAAAGCAAAGATCAAGCTGAACCTTGTACCAACCTTTAAGCATTAGGAATCTTTCCTCAAGAGATGATGATGATACTCAGATACCATACATTGTGCTTCCTAAGAGGACTGGATCACATTGTGGTAATACGAGGAACTGCAAAGGGTGCATCCATGTGTTTTGGGAAGCATTGACATTCTCAAGAGAAAGGTGGATCAATATTTCCATAAATTCACTAGAGGTGAGGAAGAAAATGATAGGCATATTGATATGAAGAAGAAAAATGCGGATGAGATGGTACAGCTTGAAGAGGAAATAGAGTCATTGTGGGCAAGCTAAGGATTTATATGGAGTTGACACATTGAATAGATTTGATAAGATTCGATGAGATTTGACGTGTTAACTCCATGTAAATCCTAAGCTTGCACCCACAATGACCCTATTTCCCCTTCAAGTTGTACAATCTCATCCATCCCTTTCTTCTTCATATCAATAGGCCTATCATGTTCTCCCTCACCTCTAGTCAACTTCTGAAAGCATTGATCCACCTTTCTCTTGTGAATCTCAATGCTTCCCAAAATGCACTAATGCACCCTTTGTTGTTCCTCATATGACCCACCATGTAATCTAGTCCTCTTAGGAAGTAGAACGTACAGTATCTTAGTATCATCATCAACACTCTCTAGGAAATCTTCTTGATGCTTAAAGCTTGGTACAAGATTCTACTTCATATTTGCTTTGAGCTCTCAATATATGAGATGATATATTTCATAGATCCATAGACCTTATTCAAGAAGTTGCATTGTATTGATACAACAAGAACCTTTTGTTAGTTGATATGCATTGTCATGAATGACATTCACCTTGATGAGATGTTGGAATCAAGACAATAGCATCAAGAGGAACTTGTTGAGAGGAAAGAGATGGACTTGTTGAGACAATAGCATCAAGAGGAACTTGTTATGGCCAAGTTTTGATAGAAATCGATTTATGCACCTACTCCTTGGATACTTACGACAAAAGAGATGCAAATAGGTAAAAAAAGATTTTACTTTTTATGATATAGTTCAATATTTTTTCAAGCACATAATGATGAATTTCTTATTTTTTTATATTTTGATAGGTTGATTGGTTTCGAGTTGAGTATGAATGTAGTAATTTCCCATTAAAAAGGGATCATTATTGATCGTTAACTTGAATCATTTGAGTGGGTATCAAACAATACATTCTCCTTTATTCAACTAGAATATAGGTGAATCTCACCATAGAGATGAAAAAAATGTTCTTTTAAGTTAGAACATGAAGCTCGGGGGTATGCATAAAATTTTATATATAGCTTTATCTTTTACGAAAAAATTTCTCTCATGTATGTATGTATATGTGTGTATATATATACATGTGTTAGTGTGCACATATGTGTCTTTCATGTGTATGTATGTATATGCATGTGTGTGATATATGTATGCATGTGTTAGTATGCACATGTGTATGTATGCATGTGCCTTTGTGTGATATATGCAAAGTGTGTTTATAATTGTGCAAAGTATATGTATATATGTGTGCATGTAGGCATGTATGTGTGATGTGTATGTATCTAAATATGTGTTTTATATATATGTATGTGTATACATGATCTGTACATATGTTTATATGTATTATGGTCCTCGTTGATTCGAGTAGCTATATATAGAGGCATAAGTTTGGGAGGAGAGACATCTCTCTAGTAGGTGGTGGTAGGACTAGATGCAATGTGTATATATACTTCAACCATATGGCAAATGCATATGGGTATGAAAGCATGAAAAAAGTATGGTTGAAAATACTATATGTGCATGTGTGCAGGGTGTTGCCGACATGATTGCTCCTACTTCATCTACATTTCTATCCGCATGAGCGCATCTCCATTTTGTATCCAGGAGACACTCCATTTCTAGTCTATTTCCATTTTATATTGTATTTCCTTTGTATTTGGGTACCTTGCCATGTGCTTCTACCAGTTGTAATCATTCTCCTTTCAAGAGACTTATCCCACATATGATGTACTTTTGAGAGCCCCTCTCAAATCTATATAAGGAGGGCCTCTCCCCTTATTTGTACTTGGTTATAAGCTTGAGAAGCCTACTCCATGCTCTTGGCAAGCTCATTGCTAATCCACATGAGTTTACCCATTTCATGGTCTACTCATTTTGTGTCTCACACATTCTTTGTTTTGTGAGAGTACTTTACTTTTCATTTTGCTTTTGCGTGCGTACTCTCTACATGGTATCAGAGCACTAGGTGGACGTCTTGGTGGTGCGTTTGGTGGTCATTTTGGTGGTGGTGGTGCTTGAGTGGTGGTGGGTTTGCTTGCTCCTCATTGACAGAGGCACTTACCATCAATATCACTCTTTTGGGACTCATTTTGCCCATTTGCCCACCCTCCCACCTCGTCTTATTTATCATTTTATACACCTTTTATCCCCACTTTCCCTCCCATCCACCCTCTTTTGTGGCAACCTTTGATGGTTTACGACATTTGGTTGTGATCATTTTCAAGGAGTCGATTCTTAACCTCATAATTGATGGTGTTCATCAACACTATTTTGCATTATTTTTAGTGGTGCTTTTGATTAATTTTAGTATTCATACCTAATTGTTTTCATTCGACCTCTCTGTCTCCCATCATCTTGAGCTTCACTCATCAGCTGCATGCTATTTTATTTACATTTGTCACTCTCGGTTCCTCCATAAACCGAACGTGTCTATCAAACTCTATAAACCGATTGTGTCTATGAGGTCTCATAGCAGCAGCAACTCAACGAGTTCAAAGATCTAGACTTCCATGGTGAGCTTGAAGGACATGTTACGGAGGCCCCGCAGCCACTAGATAGTACTGATATTCGCTTGTAAGGCAGAGGCTAATGCAGCTCTCAGTTACATCTTCTGCACCAGACCATAGTGAGAGAGAGAGAGAGAGAGTCCAAGAGCTTAGCTCTTGATCCCCCGAGAAGCAAGAACTCTTGAAGGTCTGCAAGGCTGAGAGGTCGCTCTACGAAGCCATAGCATGAGCTAATATGCAGAGCATCATACAGCAGAAATCGAAATGTGACTTCTTCACCCTGTTCATTAAGTTATCCTTTGCAGGCCTAGAGATGCTTATCTGAGAGCCTCTAGTTAATTTCTTAGCTGTGCAGAAGCCCAAGAGCATGCGAGAAACAGCTAAGGATCAAAGAGCGTGCACTTAGCTTACCTTCGCTGAGCTTCATAATTTTCATCGGATGTGATAAGCTGCAAATGAAAGGCTCTTCTAATATGCAGGAACGCTTCAAACACAGAGCTTGCGCGTCACTCTGCAAACAGCTCTGTCTCCAGAAATCAAAAGCTCGCTTGACAATCACTTGCCATGAAGCTGAGTTGTGCTAGACCATGGAGATGCTCCGTCTCTAGAAATCAAATGCTCCATCTCCATGAAAGTCTCGAGATGTGCTCAATCATGGAGATGCTCTAGTGTTCTCTGCAATAACATTGCGGCCGTGATATGCTGACGATTGATGAGCACATTGTTCCACAGAGAGAGACAAACGTCAGATGGAGAGCAGAAGAGAAACTGAGGAAGAGAAGCTCCTACAGTGAAAGACTTAGGGGAGAGGAGAAGCTATCTGCATCTACTGTGATGCGCATATTCTAGCCACAGCTCCTCTGCCAGCTTCACTTGGCGCAAGTGCACCACATGGTGCCTCTGCATTTGTCGTGGAGTAGAATCGCATGTCGTTTGACATCAGTACTGATGTAATTGACATGTAAACTTGCACCAATATTAGCAAAGAACGTTCTATGCCAAACAGAGAACTACCAGAGCAATCAGCATGCAAGTCAAATCCTCTCTGGAACTGACAGCTGAAGTCGAAACTTTGGGCCATCGTAATGATAAAGAACAGCTTGAAAAGAATCTTCCTCCAATGGCTTGGCTTATTTTCAAACTCTAGTACGAACCTGTGCAGGAAAATGGGATTCCCCTTTGCATTTCTTGTCTTCCCAAGCTGTAGGATCTATATTTGAGCCCCCAAAGCTTGCAGCCTCATAAACACCATGAAGCTGATGGGTAGTGTAGTTGTAAAGAAATAGTGGCAAACTAGCATTAGATCAGAGATATTTTACATAGTTCTCACATGAGCGGCTTACGTCATAATCCTTCTTGCCTAATACTTCGGTGTGGCAGATACTGCATCATCAAAATAGGAGTTAAATTTTAAATACAAATAGGACTGATGACATGGAAAATGGTGGGTTCCAAATTTGAATTTATTTGGCTCACTTGGATGGTTCGTGCATAAATGCTTATCTCATTTTAAGCCACATTATAAAGGATCATATAATTCTCACGAGTACCACCACTCTATTGTGGCACACTCAAGGCACTAAGTGCCTCCATCTTTGTTCATCAAGAATATAAGAAGAAGACTCTTTTGTGTGTGCAGGTGTGGGTTGGAGGCTAGTCTAAGCCCACCCACCAAACTCTCTCCAAGTGTCTAAGCCTACTCTAAGGCTCCATTTGTGTACAAACGGGCTAATCTAAGCCCCCTCCTCTCGCGTCGACTTATCTTGGTGTTGTACAAGTGCAGGGCTACTCTAAGCCCCCCCTCTCCCCAAGAATTTTAAGTGTGGTGTCCAATTGTTCATTTCAAGCTTTGCAATTATTTTGAAGCGATATATACGGCCAGTATCTTTGATAGTGTTTGTAAACACTTTACCCTCAAAGCTTTGTAATGACCAAAAGTGAAGGTAGCTCATCATCTATGGCTAACTTCTTACCCTCTTTCACCCCTATTTTTATGCCTAAGGATGAATGCCCCAATGGAAAAAATTACAATCTATGGAAATATGTCATGCACGCATATATCTACACGAACCTCCTTCATGAGGTAGTAGATGGGTCAAACCCCGAACCCAATAGGGATACCAACTTAGACAATTGGCATGTGTGGAATGTCAAGGACAAAAGAGCTTTGGGTCAGCTGTTACTTGCCTGCGACAAACTGACGAAAGGTCATATCACGGCCTGTAAGATGTCCAAGGATGCTTGGGATACGTTAGCAGCTTTGTATGAAGACAAAACCCCTTTGAAAATATATGCATTAGAGGCCAAGTTTCATAATTTGACAATTAGGCCACACGACACAATTACCAAGGTCATAGCCCAATTTGAGGACTACCAGCGTAAATTAGCACTATGTGGTAGGTAGATCTCTAGTGAAGACATTAACAAGTTACCTAAGTCATACGAGACATTTGTCACAACTTTGTATAATCGTGGCCAAGTCTTATCTTGGGAAGAGGTTCGTCAACTATTGCTCCTTCACGACTCACGAGCCAAATCGACTTCCTCACAAGAGTTAGCCATGAAGGCCAAAGGCCCATTCAATAAGTGCAAATCCACAAGCCATCATGCTAGCAATGGATCTAAGCAAGGATCGCATAATTCATCGAAGAAGTTCACGTGTAATTTTTGTGGAAAATTAGGACACTTAGAAAAGTTTTTCTATAAAAAGAAACAATCCTCAAAGGCTTCTACATCTAGGCAAGCATCCAAAGGATCCCAACATAGATCCCACTGCTCGAGTGAGGAACTCTTCATATCCACAAATGCCAATGCCCTAGTTACTTCTAGCTCCCCGCATGAGTGGATCTTTGATAGCGGCGCTACCTCCCATATGTGCAAAGACAAGGACTCCTTTCAAGAAATCGAAGAACACACGGGAGAAGTCTATCTTGACAACAACAAAAGTTTACCCATCAAAGGAAATGGGAAAGTTCAAATTACCAAGAATCAGGGAGAATGCAAGTCTTTATCCAATGTTCTTTTTGTTCCAAATTTATGTATGAATCTACTTTCCATCAAGGCCATTACAGATCAGGACAAACAATTATGGTTTGATAACACCTCAGTTAAGGTAGTTGATCCCCATACAAAGGATGTCATTGCTCAAGGTATTGAAGAAAAACGCCTCTACAAACTATCTTGCTTTGTATCCAAAGAATCAACCTCAAGTTTATGGCACCAAAGATTTGGCCACACTTCTTAATTATCCAAAATCTCTTCATCCCAACTTGTGAAGGGATTGCCAAAGATATGGCAACTTATTGATGTCTGCCAAGCTTGCACCCAAGGCAAGCAACATAGGGCCCCAGTTCCCAAGGAAGCTTCAACACGAGCAAGGAACCCACTAGTCCTTATCCACATGGACTTATGTGGACCAATGAACACCCCATCCCTGAGTGGATCCCTCTACTTTTATCTTCTAGTAGATGACCACTCTTGCTATATTTGGGTGTACTTTTTGAAGTCAAAGGCAGACACATTCTCTAAGTTTCAAACTTGGATCAAGGAAGTTGAGAATGAAGCTTCAACTAAAGTTAAAACCATCAGAACAGATGGAGGTGGTGAGTTTATCAATCATGACTTTGATAACTTTCTCAACTAGAAAGGGATCAAAAGACAAGTCATTCAGCCTCATACTCCATCCCAGAATGGAGTAGCTGAAAGGAAGATACGCAGTGTGATGGAAATGGCACGAACAATGCTTCATCACAAGGATCTACCCTACAAGTTCTGGGCAGAAGTTGTGCATACTGTTGTTCATATTCTTAATCGAGGATTTACAAGTGCATTACACAACAAAACACCCTTCGAAGCATACTATGGAAGAAAACCAAATGTGAATTACTTTCGAGTCTTTGGTAATGAAGCTTTTGTCCATGTACCAAAAGAAGATAGAAACAAGTTACAATCAAAGTCCAAGAAACACATATTCATAGGATACAGTGACCAATCAAAGGCATACCATCTATATGATATGGAAAACCACTCCATAACCATTTTGAAGGATGTGATCTTCAACGAAGCTTCCTCATACTCAAGAAAAGATTCAAGTACAAGTCTTAGTCCACTTATCTACACTTCAGAGGGGGACTCAGTGTTTCCAAACTCCAACTCAAAAGCAAGTACTTCAAGTCATCTGAGAAGATCTCAAAGACTTATTGACAAGAGACAGCGAGAACAAAGTCATTATGTCAATTACGCCTTAATGCATCAGATTCAACAAATCCCATAACCATCTAATTACAAAGAAGCTCAAGGACAACCTGAGTGGGAAGAAGCTATGCAAGTAGAAATGGATGCAATCGAGAAGAACAAAACTTGGACTCTTGTACCTAAGCCCACAAATCATCAAGTCATAGGAGTTAAGTGGCTTTATAAAGTTAAGTACAAGTCAGATGGCACATTAGACAAGTACAAAGCAAGGTTGGTAGCTAAGGGATACAAGCAACAACATGGCATTGACTATGAAGAAACCTTTGCTCCTACTGCAAGATTCACAACCATAAGAATCATCTTAGCACTAAGTGCTCACTTTAAGTGGCCCATTTACCAGTTGGATGTCAAAAGTGCATTCCTCAATGGAGATCTTCAAGAAGAAGTATATGTTGAACAACCTGAAAGCTTCAAGATCAAAGGCAAAGAAGATCAAGTCTACAAGCTTCACAAGGCACTTTATGGACTCAAGCAAGCTCCCAGGGCCTAGTATGAAAAGATTCACAAGTTCTTTGAAGACAAGGGATTTCACAGAAGCAATGCTGATGCTAATCTCTATATCTATCAAAATGAGTCTTTAGTAGCCATCATCATTCTCTATGTAGATGACTTGATCTTGATAGGCTCAGACGAAGAACGCATCCAGTTTATCATCAGACAGCTTCATCTTGAGTACTCTATGACAGATCTCAGATTACTACACTACTTCTTAGGTATGGAAGTTCGGCAAACAAAAGAAGGTATATTCCTATCACAGAAGAAGTACTGCTCTGATCTACTTTCCAGATATAACATGGACTAGTGTCGCTGAGTTTCTACACCACTGATCCAAATATCAAGCTTACACTGGAGGACTCATCATCACTTGTGGATGTGCATACCTATCGATAGCTTGTTGGCTCATTACTCTATCTTGCCAACACTAGACCAGATATTTCTTATGCAGTTGGTATACTCAGTCAGTTTGCACATCAGCCTCGTCAGACTCATTGGGATGTTGCTCAGAGACTACTTCGATACCTTGCCCTCACCCAACATCATGATCTTTGGTATAGAGGGGCCATCAAACTCGTCGGATATTCAGATTCTGATTGGGCTGGTGATCCTGATTCTTGACAATCTAATTCTGGGTATATATTCTTGCTTGGCTCAGGACCTATCTCTTGGGCAAGTAAGAAGCAGCCTATAGTTGCTCTATCATCTACCAAGGCTGAGTACCGAGCATCCAGCTTTGCAGCATGTGAGGCCATATGGCTTCGGCATTTATTATCTGACATTGGTGTTTTGTAGGATACTCCGACATGTATTCGCACGGATAGTCAGTTAGCCTTGGCCATCGCCGAGAATCCAGTGTTCCACGCTCAGACGAAGCACATCGAGATCTAGTACCACTTCATCCATGAGAAGCTCATATCTCAGGAGATTACTCTGGAGCAGTGTACCTCTCAGGAGTACCTAGCGAACATGTTCACAAAGGGTCTACCTCCGGTTCTGCTTCAGCGCTTGGTGGACCTCTGCAGCATTCAGTCGCTCCAAAATGGAGCTGCAGAGGGGGTGTTGACGACATGATTGCTCCTACTTCATCTACATTTCTATCCGCATGAGTGCATCTCCATTTTGTATCCAGGAGACACTCCATTTCTAGTCTATTTCCATTTTATATTGTATTTCCTTTGTATTTGGGTACCTTGCCATGTGCTTCTACCAGTTGTATTCATTCTTCTTTCAAGAGACTTATCCCACATATGATGTAATTTTGAGAGCCCCTCCCAAATCTATATAAGGAGGGCCTCTCCCCTCATTTGTACTTGGTTAGAAGCTTGAGGAGCCTACTCCATGCTCTTGGCAAGCTCATTTCTAATCCACATGAGTTTACCCATTTCATAGTCTACTCATTTTGTGTCTCACACATTCTTTGTTTTGTGAGAGTACTTTACTTTTCATTTTGCTTCTGCGTGTGTACTCTCTACACAGGGTTGGTTCTTGATGCATCAAGAACCCTCTTTCTTGACTTTACTTATTTGTGCATGACTGCTAAGTCAGATAAGGTTTCCTGCTGTGCTTTTTTTTTCAAGGCTTAATTTGATTTATTGTATTCTATGTGTTATTTACTAGACTCACATACATGTGTGTGTGTGTGTGTGTGTGTGTGTGTGTGTGTGTGTGTGTATATATATATATATATATATATATATATATATATATATATATATATATATATATATATATATATATATATATATATATATATATATATATATATATACACACACACATATATATATATATATATATATATATATGTGTGTGTGTGTGTGTGTGTGTGTGTATATATATATATATATATATATATATATATATATATATATATATATATATATATATATATGTATATATATAACAAATAAAATCAATGCATACCATGCGTTATCACAACAATGTGCCATAAGTATCCACATCTCTTTCAAACACCATTTATGAGACCACCCAATGCCAAATTTTGTCTCCAATGAACTAAGTACATACTTTTTTTCTCTCTCATCAAACTCACTACAAAAGAAAATCTATCATATAAGTAAAACATAAAATACTTATCTCTATTTATATGTAAACTTATATTTACTGCCATTTCAAGTGAACAAAACATAGGTACGAGTCACATAAAGATCTCATTCTTCTTTTAAACTCCAACCCGTGCCTCATATATACTGTATTTCCCTCTGGTTCTATGTCGCACTCTAGCCCTAGGCTACCTATGCATGTCCTCATAGGCAGCTCTGCTGTGCTCTCACGAGCTAGAAGTGGTATAGGTATCTTGAAAATAAATAGACAAAAATGAATAAAAACATGTGTTATAATATCATTAAAAATGTTAATTTATGAAAAGAAAACATACATATGGTCTCTTCTTGCAAATGGAGCTGCAGAGGAGCCTTCCTTTGGCCGCTAGGTAAGCATCTATATGGTAAAGTTTAATTCCTCATCGGGCATGTCTGCTTACTCATGCATGATAGCCCATAAGGAATCAAGTGGAACTTTCTCTCCCATAAAATTCTTTATGAGAGTAAGTTTTGCCTTTCTCTCTCTACTAAGATCCATAATATATGTACATATAAAACAAAATAGATTAGAAATCTATATATATATATATGTGTGTGTGTGTGTGTGTATGTGTGTGTGTGCATATGTATGTGTATGTGTGTATGTTATATATGTGTATGCATGTGTATGTATGTATGCATGTGTGTGTATGTGTGTATGCATGTGTGTATATATGTGTGTATGTGTGTATGTGTGTGTATATGCATGTATGTATATATGTGTGTATGTATATATATGTATGTATATGTGTGTGTATGTCTATGCATGTATGTATGTATGTATGCATGTATATATGTATATGTGTATGTGGGTGTGTATGTATGTATGTATGTGTATGCATGTATATATGCATGTATGCATATACATGTGCATTGTGTATGCATATGTATGTATGTGTGTGTATGTGTATGTGTGTGTATGTGTGTGTGTATGTGTGTGTCTCTATGTGTGTGCATATATATATGGTTGTATGTATATGTGTGTGTGTATGTATATGTGTATGTATGTGTGTGTATGCATATGTATGTATAATGTGTGTATGTGTGTTGTGTATGCATGCATGTATGTATGTATACAAATGCATATGAGTATGTATGCACATGTGTGTATGTATGCACATGTGTGTATGTATGCACATGTGTGTATGTATGCACATGTGTGTGTATGTATATGTTTGTGTATGTATGTGTGTGTATATGTGTGTGTATGCATGTCTTTGTATGTGTGTGTATGCATGTGTTTGTAAAGTGTGTTTGTGTGTGTATATGTGCATATGTGTGTATGTGTGTGTATGCATATGTGTGTATGTATGTACATGTAAGTGTATGTGTGTGTATATATGCATATGTGTGTATGTGCATGTGTGTATATATGCATATGTGTGTATGTGCATGTGTGTATGTATGTATGCATAGCATGTGCACTTGTGTGTATGTATGCATATGCATGTGTATGCTTGTGTGTGTATGTATGCATGTGAGTGTATGTATGCATTTGAGGGTATGTGTGTGTGTCTATGTGTATGTATGTATGTCTAATTATTTGTATGTGTATGTGTATATGTGTATGTGTATATATATGTGTGTGTCTATGTGTGTGAAAGTATGTGTAAGTATCTATATGTGTATGTGCATGTGTGTATCTATTTGTATTTATGTTTGTGTAAGTATCTATATGCATTGTATATGTGTGTATATGTGTGTATATGTATGAATGCATGTAAGTGTATATATGCGTGTGATTGTATATGTGTGTATGTATGTGTAAGTATCGATATGTGTGTGTATGCATATGTGTGTATGCATATGTGTGTGTATGTGCTTGTGTTTATGTATGTATACATATGCATGTGTGTGTATGAATGTATGTGAGTATGTATGCACATGTGTGTATGTATGCACATGTGTGTGTATGCATGTCTATGTATGTATGTGCATGTGTGTGTATACATGTGTATATATGTGTGTATGCATAAGTTTGTATGTGTGTGTATGCATGTGTTTGTATGTGTGTGTGTATGCATGTGTTTGTATAGTGTGTTTGTGTGTGTATATGTGCATATGTGTGTATGTATGTGTGTGTATGCATATGTGTGTATGTATGTGCATGTGTATGTATACATGTGTCTATGTATGTATGCATATGCATGTGTGTGTATGTATGCATGTGAGTGTATGTGTGTGTGTGTCTATCTGTGTGTATGTATATGTGTATGTGTATGTGTATGTGTATATGTATATGTGTGTGTATGCATATGTGTGCATTTGTACATGTGTGTATATGTGTGTACGTATGTATGTGTGTGTATGCATATGTATGTATGTATGTATGCATGTATGCATGTACGTATGTATGTATGTATGTATGTATGTACGTATGTATGTATGTATGCATGTATGCATGTATGTATGTATGTATGTATGTGCATGTGTGTATGCATGTGTCTATGTATGTATGCATGTGTGTATGTATGCATATGAGTGTATATGTGTGTATATGTGCATATGTGTGTGTATGTGCATATGTGTGTATATGTGCATGTGTGTGTATGCATGTGTGTATGTATGTATGCATATGCATGTGTATGCATGTTTGTGTATGCATGCATATGAGTGTACGTATGCATGTGAGTGTATGTGTGTGTGTCTATGTGTGTGTATGTATGTGTAAGTATCTATATGTGTATGTGTATATGTATATGTGTCTATATGTGCATGTGTGTGTCTATGTGTGTAGGTATGTGTAAGTATCTATATGTGTATGTGTATGTGTATGTGTATATGTATGTGTATGTGTATGCGTATGCGTATGCGTATGCGTATGCGTATGCGTATGCGTATGCGTATGCGTATGCGTATGCGTATGCGTATGCGTATGCGTATGCGTATGCGTATGCGTATGCGTATGCGTATGCGTATGCGTATGCGTATGCGTATGCGTATGCGTATGCGTATGCGTATGCGTATGCGTATGCGTATGCGTATGCGTATGCGTATGCGTATGCGTATGTGTATGCATGTATATGTATGTATGCATGTAAGTGTATGTATGCATGTGAGTGTATATGTGTGTGTATGTATGTGTAAGTATCTATATGTGTATGTGTGTGTATGTGCTTGTGTTTATGTATGTATACATATGCATGTGTGTATGTATGTATACATATGCATCTGTGTGTACAAATGCATGTGAGTATGTATGCACATGTGTGTGTATGCATATGTATGTATGTGCATGTGTGTATACATGTATCTATGTATGTATGCATATGCATGTGTATGCATATGTGTGTATGTATGCATGTGAGTGTGTCTATGTGTGCATATGTATATGTGCAAGTATCTATATGTATATGTTTATGTGTATATGTGCAAGTATCTATATGTGTATGTCTGTGTATGCATATGTGTGCTTTTGTGTATGTGTGTATATGTGTGTATGTATGTGTGTATATGTGTGTATGTGTGTGTATGCATGTGTGTATGTATGTGCATGTGTGTGTGTATGCATGTGTCTATGTATGTATGCATGTGTGTTATTATGCATGTGAGTGTATATGTGTGTGTATGTATATGTGCAAGTATCTATATGTGTATGTGTATGTATATGTGTATGCCAGTATATGTCTATGTGTGTGTATGATTTTGTGTATATGTATGTGTGTGTACATGTATATATCTACTATGTGTTTGGCTAGTGTTTGGGTTGTGAATTCAGCCTTTCACTATCATTTTATTGAATATATTTTATTACAGATGTTTTTGGCTAGTGTTTGGGTTGTGAATTCAGACTTTCACTATCATTTTATTGCATATATTGAGCACATACACACTATGTACACTTTTGTGGATACTACTTATGTACATTCATGTGGTCATTGATATAGCGGTTACGTTTTTGCATAAAGCCTTTGACATTAATAAAGAGGGTCATGGTGAGGTTTTCTTAACTAGAAGATCCCAAGATGTCTGGGTCTCTTTGATTCTGCAAGTGGAAGATTTACCCACCCTTGCCATACGAGATGTATGGTATTTGTTCATAGGTACTCAATAAGACCGGTTGGCTTCTTTCGATTAACTAATTATATGTGGTGGAGTCAATGATACACTATGCAGGTTTACATGTCATTATTTGCAATTTTATGAGATTTTGACACTAGTCATATGCTCATTTTGTAGAGGATACTTTGGAAAAAGTTTTTAGATTTTTTGTTTTGTCAACTATACAATGGTCGATTTAATCCTTGATACACTTATTGGTGTGAGCACATGTATTCTCACATAAACTTTTTGGTTGGTCATTATTGTTCATTAATCCATTTTTCTAGGGAGACTCTGGTGAATTTTTCTCAAAATCTCACACTTGGTCATCCTTTTTTGAGCCTTAGTGGTGTTTGGAATCTTCTAGCTCTATTCTCATTCTAATCATTTCTCTATCATCATGGCATCAAAGATCTCACGTACATCTAGTGGATCAGGTTTTGATGCTAGTGTTTCCAAGAGGAGTTATAGCTTGTAGTGCAAAGAATATTTTGAGATCCATATATTTGATGGCACAAACTTAGCTTTGTGGAAGAATAAGATTAAAGTTGTGCAAATTCAGAGGAGACAATGGAAGCCAGTAAATGGAATCTCAAAGAAGCCTATTGACATGGATGAAGATGAATGGGATGAGTTCGATGAAATGGCTAGGTCTACCATTCAATTGCACCTAGCAAATAATGTTTACTTTACAATATTGAATTGGGAAAGTGGAGAGGATATTTGGACAAAGTTATGCAATACATATGAAAAAGAAATGACATCAGATAAAGTGTACTTGATGAGAAAGTTATATGACCTTTGCATGAAGGACATAGATGGTGTTTCTGCTCATCTAAACGAGTGTTTGATGTTATATTCTCTTAGTTAGAGCCTCAAAAATGGAGATCGATAATGAAACAAAAGCAGTATTGTTGCTATGCACCTTGCCATCATCATTATATGCATCTCCACTCTCATCTCCACTGAGAGTGGAGATGCATATAATGTTCATGATTCTTATCGAGGAAAGAATCAACAACATGGTAGGAGCAATAACAAGGAAAAGAATGGTCAATGGAATAAGAGTTTAAGTAAATCAAGGAAGAGGGAGATCGAGTGCCATTGTTCTCATAAGAAAGGACATATGAAGAAAGATTGCTATGCATTGAAGAATGCTAAAGGTAAAGGACACAATGTTGATGGGCATGTTAAATAGTTATCTGCACCATCTTCTTCGATTGTGAAGATAGAACAAGTTAATGTTATTTTTTATAATGGTGATGTGTTGAAACTTGATAGTAGTGTGCCCACTGAGGCCCTTATAGTTGATTCTCTTTCCTACACATGGCTCCTAGATTTTGGTGCTTCTTTCCATGTGACACCACATAAAGATTGTTTCTCTAGTTATGCAGCAAAGTCTCTTGGTACAGTGAAACTTGGTGACTCTTACTAGTGTGATGGTGTTAGGATTGGAGATGTGGTTGTGCAATTCATGATGGTCCAAAATTCACTATGCATAATGTACACCATGTGCCTTGGTTATCACACAAGGTGATGTCATTTGGTCAACTTGATGACCTTGGTTACAAGATAGTTTTCTATGCTCCATCATTTTGCATATCAAAGGGAAATATGGTGATTGCAAAAGGAAGCAAAGTTGGCTGAATTTATCCTTTATTTGTATCACAGAAAGAACACTTGTTAGCTATTACTGAAGAGCCTATGAATTGTATTTGGAATGGTGTTTTGGGCCACATATCTTGTAGTGGAATGGAAAATCTTTCTCATTTTGGCTACTTACTTGTGTTATCTTTCTCTTTCATTTGTGAGCATTGTAAATATGGAATAAAAACTAGGAGTGTGCATAAGATACACATTGACTCTTCAATTCAGCCTTTAGATCTTGTTCATATAGATGTGTGTGTTCCTAAGCTCACAAGGTCATTAGGTGGTTCTCTTTACTTTGTCACTTTCATAGATGTATGGGTATATCCTATCAAGTCAATGGATGAGGTATTCCCTACTTTTAGAAAATGGCTTGCTTCAATTGAGATTGAAAAAGGAACTAAGAGGGCTTTACATTTAGATAATGGGGGTGAGTATAGCTCACATGAATTTAGCCTTTTCTATTAATCCAGAGGAATTCATAGAGATTTTACAACTCCTTATACCCTATGAGAACACTGTGGTGCATCACCATCAAATTACTTCACTGGTATCAGAGCAATTCGACACAGAAGCTTTGTTCCTTTTTTGTGAGCAAAGCGAGCACCCTCCCCCCTTGGCTTTCTCCAACGCTTATGAATAAGGTGGCAACCAAGGCATAGACCTTGACATACATTGCCATCTGGGTCACCGAAGTCATCGTTGGCACCATTGGCTACGCGTGAGGGAGGACCTCAATGATTAAGGAAGATAGAGGTTCCCGATACTTCTTGGCAGGTCACCCATCCCAGTTTGTTCCTCCTAGATCTCGCTTAACCATGGCAATCTCGTGCCACTAAGCTACACTCTTGTGGTGTCTGAAGAAGGGAAATACTAAGGTTAACATTACCTTGAACATGTTTTGGTCCCTCAAAGCTTCATTCTTTGCTTTGAAAGCCTATTTTTTGAAGCAGTTTTGGGGTGTCTTTTGGAGTCATTTTGGAGTACTTTTGCACATAGTTCTCTTCACACAGGTCCAATAAAATCAAGAAGAGTATTCTTTGTACTTCTCTAACAATAAATATCAACCTTTGGGGCTGTGTTTTCAGCCACCCTCATAAAACTACAGGTTTCTCGAAAGGTTTTCAGTTTTGGTGGGAGCAGTCGCTACAAATTTATGCAGGTTTTTTGAGCATAAAACATGAGAGTTGACAGACACTTGCAGGTGTTGTTGGCTAGTTTTTGGGTTGTGCATTCAACCTTTTAGTGTTATTTTATTGCATATATTGAGCACATACACATGATGTACGCTTTTGTGGATATCGCTAATGTACGTCCATGTGGTGATTGATATAGCGGTTATGTTTTTTGCATAAAGCCTTTTACATTTGATAAAGAGGGTCGTGGTGAGGTTTTCTTAACTACGAGACACCCAGATGTTGGGCCTCTTCGATGATGCAGGTGGAAGACTTACCCAACCTCGTTATAGCATATGTATGATAGTTGTTCATAGGTGCTCGATAAGCCTAGTTGGCTTCTATTGGGTAACTGATTATGTGCAGTGGAGTCAATGATTCACTATGCAGATAAACATATTAGTACTTGCAGTTTTATGATATTTTGACACTGTCATTTTGTAGAGGATACTTTGGCAAAATTTTCCAGATTTTTGGTTTTGTCAACTATACAGTGGTCGATTTACTCCTTGATACACTTATTCATTGATGCTTGGACTCTTCTAGCTCCATTAGCATTCTATTTATTTCTCTACCATCATGGCATCAAAGGTCTCACGCACATCTAGTGGATCAGGGTCTAGTGCCAATGTTTCGAGGAGGAGCTATAACTTGCAGGGCAAAGACCATTTTGAGATCCGAAAATTTGATGGCACAAACTTTGTTCTATGGAAGAATCAGATTAAAGATGTGTTGATTCAAAGGAGGTAATGGAAGCCAGTAAATGGGATTTCAAAGAAGCGTGCTGACATGGATGAAGATGATTGGGATGAGCTAGATGAAATGGGCTAGGTCTACCATTCGATTGCACCTAGCAGATAATGTTTACTTTACAGTATTAGACTGTGAAAGTGCAGAGGAGCTTTGGAAGAAATTATGCATACATATGAATAAGAGATAGCATCAAATAAAGTGTATCTGATGAGAAAATTATATGACCTTCACATGAAGGGCACAGATATTCTTGTTGCTCATCTAAATGAGTTTGATGCTATATTCTCCCAATTAAAGGCTCAGAAAATGGATATGGATATTGAAATGAAAGTAGTGTTGTTGTTATGCACCTTGCCATCATCATGGGATATGTTTTGCATAGCTATTAGCAGTAGTGTACCTGGTGGTAAACTCTTCTATGATGACATATGTGGAGCACTCTTGAGTGAGAAGATTCGTAGAAAATCTATGGTTAGCACTCAGAGTGGAGATGCATATAATGTTCGTGATTCTTACCAAGGAAAGAATCGGCAATGTGGCAGGAGCAAGAACAAGGAAAAGAATGGTCAATGGAATAAGAGTTGAAGTAAATCAAGGAAGAGGGATATTGAATGCCATTATTGTCATAAGAAAGGACACATGAAGAAAGATTGTTATGCATTAAAGAATGCTAAAGGTAAAGGACAGAATGTTGATGGGCATGTTAAACAGTTATCTGCACCATCTACTTCGATTGTGAAGATTCACGAAAATAATGCTATTTCTGATGATGCTGATGTGCTGACACTTGAAAATATTGTGCCAACTAAGGCTCTTATGGCTGATTCTCTTTCCCACATGTGGCTGCTAGATTTTGGTGCTTCTTTCCATGTGACACCACACAGAGAATGGTTCTTTAATTATGCAGCAAAGTCTCTTGGTACCGTGAGACTTGGTGACTCTTCCCAGTGTGAGGTTGTGGGGATTGGAGATGTGGTTGTGCAATTCATTGATGGTTCAAAATTTATTATGCATAATGTATGCCATGTACCTCAATTATCACACAGTTTGATGTCAATTGGTCAACTTGATGACCTTAGTTACAAGGTGGTCTTCTATGCTCAGTCCTTTTGTATGTCAAAGGGCAATATGGTTATTCCAAAAGGAAGCAAATTGGCTCACTTTATCCTTTATTTGTATCATGGAAAGAACACTTGTTAGCTGTTACTCAACAACCTATGGCTTGTATTTGGCATGGTCATTTGGGACATATATCTCATAGTGGAATGGAAAATCTTTCTCCTTTTGGCTACTTACTTGTGTTAACTTTCTCTGATTTTTCATTTTGTGAGCATTGTCAATATGGAAAGCAAACTAAAAATGTGGATAGAACATACATTGACTCTTCAATTCAGCCTTTAGATCTCGTTCATACAGATGTGTGTGGTCCTATGCCCATTAGGTCCTTAGGTGGTTCTCTTTACTTTGTCACTTTCATAGATGATGCCACTAGAAAAGTCTGGGTATATCCTATCAAATCGAAGGATGAGGTATTCCCTAATTCTAGAAAATGGCTTGCTTCAGTTGAGACTGAAAAAGGAACTAAGCTTAAGGCTTTATGTTCAGATAATGGGGCTGAGTATACCTCACATGAATTTAGTCTTTTCTGTCAGTCTAGAGGGATTCGTAGAGAGTTTACAACTCCTTATACCCCAGTATAGAATGGTGTATCCAAAAGGATGAATAGAACTATTCAAGATAGAGTAGTTTCTATGTTGCATCATGCAACCTCTCACAAGGCTTTTGGGCAGAAGTAGTATTGAATGCAGTTCATGTGATTAACCTTTCACCTAGTACTACTAAAGGTCTGAAAGTGGCACAAGAGTTATGGACAAGGAAGCCACCATATTATGATCATCTTTGCATTTTTGGGTGTGAAGCATATGTTCATGTACCCAAGAGTCTTATATAAAAGTTAGACCATAAGTCAAAGAAATGCATTTTTCTTGGATATGGTTGAGGAGGACAATTTGGATATCGCTTATGGGATCCTGAAACACAGTCAGTGATCAGAAGTAGTGATGTCATTTTCAATGAGTGTAAGATGCATAAACAACCAATTAAAGAGGTTGAAGTGACAAGAGTGATGTTTGAGGATACTAATCCTCCATTTAGCATGGATAAAAATGTTGCACATAGGGACATTCAAGAGAATGTCCGATTAGATCAGTCTGCACATGTTCCTGTTCAGCAACCATTGAGACAATCTACACATGTCTCACATCCACCTTATAGATATGTTCCAGTTTAGATTTTGTTATGCTAACAGATGCCCCTGAGCCTTCTTGCTACAAATTGGCTATGTAGACAGAGGATCATGTCAAGTGGGAGTGTGCCATGAAGAGTGAGCTAGATTCTATTCACAAGAATGGTACTTGGGATTTAGTACCTTTGCCAAAGGGCAGGAAAGCTTTACCATGTAAATGGGTATATAAGTTGAAATTCACATCAGATAGTGCTTCTCCAAAGTATAAAGCACAACTTGTTGCAAAGGGTTTTAAGCAACAACATGGTGTGGATTTTCAGAAAATCTTATCTCCAGTGGTCAAGATTACTACCTTGTGCATGTTGCTTGGATTCGTTGCAATGGAGGACTTAGAGCTAGTCCAAATGGATGTGAAAACTACTTTCTTGCATGGAGATCTTACAGATGAGATCTATATGAAACAACCAAAGGGTTACATAGTTCTTGGCAAGGAAATTCTAGTTTGTAAGTTGAAGAAGAGCTTATATGGACTTAAACAATCCCCTAGACAATGGTACCAAAAGTTTGATGCTTTTATGAAGTCCCAAGGCTATTCTCGAAGCAATGAGGATCATTGTCTCTACACAAAGAGATGCTCAGATGGCAGCTTGATATGCTTGATACTTTATGTCGATGATATGTTGATTGTTGGGAAGTCCTCTTATGACTTGTCAATTCTCAAAAGGAAGTTGAGCCAAACATTTGATACGCCATTAGTGTCCATGTGAAAGGCCGAATGGCCAGCAGACACTTCTTTGTATATGTTCTTTAATAAAACATATAGTGGTCTAGTCAGCTACAGATTGTAAGTTCGACCACATTTGTAAGACCTAAGAAGTCTGTTTTCATGCTTCCTGTGTACTATGATTTTCTGTGTATTCTATAGCCTCTGTGCAGAGTACCACATACAGCCCTAGGAGCTCAATTTTCTACTCTGAGGATATCATTGTGGAGCTCTCAAGAAGGAGAGTGCACTGTGGTGCATCGCCATCAAATTACTTCATCTTCGTCCTCATCGATTATGGTAACTAGCACTTGTGATGTGGTTGCCTATGATTGAGAGCTTTCCACCAATATGCATACACACATATACTTACATATATATACATACATGCACATATACATGCATGCATATACACAGACATACACACATACATACACATGCATACACACATACATACATACATACACATGTATACATACACACATACACATACATATGCACATACACACACACACACATATATATATATATATATATATACACACACACACACACACACACACACATATATATATATATATATATATATATATATATATATATATATATATATATATATATATATATATATATATATATATATATATATATATATATATATATAATCCATTTTGTTTTATATGTACAGATATTATGGATCATACTAGAGAGAGAAAGGTGAAACTTACTCTCACAAAGAATCTTATGAGAGGGGAAGTTCTGCCTGATTCCTTAGTGGTTGTCATGCATGAGTATGCAAACATGCACAATGAGGAATTAGACTTTGCCATAGAGATGCTTACGGAGCGGCCAAAGGAAGGTTCCTCTGTGGCTCCATTTGCAAGAAGAGACTTATCTGTCCATAGGTATATTTTCTTTTCATAAATTAATATTTTTAATTATATTATAACACATGTTTTTAGTCATTTTTATCTATTTATTTTCAGGACACCTATACCACTTCTAGCTTGTGAGAGCACAGTAGAGGTGCCTATGAGGACATGCATAGGTAGCTTAGGGCTAGAGTGAGACATAGAACCTGAGGGAAATATAGTATATAGAGGCATGGGTTGGAGTTTAAAAGAAGAATGAGAGCTTTATGTGACTCCTACATGAGTTTTGTTCACTTGAAATGGAAGTAAGTATAAGTTTACATATGAATTGAGATAAATATTTTATGTTTTACTGATAAGATTTTTTTCTTTTGCAATGAATTTGATGAGAGAGATAAAAAGTATGTACTTAGTTCATTGGAGATAGAATTTGGCACTCGGTGGTCTCATAAATGGTGTTCACAAGAGATGCGGATACTTATGGCACATCATCGTGATAATGCACAGTATGCATTGCTTTTATTTGTTATATTTATGTGTGTGTGTGTATATATATATAAATATATATATATATATATATATATATATATATATATATATATATATATATATATATATATATATATATATATATATATATATATATATATATATATATATATATATATAGAGAGAGAGAGAGAGAGAGAGAGAGACACACACACACACACACACACACACACATATATATATATATATATATATATATATATATATATATATATATATATATATATATATATGTATGTATGTATGTATGTATGTATGTATGTATGTATGTATGTGAGTCTAGTAAATAACACATAGAATATAGTAAACTGACTTGAGCTTTGAAAAAAAAAAATGAATTCAAGAAACCTTATCTAACTTAGCAGTCATGTACAAGTAAGTAAAGTCAAGAAAGAGGGTTCTTGATGCATCAAGAACCAACCCTGCACACATGCATGTATGGTATTTTCAACCATACTTTTTTCCTACTTACGTACACGTATGCATTTGTTGTATGATTGAAGTATATATACACATTGCATCTAGTCCTCCCATCACCTACTAGAGAGATGTCTCTCCTCCCAACCTTATGCCTCTATATATAGCTACTCAAATCAACGAAGACAATAATATATATAAAGATATACACAGATCATGTATATACACATACATATATATAAAACACATATTTAGATACATACACATCACACATACATGCCTACATGCACACATATATACATATACATGCATACACAATTATAAACACACTTTGCATATATCACACAAATGCACATGCATACATACATGTGTGCATACTAACACATGCATACTTATATCACACACATGCATACACATACACACACATGAAACACACATATGTGCATACTAACACATGTATATATATAACACACATGAATACACATACATATATATACACATATACATACATACATAAGAGAAATTTCATCCTCAAAAATAAAGCTATATATAAAATTTTAGGCATACCCCAAAGATTCATGTTCTAACTTAAAAGAACACGTTTTCATCTATGTGGTGGGATTCACCTATATTCTAGTTGAATAAAGGAGAACCTATCGTCTAATACCCATCCAAACGATTCAAGTTAACGATCGATAATAATCCCTTTTTAATGGGGAATTACTACCTTCATACTCAACTCGAAATCAATCAACCTTCAAAATAACCTATAAACATATAAAAGGACAAAAATTCATTATTATGTGCTTGAAAAAATATTAAACTATATCATAAAAAGTAAAAATCTTTTTTTTACCTGTTTGCATCTCTTTTGTCATAAGTATCCAAGGAGCAGATGCATAAGTCAATTTCTATCAAACCTTGGCCATAACAAGTCCCTCTTGATGCTATTGTCTCAACGAGTTAATTTCTTTCCTCTCAACAAGTCCCTCTTAATACTATTGTCTCAACAAGTCAATTTCCTCTCAACAAGTCTCTCTTGATGCTATTGTCTTGATGCCAACATCTCATCAAGGTGAATGGCATCCAGGACAATGCATATCAGTTAACAGAAGGTTCTTGTTGTATCGATACAATACAATTTCCTGAAGAAGGACTATGGATTTGTGAAATATATCATCTCGTATATCGAGAGCTCAAGGCAAAGATGAAGTTGAACCTTGTACCAAGCTTTAAGCATCAAGAAGCTTTCCTGGAGAGTGTTGATGATGATATTGAGATACCATACATTGTGCTTCCTAAGAGGACTAAATTGCATGGTGGGTCATACAAGGAACAATAAAGGGTGCATCGGTGCATTTTAGGAAGCATTGAGATTCACAAGAGAAAGATGGATCAATGCTTTCAAAATTGACTAGAAGTGAGGAAGAACATGATACGCCTATTGATATGAAGAAGAAAGAGGCGGATGAGATTGTACAGCTTGAAGGGGTAATAGAGTCATTGTGGGTGCAAGCTTAGGATTTACATGGAGTTAACACGTCGAATCTCATGAAATCTATTCGACATGTTAACTCCATATAAATCCTCAGCTTGCACCTACAATGACTCTATTTCCTCTTCAAGTTGTACAATCTCATCTGCCTCTTTCTTCTTCATATCAATAGGCCTATCATGTTCTTCCTCACCTCTAGTCAATTTGTGGAGATATTGATCCACCTTTCTCTTTGTGAATCTCAATGCTTCCCAAAATACACTGATGCACCCTTTGTTGTTCCTCGTATGACCACCATGTGATTGAGTCCTCTTAGGAAGCACAATGTATTGTCTCTCAGTATCATCATCAGCACTCTCCACAAAAGCTTCTTGATGTTTAAAGCTTGGTACAAGGTTCAACTTGATCTTTTCTTTGAGCTCTCCATATATGAGATGATATATTTCATAGATCCATAGAACTTCTTCAAGAAGTTGTATTGTATTGATACAACAAGAACCTTATGTTAGCTTATATGCATTGTCCTGGATGCCATTGATCTTGATGAGATGTTGACATCAAGACAATATTGCATCATTTCTTGATGCATTGTCTTGATGCCATTGACCTCTGATTGATCAAAATCTGATTGTGTAGCAAATAAAGGTACTAGATATTAATAATCTGATTATTTATGTACACACACACTCACATGTACAAATTTACACATACACTTTCAGATATACACAAATATACGTTCCGAAACATAAATGCACATACAAAACTATAAATGTATGATGTATGTATGTGTGTATGTATTTAGTATGTATGTGTGTGTATGTATGTATGTGCAACTGTATGTATGTATGTGTATGTATATATGCATGTATTTAGTATGTATGTGTGTATCTATATGTGTGGGTATGTGTGTGTGTGTATGTATGTATGTATGTGTAAGTGTATGTATCTATGTGTATGCATGTATATGTGTGTATTTATGTATGTATGTATGTATGTATGTATGTATGTATGTATGTATGTATAAGTATATGTATGTATGTGTAAGTGTATGTATATGTGTATGTGTATGTGTATGCATGTATGTGTGTGTATGTATGTGTATGTGTGGGTATGTATACATGTGTAAGTGTATTAATATGTGCGTGTGTAATCATGTATGTGTGTGTATGTATGTATGCATGTGTAAGTGTATGTATGTATGTGTATGCATGCATATGTGTGTGTATGTATGTATGTATGTATAAATATATGTATGTATGTGTAATTGTATGTATATGTGTATGTGTATGCATGTATGTGTGTGTATGTATGTGTATGTGTGGGTATGTATATATGTGTAAATGTATGAATATGTTTATGTGCATGCATGTATGTGTGTTTGTATGTATGTATGTATGTATGTATGTGTAAGTGTACATATATTTGTATGCATACGCATGTATGTGTGTGTATGTGTAAGTATGTATGTGTAAGTGAAAGTATGTATGTGTAAGTGTATGTATGTGTGTCTATGTATGCATGTTTATAAATTAAAATTTTTTTTGTACTCTGATCTTTTTTTTTGTTTGGGATTAAAATAACAGAAGATATTGTATGGTAGAACAAAATAAAAGAAGACCTAACATACCACCTTGGATGTGGCAATTTTTTCGCAAACAGCTACATCTTTAGGAATCATTTCCTCAGCACAAGGTATACATATTAATAGTTTATACTATTATGACTTATAATTCTCATATATTTTATAAATGTTTTACAGCTAATCTATGTATTTTTGTTTCATTAAATAAATGCAGGCTGCTGCAAAGAAGAGACTTGAGTTAGGTCACACATCGCATTTAGGCCAAATGGTCGTCATGGTTTTGTATCTACATTTGTAGTATATGTATTATTGAAACTATATTTTTTATTTTACTTAAAACACTAATCATTAATCTTTTTTATTTGTTTCAATGCAGCGAAAGGATTACTGTTGAATCCTACAAAAAAGGAAATCAATTTTGCTACACATTGTGGATATCGACATTTGAGTGAGTACATGCAAGTTCATCCAAATGCTTTTGTAAGTATTATTAAATTTCATACAGTTATTTTATTTTTATTGATGTTTTATATGTTTTATTTATTTATGTTTGTTATATGTAGTTCAAGAGTATTATGGAGAGGCAGACATGGATGAGGTGGAGAGGCAGACATAGGCTGGACGATCATCACAAAGTGCTCACACATCTACCCATGATGCCACCCAGATGCATTAAATCATGTGGATGATCGTGGTGATGAGGATGATCATGATGATGAGGATTTACATGATGATGTGGATGATGATGATTAAGATGATTGATATATTACATTGGATATATATTTTACATTGATATACATATTTTTTTTATATCTATATATTTTCTCATTCCGGTTATGTTTTGAATTGTGTCTATGGTACTAATCAATGAAAAGTCTTGTTTGAATGATTTTTATTACTGTTTATATTTAACATGTATTTTATTACTTTAATCATATAATTCATTCATATTATATATGTGTTTATGTGTGTGTGCGTGTGTAAAATGTATGTATGCACATGTAGGTATGTATCTATATTTGTGTTAAGTGTATCTATATGTATGTATATATGTGTATTTGTGTGTGTATATGTATGCATGTAGATATATTTTATGCATATGCATGTGTATATGTATGTGTGTATGTGTATGTGCATATGTATGTGTATGTGTGTGTATTTGTGTGTATGTGCATGTGTATGTGTATGTGTATGTGTATGTGTATGTGTATGTGTATGTGTATGTGTATGTGTATGTGTATGTGTATGTGTATGTGTATGTGTATGTGTATGTGTATGTGTATGTGTATGTGTATGTGTATGTGTATGTGTATGTGTATGTGTATGTGTATGTGTATGTGTATGTGTATGTGTATGTGTATGTGTATGTGTATGTGTATGTGTATGTGTATGTGTATGTGTGTATGTGTATAAGTGTATGTATGTGTATATGTAGGTATATATGCATGTGTGTGTATATGTGTGTATGTCTATGTGTATGTGTACGAGTGTGTATATGTATGTATGTGCATGTGTATGTGTAAGTGTATGTGTGTGTATGTGTAAGTGTATGTGTGTGTATGTGCATGTGTATGTGTGTGTATGTGTATGTGTGTGCATGTGTATGTGTATGTGTAAGTGTATGTGAGTACGTGTGTTTATGTGCATACGTGTGTGTATGTGCATGTGTATGTGTGTGTATATGTATGTATGTGCATGTGTATATGTAAGTGTATGTGCATATATGTGTGTACGTATGTGCATGCTTATGTGTATGTGTATGTATAAATGTATGTATGTATGTATGTATGTATGTATGTATGTATATATGTATATATATATGTGTGTGTGTGTGCATATGTATGTTGTGTGTATGTGTATGTGTAGGTATATGCATGTGTATATATATGAGCATGCATGTGCATGCATCTTCATTTGCATCCATGTGTATGTGCATGCATGTGTATAAGTATGTGTTAATGTGTGTATGAGTATGTGTATATGCAGTAATGCATGCATGCATGCATGTCCTTTTATGTGTTTGTAGATATGTTTGTGCATATGCACATGTATGTGTGTCTATGTGTATGTGTGTGTATGTGTGTGTATGTGTATGTGTAAGTGTATGTGCATGTATATGTGTATGTGTGTGTATATGTGTGTGTACGTATATGTGTGTGTACATGCATGTGTATGTGTGTGCATATGTGTGAGCGTGCATGGTGATGCATATGTGTATATGTGTAAATGAATAAGTGTGAGTACGTTAATTAATGAAAATCAAACAATTTAAATGATATACAAACAATGAAAATTGTACTTACAATAATTAGCCATATTTTATGTTTGGTGAACTTCTTGAATAACCTGCAATAAAGAGAGAGAGAGAGAGAGATCAAAAGAGAGAAGAAAAATGATAAAGAGAGAGAGAGATAGAAATTGAAAGAGAAAGAGGTAGAAAGAAGGAGAGAGAGAAAGAGAGAATAAGAGAGGGACTAGAAAAGAGAGAGATCGAGAAAGAGATCATTGGAGCTCATAAGCACAATGTAGATCTAAAGTTGGAAAGCTCTTCGATCATATTTACGTAAATGATGATCAAAGAGCGATCCAATGTTTTTCTTTTGATCAAATGCAACTGTCACATAAGGGATGAAAAATCATCGTGTTTCCGATATTCAATTTTTCGGTGCTGGACATCCTTTTATACTCTAGAAAAGATTGGAGAGAAAAAAAATTTACCCAAATTTGGTAGTTTTTGGTGGAATTGAAGACTTTTTTTATGATTTTGTTGCTTCTCAAAGCGCCCAATCGCCTACTACACATTTTGAATTTTCGAGCCTAGAAAAGATCATGAATAGGGAATAAAAGCTTGGATGATCCTTCCATATTCAATTCCAAAGCTTCAGGGAATTATAGGGAAGTGTATTTAAGTCTTTGCTTTCACTTTCAATACTTCATTTGCTTTTTTTAGTTTCAAATTTGATTACTATTATTTGAACCATGGAAATTGTAGAAAAGTAAACCCAAACTCCATCTTTAGAAGTTCAAAATTTGAAAAACAAGAAAAATCAAAAGAGGTAGAGATGCATGATGTTGAGGATATGATGAATTTATTACTCATGCTCAGCATCGTGCCATACTTGATAGAACCACTAAGTTATAATCTATCTTAGCAAGCATGACATCAGCCTTCAAACAATTAAAAATCAAAATTTTCACTTTGGAAACTATTCTCGCTTCTTTCCTTTCCAAACAAGAGCTTGAACGTGAGGTATCTCATGATGCTTCAGTCATGGTTAGAAGAGAAGAAGAGTTTGAACCTATTCCCATTATACCTCTTACCATTGCTAAGGAAAAGCATCTTAGGGACATGCCTTTATTTAAAGACCTAAAACCACATACTTTCATGGGGATGATAGAGACCAAGACAAGGATGCAATGTACACTTTTCTCCAAAAGTGGACTAATTTGCATCAACTTAAAGGAACCCCACCTGAGTATCGAGTGCTCAGTTAATAAAAGTAAAGGCTCTCCATAAAAGAGAGAAACTTTTCACTTTCACGCTTGCTTTTCGAAGCTGCCCTCATTGTAACCGCTATTTTGGACATAATGAAAAATCCAATAAATGCATGCACTCTATGGAACTGTCAAACCAAAGTGCATAGGGGGAGATTGCATCCAATTTTGCGTACTATCTTGTCTCTTCATATATCTAATTTTTGTGTGTTTTCAACACCCATATCCTCTATGTGCGTGTGAATTAAGATCCTGGTAACATAGACCTTTAGCTATTTATCTTTCATATTATCGAGAGATTGTGCTCAAATTAAAGGGTCTATATGATTTTCAAAAGGTATGAGGGTTTTTTAGAGGGCTAGAAAAAACCATTAAACTTGAGGTATGATGTAATGCTACTAAAACTTTAGAAGATGTTATCAAGTATGCTCAATTGTATGAGGATAATAGTCATGTTGCCATGGACATAGACCAAACATCGAGATCCATGAAAATGACTAAGTTCAAGAAACGGTTAGTCCCACGTAAAAACAAATTCATAGTAAAGAAAGCAAGAGGGCCTAGAATTACCACAAATCAATTTGAAAAGGCCAAGATGGATAACTTGTGCTTTAGGTGTTTATCTCCTAACCATTCTTAGTGGAATTGCCCAATAAATAAGGGCAAGATATAAACAAGGACTAGGGACAATTATGGCCTTAGACATAGGCAAAAAAGCAATCCACCTCATGCAGAAACTTCCTATTTGTGGTAGCTCTAGCTGCAAAGAAGTGGAAGTTATGCATGAGAATGTCGAGCATACATGTTGTTTAACTCAATCTATGCGATCACAATAGTTTGGGCCCCATGATTTGGTTAAACTTCATTGTCATGTAAATGGGACTATAATAAGGATCATGGTTGATGATTCTGCAACTCATACTTTCATAAATTTTGTGTATGCGAGTATATGTATATGTGTATGCGGGTGTGTATGTATGTGTATGCATGTATGTATGTATGTATGTATGTATGTATGTATGTATGTATGTATGTATGTATGTATGTATGTATGTATGTATGTATGTATGTATGTATGTATGTATGTATGTATGTATGTATGTATGTGTGTATGTATGTATGTATGCATATGCATGTGCATTGTGTATGCATATGTATGTTTGTGTGTATGTGTATGTGTGTGTCTCTATGTGTGTGTATGTGTATGTGTGTGTCTCTATGTGTGTGTATATATATGGGTGTATGTATATGTGTGTGTATGTATATGTGTATGTGTGTGTATGCCACCTCCAACAAAATGAGAAATGTACCCTGATGTAGAGTTATGATTGTCTACACAACCAACATAGTCAGAATCTATATAACCAATAATGGATGTTTTGCCTTGATCTAAGCATAGACACTTGTCATTAGTGCCACTTAGATATCTAAAAATCATCTTGACCACGTCCCAATGTCTCTTGCTAGGATTAGACATATATCTGCTCACAACTCCCCTCCCACTGTAAATGCAATGTCTGGTCTCATAGCTACCATAGCATACATGAGACTACCAACAATAGGCTGATAAGGAATTTTCATCATGAATTCCTTTTCCTCATCTCATTTGGGGCAATCACCCTTGCTCAATTTCACATATGTGGGTAAAGGTGTAATCAATGCCTTTCCACCTTGCATATTGAACTTCTGAAGTACCTTGGATATGTACTCACTTTGAGACAAATATATGCATCTTTTACTCCTATCAGGAGTAATCCGCATGCCAAGAATATGTTTGGCAATATCCCCCAAATCCTTCATATCAAATGTCAGACTCAACTTCTTTTTTAGAATTGACAACTCATAAGAGGACTTCCTAGCAATCAACATATCAACGACATAAAGTATCAAGCATATCAAGCTGTCATGTGAGCATCTCTTTGTGTAGAGACAATGATCCTCATTGCTTCAAGAATACCTTGATACTTCATGAAAGCATCAAACTTTTGGTACGATTGTCTAGGGGACTATTTAAGCCCATATAAGCTCTTCAGGAACTTACAAACTAGATTTTCTCTGCCAAGAACTACATAACCCTTTGATTGTTCCATATAGATCTTATCTGTAAGATCTCCATGCAAGAAAGCAGTTTTCACATCCATTTGGACTAGCTCTAAGTCCTCCATTGCAATGAATCCAAGAAACATGCACAGGGTAGTCATCTTGACCACTGGAGAGAAGATTTCCTCGAAATCAACACCATGTTGTAGCTTAAAACCCTTTGCAACAAGTCATGCTTATACTTTGGAGAAGCACTATGTGATGTGAATTTCAATTTATATACCCATTTACATGGTAAAGCTTTCTTGCCCTTTGGCAAATGTACTAAATCCCAAGTACCATTCTTATGAATAGAATCCAACTCACTCTTCATGTCATGCTCCCACTTGACATGATCAATTGTTTGCATAGCCTCTTTGTAGCAAGAAGGCTCACCAGCATCTATTATCATAACAAAATTCAAACCAAGAACATATCTATCAGGTGGATGTGAGACACATGTAGAGCGTCTCAATGGTTGTTGAATAGGAACATTTGCAGACTGATATGATCTCTTGAACATTCCTATGTGTAGGAATTTTATGCATGCTAATTGGAGGACTACTATCCTCAAACACCACTCTTCTCACTTCAACCTCCTTAATGGGCTATTTATGCATTTTAGACTCATTGAAAATGACATCACTACTTCTGATTACTGATCATGTTTGAGGATCCCATAAGCGATATCCAAATTGTCCTTCTCGACCATATCCAAGAAAAATGCATTTCTTTAGCTTATGGTCCAACTTTTGTCTAAGATTCTTGGGTATATGAACATATGCTTCACACCTAAAAACTCAATGATGATCATAATATGGTGGCTTCCTTGTCCATAAATCTTGTGTCACTTTCAGACCTCTGGAAATACTAGGTTGAAGGTTAATCATGTGAATTGCAGTCAATACTGCTTCTGCCCAAAAGCCTTGTGAAAGGTTTGCATGATGCAACATAGAAACTACTCTATCATGAATAGTTATATTCATCCTTTCAGCTACACCATTTTGTATTGGGGTATAAGGAGCTATAAACTCTCTACAAATTCCTCTAGACTGATAGAAAGGGATATGCACAAATATATGGTATTGATTATGAGGAAACATTCAGTGTTGTAGCTAAAATGTCTACTGTCAAAGCACTTGTTGCATTAGCTACAACAAAAGGATGGACTTTGCATCATATGGATGTGAAGAATGCTTTCTTACATGGTGAGTTGCAGGAAGTATACATGGACTAGCCACAAGGATATGAGGATTCAAAGCACCCAAAATATGTTTGCAAGCTTCAAAAGACCTTGTATGGGTTTAAACAAGCCCTTCGTGCTTGACATGCAAGGATTGTTGATTACTTAACCACCATTGGGTTTTCTATGTGTGATGTAGATCATTCACCATATGCAAGGAAGGGTGATGATGGCATCATGATTGTGGCTATTTATATTGATGACTTGATTGTAGGTGGTGATAATGAAGAAAACATTAAAGAGGTAAAGCAACTCCTTATGCAAAAAATTGACATGAAAGATCTTGGTGTGATGCGCTATTTCTTGGGTATTGAGTTTATACATACAAAAACAAGAATATGGATGTTGCAAAGGCAATATGCCTTGATTATGCTACAAAAGTATAGTATGGTTGATTGCAAGCCAATTTCTATTAGCTCACAATTTGAAGTTGGATACTACATTAGGTGAAGCATTGGAAAATGCTACTATGTATAGGAAAATTGTGGGAAGTTTGATATATCTCACAATTACAAGGCCTGATCTAAGCTACACAGTTGGACTTGAAAGTCAATTTATGCAGGTTCCCAGGAAACAACATTTAGATGCTCTAAGGCACACTCTACGTTATGTGAGTGCTACTTTGGATTATTCATTGTTTTATGAAGCTGGTGTAGATTTTCAGGTCCATGGATACACTGATGGATATTGGGGTGGTAGTCTTCCAGATAGAAGATCTAGTAGGGGCTTCCTATTCTCACTTGGAAGTGCAACTATTACATGGAGTAGCAAGAAGCAACCCATTGTTGCTTTGTCGAGCATAGAGGCTGAGTATAGAGGTGCTATAATGGCAACATGTGAAGCATCATGGTTAGAGATGCTACTTGTAGATTTAGGTGTGGAAGTTGTTAAACGTGCAACTAATCGTCAGAAACGCGTTTAAACATCTACTTGGGTTCTTGGGAGTGGAAGGGGTCTGTTAAACAGAGGCCCTATGCTTGGTTTCCCAAACTAACCACTTCACACACAGCAATATACTAATGCTCAAGAACTCTATCAAGAATCTGCTACACTTACAATCTTACAGTACGCAATCAAACTCTTCCAAAGTTTACCGAACACACACTAGCTAATACTCTCCGTCAGCGTATAGCGCAAGAACTAGTCAGTACCGTAATGCAGAATTACTTGATTAACTCAAGAACTGTCCGAACACAAACTACTATAACAATAGAGACAATAACAGTGACTTACTCTTTACCGAACAGGTACAGATAATCAAGCAGGACAGCAGACGCAAAACGATTCAGGATTCTCAAACACACAGTACTGAAACTGTCATTACTAGAGTATAGACTTCATCAAACAACTTACAGAACATCATAAGATAGAGAGATACCACAGTACGCGTAATTAGCAGAACAGTCACAACAGAAACTTCGCAGAACGACTCGCCCAGACAAACAGTCTGGCGATCTTCTAGACGTCCTTTGGTAATTCACCAACCGAACAGGTATTGATAACAACAAGGCAGAGAGGAGAACAAGGTACTCAAAATGACGCAAACACACCACAGTAACGTGCAGATCAATCACCCACACAGACAGTCTGGTGATCCCACTGATCGTCACCCAGCGTCTCTTTTTCATTGATTTATATAAAGATACAAACATCTTTGTAACAACCTTTTGTACGTGCGGACTAGAAAAAGATTCAGTTTTCACAATTGCCAATCCGGCGGCCGACTAACACTGGCACGCTGTGGAGGTGATCGCAATCCGGGTGGATCGGGTCCGGTCGTGGCACACACAGGGTGTATGAAGCTAATGAATGTTGGATGGTTTAAGGACATGAAAGTGAAATTAATGTTGAGTATGGAGAAGAGAGAGATGTTGAAATGATTATGGGAATGGGAAAGTAGGAGTGCAATTTAGATTTATGAACATGAATGATAAGAATGAAAGAGAACCATACACACGAATCAAATTTGGAAGGAAGAATGGTCCATTGAAGGAGCTTCTTAAACACTTCCTAATTCTAATTCATATGCATAGTCTTCTTTGGATGATATGTATGCATGACGTGAATAGATGGAATCCTTACACATAAACCAATTTCGAAAGGAAGAATGGTCCAATATTGGAGCTTCTTATACACTTTCAGAAACTAATCAATATGTATGGGTATGTATGGATTATATGCATGCAAGTGAATTATGATAATAGAGTTTACTCACAAGCTCAAAGAAACATCCTCACTGGTTCAACGCAATACTGCGGAGCCTTCTCACACATAGAAGAAATAGAAGACATGTAAAAATACTTAAGAGACTGAGAGAGGAGACAAGAGACAAGTGACAAGTGACATGAATTAAAAGGATTTGAATTACGATACATGTATAAGATCATCGTGGTACGTCAAGCTAGGCAGTCTACTGATCAAAGGTGGTTCTGACCCTCAAACCATGACAGTTCAACCGAATGTCACACGTAAGAAGGTGAGTTCCACTCCAGTGACCCTATGTATGTCTAGGCTCGTAACGTCTAACTAAAGAAGTCTAAGACTCATTAAAATCAGCTCTAACTCACTCACACGCTCCACCGAGGGTGAGTCAAGATAGAGATGTTGGTTTCAAGAGCCTATCCTAGATTGTAGTTCTAACTTAAATTTGAAACTAGGTACTATACTCATACTAGCTCACCTTGGATCCTCACTCGCTCAACCGAGGGTGATCGTCTCAAGGAAACCGTAAGCTAGCATGAGCCCTATGGATGCCTAACAATGATGCTCTAGGAGTTTGGAGGGGGGTTTATATAGTTTTTTGAATGAATTTGGGCCCTTGGATCTAGAGAAATCAACTCTCAACTCTAGGATCACTACTTTTGATTACAACCATTTGATTAATCAAATCAATGGCTTGGAATTGTTCTTTCTATCAAATCTAGTGTAAAGGAGTGAAATTTAGGCGCCCTCATTCTCCACCATTGGATCTGGGGATGATCTGGACCGTCGGATCAGTGTTGACATCAATTCGGATAAGATAAGCCACTATTTTTGGAGAAACACTGCATTATTGATCTTTGATTGTAAAAAAAGTCTTCTTTTATGGAAAAACTCGTGGATCCTCCTTGCTTTAAGCATAAGTGCATCTCCACCCTTGAATATAGCTCATCTTGATCGTACAACATGGCTCAATCAGCTTTCGCCATGTGGTGGTCCTTCAACCCTTCAGTTTGCTTAAACTAGAAAACTACGGTGATCCTGAAAACTGGACTTTGTACTCTTTGACCCTCCAAATAGGCTTTGATGAAGATGAAACTTTGTAGGACTCTGTTTCCAAAGATCTCCTTCAAGAATATGCAGAAAAAACTCCCATCTGAATCTCGCTTGTACAAGTTTGACTACATTTGGAAGCTTGCAAGGTGGCATTAAGGTGTCTAGGAAGCTTGGATAGCCTTGAAACTTTGTACAAATATGTAGCCACATATGGTCTTTATACATGCCAAACCATATGGCTAATATAAATTTCTATACAAGAATTTGTAGGGTCAAACTAGAAAAATTACATTTTTACAAAATGAACATAGCATATCAATGTGCTACAAAATCCATTTTCTGCTGAAATTTGGGCTATAGACTGCCTTTGAAAATCTTTACAAGTATATGAATTTTCATCTAATTTGGTGACAATGAAATTTTTGCCCTAATTTCCCAACTTTGACCAGCTTTGACCGCTACCATGGACTTTTTGATTTCTTTAAAACTTTGTATGTGAGCTTCCTTTGACATCCTTGATGCATCCTGGACTTCTCGGGGAATTCTGGCTACCTTCACCAAATATGTTTTTTGTAGGCCTTCACAAGTGAGAGAGGAGAGAAAATCTCGACGACATTCGCCCCCACTAAACCTGCGATTCCTCCGGAAGCGCCACTCTAGCATCTGTGAAAAAGAAAATGTTCCAGGCATCAAATCCTTTTATAGGCAACATAAGAAACATGGAAGGAAAATTGATTATATGCATGAATAAGTAGGTAACGTGACATGAAGCAAAATTTGCATGAAAGAAAGAATTGAAAAAGGCAACATGAATATGCATGAACAAATAGGCAACATGTATGCAAATGAACAAGCAACATTGGCAACAAGAAAGAAAAAAAACAAGCATCAATATGAAATGGAAGTGGATGTATTGAGTCGTTTTAAGCATCAGTTCCTCTCATCTTGAAGAAAATTTTGTACCTTTTTCATAAAGCAATCTACCTTAAATATGATTATAAACAAAGATTTAGGATTTTCAAGAGACATCTTTCATCTTTAGCTTATTTTAGATCAACTCCTTTCCTACATAAATATGAATATGCTCTTTCTCTAATAACATGCAAGGAAATCTAACTAAACTCCACTAATGCATAAATCTGCCTATATAGCCCGTGATTTATTCTACTATGCCTCTTTATCCTCCTTTGGCTTGCTCTTTTTTTTTTTTTTTTTTTTTTGATGATGATGATGATTCGGCAACTTTATGGTTACAATCACTTTTTTGGGGTGGAAGAAAGTGTAAACTTCTTGGTAACATGTAGCAACTTTTTTTTTTTTTTTGTTTTTTTGATGATGATGATGATTCGGCAACTTTATGGTTACGATCACTTTTTTGGGGTGGAAGAAAGTGTAAACTTCTTGGTAACATGTAGCAACTTTTTTTTTTTTGATGACGGGGAAAAATTAAACCCTGATACAAGGTACAACCATTTTTGATGACGGAGAACAGTCGTTTAAACTCCGATACAAGTGCTGTGAGATGGACTAAGGATGTAGAAACATGCAATAGCAGGAGCTAGGATTTCAACAATTATGCTTTCGATACAGGATACATATGCATGTATATATATGAAAGTCATGTCACCAAAATAAACCTCCAAATCTACATGCCCTATCTTTCCACAATCCTAGATTATAATCAGTTTCTTAGTAGAGAATTTACTACTTAAGATACAATTTTACACAAGTAGAGAAATCATCATTTGCTTTTTTTTTACTCAAGTGATGTGGATATGCAATGCAATGCAAAGACTGAAAAAAACATGCATGAAACAAGCATGGAAAAAAAATAGAATGAACTTGAAAAAAAAACAAAGCAACATGAACTTGAAAAATTAATGATATTTTTATACGTTTTTTTTTTAATTCCTTTTTTTTTTATTTTTATAACATGGATACTCCTGTTTATGAATCGGCCTCATTGTTGTCATCTTCTTCAATGTCCTCATCCAAAATGTACTCTTCATTATCACGTTTCTTGAATAGCTTTATCCTTTTACCTGCAATCAAAGTTTTTAGTGCAACACCATTTAATTCACAAAGAGCATACGTACCATTGTTGTTGACTTTTGATACAATGTATGGCCCAAACCACCGTTGAGTGAGCTTTTTTGTGTGCATCATATTGAGAGTCAAATGTACTATCATAAATGATCACCCAATCTCCTCCTTCAATTGACTTAGGACGCAATCGATGAGTTTTATCAAAATAATGCTTGTTCTTCATTCTAGATTCTCTTAATTTTTCAACGGCATCATCAAGTCTTAATTTACCTTGTTCTAACTGTTTAATGCGCAAACTCAAAAAATCATAAGTAGACATGTTTTCAGACCAAGGCAAATTTGACTATGCAAAAATATGAGACTGAATTGGAAACAATGGTTTTTGACAGTACATGAGTTCAGCGGGCATATATCCAGTAGTACGTGTGCATGTCATTCTATCTGCCCAAAGTGCAAAAGGTAAGAATTTAGGCCATTGTTTGATGTCATCGTTACATGCTTTAGATATGGCTTTCACAATAGGTGGATGCCCTCTCTCTATTTTACCATTGGCCTCTGGGTTATATGCAGTAGTGAGAGACAAACGAATATCATGACGCTCAAAGAACTCTTTAGCTTCTCTCGCATTTAACTCTCCACGATCGGCAACTACTTTCTCTATGTACCCAAAGCGACTTATGACATCTTCAAGCAAGAATTTGCAAACATTGTAAGTGGTCTTAGATCGTAGTGCACGTCCCTCTACATGATTAGTTAAGTCTTCTCTTGCAAGTACAATGTAACGCATTTTGTCAATACCTTTAGGCATAGTTACAAGATCTACTACCCACTTGTAGTGAATACAAGGTGGATAAGTAGGATGCAATGGATCTCTATGTTTGACTGATGAATGAAGTTGACAAGTAGAACATGTAGACACATAGCTACTAATGTCAACATACATCCTAGGCCAATAATAGGTACTTCTAATTTTTTCATATGTTCCAAAAAATCCTTTATGACCGGCCCATAATGTCTCATGCATTTCCTTCATTACTTGCAATTGAAGACCTCATTTTCCTAGGACTCGTTGTGGATTCTTAACCTTACCCTTAGCATGTCTCCAAAGATAACCATTACATAGGAAAAAGTTATAAGCTCGTTTCCTAATGTTACGGAATCTATTCGTAGTCCAGTTAGGTAATGGTTGTAGTGTACTCAGATACTTTCCTATGTCTCTCCATTCATTTTTGTACTCAGACATCATCAAATCTAGCTCTCGATAACATATCAGCAACTGAGTTTGAATTACCTGAAATATGAACTAACTCAGGATTTATGAACTTAATATATGAGATCCATCTAAGCATGGCTATATCAGGAGATGAACAATTGGCTATCATTCCAATGAGAGGCAAACAATCAGTCTCAACTTTGACATTTGCACCAATGAAATATTCTTTGTCTGTTTTCAAAGCTGTTACCATACCCATAGTTCTCGTTTGATCTGTGGATATTTTCGTTGTGTTTCATGTAGAATTTTGGCACCAAACCTAATTGCATATCTATTCCCTTCACTATCGTCTTGACTTATGACCCAACCTATACCAATAGGACTAGTATCAACAGTCAATATAATAGCTTTGTTAGCAGAATAGTCTACACGCTTAAGGATGGGAGCTTCAAGCAATAATTTCTTCAATTTACGCATAGCTTGAGTGTGTTTGTCAGTCCAAATAAATTTTCGTTTCTTCCTCAACAAGTCATAGAGACAATCAGCAACATGAGCAAAGTGTGGGATCCAAATAACATAAAAGATGCAAGCACCAAGAAATCTACGTACCTCACTCACATTGTTACATGTTTCAGAAATCTTGCTAATGGCATCAACTTTTTGTGGGTATGGCTTTCGACCATAATGGCCACATAAATGTCCAACAATAAGAACCTCTTTGACACCAAAAACAGATTTTTCTATGGAAAATGTCAGACCTACCTCTTCAAATCGTTTAAATATTCTTTCACAATCAGAGATATGGTCAAGAACAAATTTACGACATCCAGATGAATCTAAAGTAATGTCCTTTACACGTTCCTCACTCCCTTTAATTGGAATATCATCAATGAATGGCATAGTTATATGAGGGATAAAATCATGTAAGACCATATTCATAGCACTCATCATATGAGCCACAGAATTGGTCGCTCCTTGAGGTAAAGTACACATTCGCACTAAGCCTAAAGGAGTTTTCATTGTGGTTATGTCACGACTATCAATTGCTAATTGGAATTGGTCATATCCCGAATATAAATCACCCATTGAATATATAGAATGTCCTGAAAATGATTTAGCAAACTCATCTACAATGGGTCCTGTTCCTACATTCCTTATGGTGACTTTATTGACAGGTTGGAGATCTTGAATAAAACGTAGTTTTCCATTCTTTTTAGGCACAGTGAACCATCTGTTTGAGTAAGGTGCAAAAGATGGCTCTAAAATTCTCATGTTTATCTTCTCCTTAAGTAGTTTCATTAGCTCAGGTAAGTGAGCCTTTGGAACAGGTATAGGACGAAGATTCCATGGAATATGTGGAATAGTAAAGATTATCATGGGTGCAACTAGCTTAGGATCTACACAACCAATCTCATGAGGATACATAGTAAAGGCTTTTCCATGGCTACGTATGACTCTCTCAAATTTATCTCTCTCTGCTGGCAAAAGAAAGTCATCATCTCTACCAATTTTCACCTGTTTGATTGTCTCATCCGTGAATGTATGTCCTATGTTTTTCTTATCCCGAAGAGTTGGATCATTTTTCACATAAATAATTTTTTCATTACTTCCTTGAGGTAATGGTTGAGCTATGGGTTTGATTTTTTTGTCTACAGTTTTGTACTTTGTTTCAACTAAGGCATCATGTGTTTGGATAAATTTTGAGCACTTGTCAACATTGAGAGCATACTCTTGGATTAGAGCATACTCATCAAGGGAAGAAAGAAGAATAATATGGGAATTAGAATTTTGTTGAAGACATAACTCTAACTCCTCAAGAGTAGAGAAACAATGAGATGTTTCAATCACATGCTCAATGTTCTCATCATGTTCCATGATTTTGTTGTTTTTATAATTTTTTTGGGTTTTTTGGATAAAAGACTTGGACAATTGACTCTTATGAAGAAAATCTAATCTAGAATGTGGAAAACAAAGTGACAAACTATTGTACATGTTGGTTGGATGCGAGATGTCAAACCAATATCCACTGTTGTCCCGCTCAACAATGGATTCTATCCGAAATTTTGATCATATGTAGCTCCAAACATGAATCGAGGTGCACAATCACTACAAGCATGCTCATGACCCTGAGTAACAATAGGTTTCTTTCTAATTGACAATCGAATCCTAGGATGATTCACTCCTACCGTCATGACTTGAAGTGATTGCATTCCATCCTTAGACTTAAATCTAGCATAGGTAGACCCATCATCCATGGCTTTAGTTTCCATACGACTCTCACAAAGAAAGGGTTGACCTAAGAGAACTTCATAGGAGCAATTATCTTGAATAAAGAAGTGAAACTCTTCTGTGATTCCTCCTATGGATATGGGCACACTAGCACAAGCTCCATACAGGGTACCTACACCATTATTTGCAGTTCTCATACGCCATCCACAATCTTTATCTATGGGCCATCGAAACTTATCATAGACTTCTCTTGAAATCACATTGATTTCAGAGCCGGAATCTACTAATGCATTTACAGTGATAGTGTTCTTATCATTTCCTATTTTAACATGCATCTCTAATGTACCTCTAGACCAAAATGTTCTTTTAAAGTGACTTTCAGGATTGTTTTCATGATTTTCATGGTCAGGTTGAATAGGTCCTAAGAAATTTTTTTTAACATTTACTTCATCATCATCAAAGTCCTCTTCATCAGATTCATCAAAGTTTAAAGCTTCATTTATAGCTTGATCTTGATCTAGAGAATCTTGCATCTCAGTATCTAGATTAAGCGGAAACCTCTTCCTTTTAATTAGGCCGATAAAGTTATCTTTAAAAACAGGCTTTGCAATAGAGAAAACTTGTTCTAAAGACATAGTCACTTGACTCTTAAGCAAAATGTCATCTAAAATCTCCATAGGATCTATTTTTCTCTCAATTTTTGAAATCAAATGGCTTTAGGTTTTCTCTTTGGTTTCTTTTGTTTTTGCTCAGGGTCTTGTTTTTGTTCATGTTCTCGTGTTTGGTCTTTAGTTTGTTTTGATTGTTCTTGTTTATCTAAAGGCTTTGGTTCTGTTTTTCTTTGCTTTGTCTTCTTCCCTTTTTGTTTCTCCTCTTGTTTTTGTTCATTGGGTTCTGATTCTTGTTTTTTATCTTTGGATTGTGATGTTTCTCCTTGCTCTATGATTGTTTCTATTCCCTCTGAGGTTTGTTTTTGAGTCACTCTTTTTTCACTAGGCTCAGCTTCATCTCTTTTTCGTTTTTCTTCTACATTGGATATGTGAGAAATAAGAGATTGATCTTCTATCGGTGACTCCTAAGCCGTTATTCTCCTAATCTCATCCCGTGCTCTTACTAAAGCCTCTATGGAAAAATCACCTTCCTTTGTGGGTTTACTTGATTCTACTTGTTGTTCATCAAGAGCTTCTAGTTTCACTCCTCTAGTTCCTACGTCCATTATGGTTATATTTTCATAATGTTTTTTCATTCCTCCCTTACCATAATTTCCTTGCAAAGGTAGCCTAGATCGATAGTCACAGATTTTCTTGTCTATGTCTATTACTAGTCGTTGCTCCTTAGCAACCTTCAATAATTCACAATCTCTCAAAAAGTGCTCTAACGAATCACACCAAGGACACCTACGAGGGCCACACACAAAAGCATTTTGATTTTGAGGATTTTGATTAACTTGTGGTGGGAAATTTTGAAATTGAGGATTTTGTTGATAAGGTATTGCTTGAACATGATAATTAGGATTTTGATAAGGCAATTGATGTATTTGAGGAGCTTGGGGAGCAACATGTGGTACTTGAGGTGCAAGAGGAGCTTCCATATTATACGGTTGATGATTTTGAAAATTTTGATTTTGAGGATTTTGAAAAGCTATTTGTGAAGCTTGAGGATACATGTTTTGATACATTTGAGGATTTTTCACATGAGGATGAGGATTTTGCATTGAAGGATTATGCATTGGAGGAACTTGATATGCTTGAGTAGGAGCTACTTGTGGATTTTGATTGGTAGCTATAACATGTTGATTAGGCTCTTGAAAAGACATTGGGCTCATTTGATTTTGGAAAGTTTTGGTGTAATTAGATTGTAAAGCATCTATTGTCTTGACCAAATTGGATTGTGTAGCAATAAGACTTTCCATTTGCTTAGTGAGAATTTCCACTTGAGATTGTTCAACTACACTTTTATTTGGCTCTACTTTAAAACCTTGAGTAGGCTCCATCATTTGAGAAATAGGAGTAGAGTCAAAAAGCATAGCATGGGATTGTTCTCTAACTTGCTCCTTAGTTTGTGGAAGGCTAGCTTGAGGAAGACTAGTTTGCTCATAAAGCATGGATTGTCTTTGATGTCTATGGGCTACAGCCTCTACTACTTTACGCACTTTTTGCCAATTGTCAGTAAGACCATAGCGCTTATCCGGCTCTTCTAATCGCCGTTCAACTTCCCTACGAGTTTCAGGATGAAGAAGCTTAAGAAAATTGATCACAAGATCATATTCCAAAGTTATCTTATTCTCATTAGGAAGTTGTTCATAGCGTCTAATATACTCATTTTGTAAGTGAGTAATAGAGCTACTAGGCTTTGGAGAATTGACCCATCGTAAGAATCCATCTCGATTATGTTGGCTATAATCTTCAAGATAGAATTCTTTGAGCATCTCCTTTCTAAAATCACTCCAAGGAAGACTATCATATTGAGTGACACGGTTTATGATAGAACTATCAACAATTCGTTCAAAGAATGATATCAAAAGATCTTCGGGAAGACCAAAAATCATAGCTTGCTCTTCAAACAAATCTAAGTAGCTTGTGATGTTGATGCCATTGAATTTTCCCTTCTCTCTCAACATAGAAGAGACTATTCTTTGGCCTTGTTTCTCAACAATAAGGGATTTGAATCCTTTCTCCATCTTATGTGAATAAGCAAGTGATGCACGATGCTCTAGGTCTCTCACAAATGTGTTTACTTCACGACGAAGATGTGCACGATACTGTGAGAAATCCAGTGCAATACTCAAGACTGATGATGATGATATGATGAGGATGAAAAATATGAAACAAAGGATATGGATCACAACCTCCCAACAAGATCAGAAGCAAATGCCACGAAGCATTTCACGTCGGGTTCAAATGTGGAGGTGATCGCAATCCGTGTGGATCGGGTCCGGGCACACACAAGGTGTATGAAGCTAATGAATGTTGGATGGTTTAAGGACATGAAAGTGAAATTAATGTTGAGTATGGAGAAGAGAGAGATGTTGAAATGATTATGGGAATGGGAAAGTAGGAGTGCAATTTAGATTTATGAACATGAATGATAAGAATGAAAGAGAACCATACACACGAATCAAATTTGGAAGGAAGAATGGTCCATTGAAGGAGCTTCTTAAACACTTCCTAATTCTAATTCATATGCATAGTCTTCTTTGGATGATATGTATGCATGACGTGAATAGATGGAATCCTTACACATAAACCAATTTTGAAAGGAAGAATGGTCCAATATTGGAGCTTCTTATACACTTTCAGAAACTAATCAATATGTATGGGTATGTATGGATTATATGCATGCAAGTGAATTATGATAATAGAGTTTACTCACAAGCTCAAAGAAACATCCTCACTGGTTCAACGCAATACTGCGGAGCCTTCTCACACATAGAAGAAATAGAAGACATGTAAAAATACTTAAGAGACTAAGAGAGGAGACAAGAGACAAGTGACAAGTGACATGAATTAAAAGGATTTGAATTAAGATACATGTATAAGATCGTCGTGGTACGTCAAGCTAGGCAGTCGACTGATCAAAGGTGGTTCCGACCCTCAAACCATGACAGTTCAACCGAATGTCACACGTAAGAAGGTGAGTTCCACTCCAGTGACCCTATGTATGTCTAGGCTCGTAACGTCTAACTAAAGAAGTCTAAGACTCATTAAAATCAGCTCTAACTCACTCACACGCTCCACCGAGGGTGAGTCAAGATAGAGATGCTGGTTTTAAGAGCCTATCCTAGATTGGAGTTCTAACTTAAATTTGAAACTAGGTACTATACTCATACTAGCTCACCTTGGATCCTCACTCGCTCAACCGAGGGTGATCGTCTCAAGGAAATCGTAAGCTAGCATGAGCCCTATGGATGCCTAACAGTGATGCTCTAGGAGTTTGGAGGGGGGTTTATATAGTTTTTTGAATGAATTTGGGCCCTTGGATCTAGAGAAATCAACTCTCAACTCTAGGATCACTACTTTTGATTACAACCATTTGATTAATCAAATCAATGGCTTGGAATTGTTCTTTCTATCAAATCTAGTGTAAAGGAGTGAAATTTAGGCGCCCTCATTCTCCACCATTGGATCTGGGGATGATTTGGACCGTCGGATCAGTGCTGACATCAATTCGGATAAGATAAGCCACTATTTTTGGAGAAACACTGCATTATTGATCTTTGATTGTAAAAAAAGTCTTCTTTTATGGAAAAACTCGTGGATCCTCCTTGCTTTAAGCATAAGTGCATCTCCACCCTTGAATATGAGCTCATCTTGATCGTACAACATGGCTCAATCAGCTTTCGCCATGTGGTGGCCCTTCAACCCTTCAATTTGCTTAAACTAGAAAACTACGGTGATCCTGAAAACTGGACTTTGTACTCTTTGACCCTCCAAATAGGCTTTGATGAAGATGAAACTTTGTAGGACTATGTTTCCAAAGATCTCCTTCAAGAATATGCAGAAAAAACTCCCATCTGAATCTCCCTTGTACAAGTTTGACTACATTTGGAAGCTTGCAAGGTGGCATTAAGGTGTCTAGGAAGCTCGGATAGCCTTGAAACTTTGTACAAATATGTAGCCACATATGGTCTTTAACCATGCCAAACCATATGGCTAACATAAATTTCTATACAAGAATTTGTAGGGTCAAACTAGAAAAATTACATTTTTACAAAATGAACATAGCATATCAATGTGCTACAAAATCCATTTTCTGCTGAAATTTGGGCTATAGACTGCCTTTGACAATCTTTACAAGTATATGAATTTTCATCTAATTTGGTGACAATGAAATTTTTGCCCTAATTTCCCAACTTTGACCAGCTTTGACCGCTACCATGGACTGACTTTCTTGATTTCTTTAAAACTTTGTATGTGAGCTTCCTTTGACATTCTTGATGCATCCTGGACTTCTCGGGGAATTTCGGCTACCTTCACCAAATATGTTTTTTGTAGGCCTTCACAAGTGAGAGAGGAGAGAAAATCTCGACGACAACGCACGGTGGACTCGAACCCGCAAGTTTACAAAAATTATGGTTCATCTACAATGCCTTCTAAATACATCGATCAGGCTAATCTAAAAGTCCGGGCAATTTTCTTCTTTAAGGCTTCTAACATTTGTTTCAAAATATCTGGTTCTACTAGTTGGGCATCTATTCGTACAGAACTTAAAGAAATGACTTCGGTCATCAAAGCTTCTGCTTGCGTCTGCAGAAAAGCTTCCTGTAGATAAAAATCGTCTGATAAGGCCGCGTCACGAGTTACCTTCATATCTGCAATTCGCTTATTTATTTGAGCTAATCTTTCTTTCTGTACATCCAGCTGATACTCCCTTCTTTCTATCTCCTGATTCTGAAACTCGATTGTTTTGTAATAGGCGTCGCGCTCTCGGCGGGCACTTGCGATATCTTTGTGTAATTGCGCTTCCACCTTCAATTTGCATTTAAGAATATTGTTGACGTCCGATAGATCAATTTTGGTTCTCAGAAGTTCTTCATTAGTCTTCTGAGTTAAATCGTACATTTCTTGCCCTTTGTTGACCACTTCTTCTAACTGTACTCTGGTTTCTTCTAATAAATTACCAAGTGCAACGCGGGCGTCTTCTTTATCTTGGGCTAATTGTTTGAGATGTACAATTTCTGCATCTGCGACACATAATAAATCATCCTTTGTTCTGACTTCGGCCAAGGCAGCATCTCTCTGATTTGTAATTGTCTCCTGTTCGGCAAGTCGGGCCTGAAGTTCCTTAATCTGCTCATTTAAATTATGATTTTCTGCTTTGACTACCTGTAATTCTTCTTGGAGAGGAGTAATGTCTGCCTCCAGCACATCCACTTTTTGTTGAAATTCGTCTCGAATATTATCTATCACTTGCTTCATTTGTTCAGGTAGTTGTTGTGATAGCTGGATCAGCATGTGACCCATGGATGCTAACTCAGAAAACAAGGGAATTGAAGGAATTGGAGGATGAGAACGGGGTTGAGATGAAGAAGCGGTGAGGAGCTGCTGGGAATTCGGTGGAGAGTAATTTGGTGATGAGGATGAAGAAGCAGTGGGTTCGTCGGGGACAATGGGTGGAATAGGAATACTGGGTTCAGCTGGAGGTTTGGGTGGATGAGTAGGAAGATTAGTAGTTGTGTTGGTTACCTTTTCGGGTGTCATCAGGGTCGGTAGCTGTAGACTCCACTGCTTTAAGCAGTTCTTCGAAAACCTCTTTAATGATGTGTTCTCCATCCTCTTGCTTTTCGTGCTTAGATTGCTGTTGAGATGCCTCTTTTGACGAGGTTGTTTCAGATTCGGTGGTAGCATCCTGTTCTTGTTGCCTTTCTGAAGAAGACTGTGCTAATGATTCATGATGCATTTATGTTGCGGTGTCATGGAAGGTTTCTTCGTCCTGTCCTTCTTCTTCTTTGTTTGCTTGATCATTTGCGGCAGACCCTTGTACCTGACTATCTGATGAACTAATTCTGATTCTTTTCCGGCGAAGAAGGTGGAAAATCTCTTCGTCATCTTCTAAGACCTGTGCAGATTCTTCATGGTGCAGAACGGGTCCTCGGGGTGGTGGTTGCGCTGTTTGGATGGCCGGAAATAAGAAACTGAGAGTGTGTGGTAGCCTCAATCTTGGCATATCTCCCTTATTGACCTGCTTGATGATTGAAACGCATTCTTTGTGAATGCGGCGGAAGAAATACGAAGCAAAGTTGACAGGTTCTCGAGCAGCTAAATCTATAGCGGAGTAAAAGGGACGAGATATTCCATATGTGCGCTTTTGGAGATTCAAAATGGCAACTAAAAATTGGAGTGCTGATCTCTCAGGTTCGGGGCGACAGAGGATTGCATATTCATTGGAGGAGTATCTAGGGAATAGCTGGATCATGGTAGCTATTGGTAAATTCGGGCCATTCTCTCGTCCTTGCAGAGAGAGCCAGAATGCATGAGAGAAGGTCTGGAGAGTGATTACAGTACGGGATGGTAGGGAAGTGATAGGCCAACTCTGCTCGGTAGCAGGTGTGGCAGCGATGGCGGCGATTATTTGTGCGTAGAAAGGGTGGCAATCCACTGAATGCCAGGGCAATTCAGCGAAATTGACCAACTCGCGGAGGCGCAGGAACTCACCTACATCAGCAGGGAGTCCTTCATGGAAGGCGACGAAGTTTGCCAGAGCTTCCATGGCGCATAGACAATAGCAAGAACGGTAACACAAGCGCAGGGTAGACAGAGAGCACAAATACACAAATCACACAGACACAATAGCGATTAACAGCGAAACGAAAAAGGTTAAGTAGATGCTCGGCAAGGGGAAGCCATTGAAATTACTAATCATCGCACGACGTTGAGATGATAATCCTCATAACTTCGGTGTGCATGCATGAACAGAACGATAATGCCGGGCGGTTGTTGACATAATGAGGTATCAAAACGAGGATATTTACAGACTTATTTTATTAAGCTCGTAAAAACAAAAAGAAAAGAAAGGAAAAAGAGAAAACGAAAAATACGCGGTCAACCACGAAACGTTTTAGTGCGGATCAGATGCTTGCTGATACGGTCGCAACTTTGAACCATTTATCACCTTCGGAAGAGGAATGCCAGTCAAAGTAGCCAACCGAAAAGTGGCTGGGTCCACCTGTTCAGAAATCCGGTATGGACCAAACCATCGGAACTTGAATTTTCCAGCAGAGCGATTCGATTTTGCATTGTAAAAGAGTACAATTTGCCCCACCGTAAAAACTGGAGTTTTTAGATATGGATCATGTGTTCGAGCTTGTCTTAACTGTACTTCCTGAATAGTCAGAAAACTGTCCCACCGATGCTCGTCTAATTCTCTGAGTGTATCCAACCGAAATGACAGAGATTCTTCAGGTAACAGTTTCTGAGTGAGAGCTACACGTAAACTTGGCACAACAATCTCCATTGGTGCTATGGCTTCCAGTCCATAAGCCAGTTTGAAAGGTGTTAGTCATGTTACTACCTTGTAGGTAGTCCGGTACGCCCATAATACTGCAGGTAATAGTTGATCCCACCTTTCTGGTGATTCCAGAATTAGTTTTTGAAGCATATTCAACAAGGTTTTGTTTGTACTCTCAGCCAAACCATTAGCACGAGGATAATAAGGAGAATTGAATTTATGCATAATCTGCAAAGAATGTGTGAGTGCTTTCATTAAGTTGTTAACAAAATGCGTGCCTTGATCTGTAACAAGGTCCAGAGGTAAGCCAAAACGTGGGAAAACATCTTTCATTAGACACTTTGCCACCGAAACAGCTGTGGCGGACCTTAAAGCCCATGCTTCTGCCCATCTGGTAGCATAATTTGTACATGTCAGAATATAACGATTATTAGTGAGGATTGCTGGAGGTGTAATAGGTCCAATAAAATCTAGACCCCACTTTTGAAAAGGCTCCAACGGCAAGACAGGTTGGAGAGGGAAAAAATGGCATTGTAGAGGCTGTCCAGACCTCTGACAAGTATCACATTGTTTGACAAACTGAGATACATCCCTGTACATAGTAGGCCACCAAAGTCCACTTTGTAGAATTTTTCGGTGCGTTAAATCTGCTGCAAAGTGTCCACCGGAAGGAATTGAGTGAGCCAGAGTAATGATTGAGTTAACTTCATGCGGAGGAATACAACGAAGTAAAATTCGAATGTGATCCATATAGTATAATTCTCCAGCAATTAACCGGAATCTGCGACTGTACACTACAATCTTCCTACGCATTGCAGGAGAGGTCTGAGCAGGAATACATCCATCAGTAAGAAAAGTTAATATCTGATCATAATATGTAGATGGCATAGGTGGTTCTGCATATTCATCATTAGTTCGTTCAATAACATAAATCGCTGGTGTGGTGTCATCTACACCGACCGGAGCTTCATCGGAATCTAAGCGAGAAAGGAAATCTGCTAAGGCATGTGAGCTGCCGAGCCGATGGATTACTTCGAAATCAAACTCTTGTAAAAGTAGAACCCAACGTGCTAATCGACCACCTAAATGTTGCTGTCGTACTAGATAAACAAGTGCAGCATGATCTACATGAAAAGTAAATTTGCGGCCAAGTAAATAATGCCTGAATTTCTTTACAGAATATACTAAACCCAGACATTCTCTTTCAGTTACAGAGTAATTCTTCTCAGCAGGAGCAAGCCTTCGACTTGCATAGTAAACAGGTCTGAACCACTTATCAGTTTGTTGCATTAACACACTTCCAATGGCTATATCTGATGCATCTACGAAAACATGAAATGGGGGTTCCCAATCAGGTGGTTGTAAAATTGGGACCTGCGTTAATAAACACTTTAGACGATCAAATGTTGTTTGACATTCTTGAGTCCACTCAAACTGTTTAGGAGTACTCGTGATTAAATGATTGAGTGGAATGGCTAAATGAGCGAGCCACCATAAATGACGACCATGCCATCTCACTTGACCCATGAAACGCATTACTTCCTTTGGTGTAGTAGGTACATGTGCTTCTAACACAGCTGCAATTTTATCTGGATCGACTTGAATACCTTGTGCAGAGACAATATGGCCAAGTAACTTTCCACATGAAACCGCAAATACAGATTTGTTTGGGTTCAGGCAGAGTCTGTATTCTCTGCACTTCTCAAAGCAACACCGTAAATGGAACAAGTGTGCTTCCATTTTACCGAATAAAGAGAAATCATCAAGATATACTTGCATAAAAGAGGTAAGATAAGGGGAGAATATTTCCTGCATACACCTCTGGAAAGTGCTGGGGGGCATTTCTCAATCCGAACCACATAACGGTACAAGCAAAAACACCCCAATTGGTAATGAAAGCAGTCTTTGGAATATCTTGTTCAGCCATTCTGACTTGATTGTAACCACTATAACCATCCAAGAAAGAGTACATTTCATGTCCTGCTACTTTGTCAAGCATCATGTCAAGAAAAGGTAGAGGAAATGGATCAGGCACCGTAGCTGCATTCAGTTTCCAGTGATCCACACATATTCGCAGTTGCTTATTCTTTTTAGGAACAATAACAATTGGTGAGATCCATTCAGCGTGCTCTACTGGTACAATGAATCCAACTTCCAATAACCTATCCAGCTCTGCCTTTACCTGTGCTGCATAATTTGGATTCATCCGGTAGCTGGGTTGTTTGATTGGTTTTGCTTCCGGCTTCAGCATGACCCTATGTTGATAAATGCGAGGGTCCAGACCTTTCATGTCTTTGTAATCCCATGCAAAAACATCAGAGAACTCTCGAAGTAGCTGGATTAAATCTGCTTGAAACACTTCAGGTAAGCTTTCCTTTATCTTGACAGGACGTGGATTTTCTTCATCTCCTAAATTATAGGTGATCAACTGATCTTCTGACACATCGAATTGTCGGGACTTCTCTATATCATCAGCTAGTTTTAAAAGTTGTTGTAGATCAGCGTCATCCATAGTAGCAGTACCTTCTTTCTTGTCTTCTTCAGTCACAGGCATCACCGTACAGACTGCCGGATTCCAATTATCTACAACAAATTGTAGATCAACAGTTCCTAGGGAGATCAAATCAATATTATTCTTCAAAAACTCTTCCTCTTCATTATCTGACAAACCATCTAACATATGAACTGGTTCTGCAAAATAAGGTCTAGCATGTAATTCACAAGGCTGGATAGCATCTAACTTGACAACATATTTACGATTATTGTCCTTGAAAGTGAGTTCCTGTGCGGACCAATCTTGTATCACCTTGGCTTGTTTCAACCAAGGACGGTCGAAAAGCAGATTATAATCCAAGCTAGACTCTGGTAGTTCTAAGACGACAAAAGTCATCTTAAATGTTGTACCTTGCAAAGTTATGGGAACATCTCGTACTAGGCCCACGGGGTGGACTCTGGACTGATCAGCCATCCTTACAAAAAATTGGACAGGCTCAATTTTTGTCCATCCTAACTTTTTACACAGTGCGGCAGTAGCAATGTTTACACCAGACCCTCCATCAATTAGTACTTGATTAATTTTATGATTTTTGTACCATACCGTAATCAATGGCACCGAATGATCCACCGTAGAGTCAGTTTCTGGTTGTACTGTTGTCGTTGCTGGAATGCAGGCAGACTCAATACTAAACTGTTGCTGGAATTGTTGACGGACTCCTAGTACTAGTGCAAGTAACTGTCCAAGAGGAAGAGTAATGGACGCTTTAGATAAAATTTCCCATGCTTGATTTACTTGACTTGTACTTTTGATCGATTCTGAAGATGATGCATCTGTTACTGGAGTTGACTCTTGCTCCTGTGCAGTTTCCTTTGACAGTGGAACTTGTGTTACCGGGATATAATCTGGGAACACTGGAGGTTCTGTGGTGGTCCATTGACTAGCCTTGTCATATGTTCTTTGTTGTTCTCGGATGCCTGGTTCAAATATTTCAACTGTTGTTTGTAACGGCCTACCGGATCTGGTCTGAACTACTGCAGCTTGTGTTTCTATTGGTGTGATATGAACCATATTTGTCATCGGGTTTTGACGTTCTTTCTTCCTCTGATCGTATTCAGCTGCATCTTTACAGAATCTTCGAATGTGTCCTAATTCACCATAGAAATGACAACGAGGGGGTGGCAAAGCATTACCTTCTTGGGGTGGACCTGTCTGCCAGCGGTTTGCATTGTAGTTATTATTTCTCTGTCCTCAATAATTTCGGTAGCCTTGCTGCTGATTGTTTCTCATTTGAGGAGGTACATAGTGATTGGCAGCCTGCCCTTGTTCTTGTATAATTGCATTTACTGTTGCTGTTCCCTGCACTTTGGCGTTGTATGCACAATTTTCGGTGGAATGTCCTATCGTATTATAGATAACACAAAACAACTGGTTGAGGGCACAAGTGGCACTGGTATGCCCTGAATTCTTGCACGTGTGTAGTATATCTGTCTGGTCGGGTCTTCTGCAACATTTTTACTTGCTTTTAACCATTCCAGGTCTTCTGTAAATCCTCCAACCTTGTTTTCCAGCTGCAAAGCCATTGCAATCACCGCATCTAGCGTCATAGCTCCCACACAGCGTATGATCATAATCTGTTTTAGTTGCGGAGTCAAACCATTGATAAACCATTGAGTGATAACATCATCCGACAGGTTGGCATGTGTTGGTGGTAATTGCCTCAAATGAGTTCTGAATAGGGTGGCATATTCCTGCACTGTTTGATTCATCTTCTGTCTATTGTTTTGCAGGTAATCAAAAATTTCGGCTGGATTCTTCTTTAGCCTAAATCTCTGCAAAAATGCATCCCTTACCGCTTCATAGGTGCCGAAATGGTTAATATCATATTCTGTAAGCCACCTGGCTGCTTCATTAACCAATGTAGACTAGAATACAATAGCTTTATACGCCGGATCAAGTGGATGATTGAGCACTGCGTAACTTATCTCAAATGTACATACATGAGCATCTGGGTCATCACCTGGAAATCCACCGAATTTAGTGTACGTTACTCCTGTTGGAGTCGGCCGGAGTTGAAATAGATGTTGTTGTTGTTGTTGCTGTTGTTGTTGTTGTTGTTGTTGTTGTGGTTGTTGTTGTTGTTGCCCACTCATCGTGTTGGCGGTTGTATTGTGACTATCTTCTGTATCCCGAGGTTGAATATCTAAACCGTCTGAATCTGTATCGTTAGTCTGTACACTTTCCGGCTTGATAATATCGTTCAGTATGTTTCTGATTTCAGTTTCGAACAAGCTACCTTCCTCCTTGGTATCACATGTAGGGGCACTTACTCCAAATAGCGGTGACTGGACTGAAGATTCACCAAGAAATGGTAAACCGTCACCGGAAGACTGTGAACTCTCAGCAACTGGTACCGAAATAACACCGGAAGGTGTCGAATTTTCACCAAAACAAGGTGCTTTTTCACCTTCACTGATTTCTTTGGCCAAGACGTTTTTATCTGCAGACAAATTCGAATCTTGACCCAATGGTGTTAGATTAACTTCGTGTTGTGTCCTGGTAGACTCTGGAGTTACTATTTCTTCGACAGACTGTGCCGAAATCGCACCGGAATCTGCCAGAAATGTAGTACGTTCTACCGGAATACTACCGAAATCACTACTAACGTTCTTCGCTTCCTTGGCAACTGGTTAAACCTATCTGCGCTTCTACCTCCTGGAGGCGTCCTTAGCAAATTAGGTATCGCCCAAGACTGTTGGTTTCTTCTATGCTTTGGGTATGATTCACTTGGATGAGTAACTGGCATATACTATGTTTGCAATACTTTGCGTACTATTCTTCTTTACGGTCGATTCACAATCTATGACCGCTTTCACAATCAATCAACGAGCACTCTTGATGCCACCTTCGCACAGACAAATGGCAACAATCTGGTGCCACTTTCCCACAGTTAGCTGGCAACACTCTTGATGCCACCTTCCCACAGATGACGCCAGTGTTAAACGCGCAACTAATCGTCAGAAACACATTTAAACATCTACTTGGGTTCTTGGGAGTGGAAGGGGTCTGTTAAACAGAGGCCCTATGCTTGGTTTCCCAAACTAACCACTTCACACACAGCAATATACTAATGCTCAAGAACTCTATCAAGAATCGGCTACACTTACAATCTTACAGTACGCAATCAAACTCTTCCAAAGTTTACCGAACACACACTAGCTAATACTCTCCGTCAGCGTACAACGCAAGAACTAGTCAGTACCGTAATGCAGAATTACTTGATTAACTCAAGAACTGTCCGAACACAAACTACTATAACAATAGAGACAATAACAGTGACTTACATTTACCGAAGAGTTACAGATAATCAAGCAGGATAGCAGACGCAGAACGATTCAGGATTCTCAAACACACAGTACTGAAACTGTCATTACTAGAGTATAGACTTCATCAAACAACTTACAGAACATCACAAGACAGAGAGATACCACCCTATATGTATTGTTGTATTAGGTCATTATTGTACATTCCTTTTATTTAATAGAAGAAGAAGAAGAAGAAGAAGAAGAAGAAGAAGAAGAAGAAGAAAAAGAAGAAGATCATTCCTCCTTGCCTCAATCTGGGTGTGTGCTCCTCTTTGAGTGCGAGAGTGTGTGAGTGAGCTCTCTTCCTTATCTCCTTCCTTGTGACAAAAGGAAGTGGATCTTAGCATTTTCTCACATAGGATTCCAATGATAGCTGATGCCAAACCAACAAAGTGAGGACAATACATTTATAATGACACATAATCTTCTGAGATTAAAGAAGAGATCAAAAATTTGCTAGCTATAGGATTCATATACCTACTAGAGCACACAAAATGGCTATCACCCATCATGGTGTTCCCAAAGAAAAATGGAAAATTGCAAGTGTGCATAAATCTTGAAAAGGTTACAACCATAAAAGATAGCTATTCTCTTCCAATTATTGATCATCCTTTGGAATGTTTCCCAATAACTCAATCACATGTTAAATCCATGATATTTCCAACACTTAAAATTAGAACATTACACACCTTAAATTTATCAAGAGAGACAAATGACAATATAGAGATAAGAAGATAAACATGAAAGTGAAATAGCTTATTGCTACTACACTAAGCTGTTAATATTAAGGTCCTACTAATAAGCTGGTACTACACTAAGTTGTTACTACACATTAATAAATGCAAGATGTGAATATACAATGTGTGTATGATACAAAAACTAAATGTAAGATGAATCTAATGGTGCTAGTTACAAAAATAGGGTGAAAGTCTTTAAGAGGTGCAAACTGTGAGTAAATATATGCAAAAATAAGGATATAGACTACTCCAAGTACTCAAAACAACAAACCCAATCTGAAATTAGGTCTCCTCTGATGTAAATTAGTAGTAATAGTTCCTCCTACTGTTGAATTAATAGGAAAAGGCCTAGTACAGTAGTAACAATGTAGGTACTACTCCTCTCCAAAATCAGCATGCACACAAAGATGTGTGAAGAAGAACAAAGATTGGCTATCACAAAACTCCTTCAAATCTTCATGTACTTGTTGTATAACTAGGGGTCAAACTGGCCAAAGAGGGTCCAAAACCACTTGGAGAACCCTTGAATTCTATTGGGAAACCCTTGGGAAAGTGTCTCCAAGAGTGTAGTTTGAACCCTTGAATTATTTGGATTTATTTACTCCCAAATTGAAGGGTTTTTGACCCTTAGGATTGATATTTCCTAAGGGTATGGTATTTAACCCTTAGGGAGGCCTCTCAAGCCTTGCGACTTGTACGTACAAGCTTGGGAGAAGTCCTTTTAAGAATCCATGTGAAGGCCATGAGATTCCATGTGATTTCCAAGGTTAGAAGGCCTTGGATTAGAATCCATGTGGAGAGGACACTTGGCAAGCTCCCCTCATATTTCCTCCCTTAGCCTTGTGGTATATATATGGGTGGAGTTGGATGGGTGGATACGTGCTCTCTCTTCACCTTGGTGGTTTAGACTAGTTGTTTTTATACTCTTGGTTGGTAGCTTAGTATCTAGGAAGTTGTATCACAACATTGGGTTCAGAGCCCAGTTTCTTGCATCAGATTCTGCCGTCGGGAGAGTTCATGCCTTTCCGTCAGGAGGAAGGATTGATCTCTTTGACGAGAGCTAAAAGCTCAACCTCATGTGACCCCCCTGTAAACAGGGGCCACGAGCTAGTCAAGGAGCAACCTCGGGCGGGCCAACAGAGCACACATTGAAGAACTCCTCAGGTGGAGCCGACCATGTGACAGGCGCGCGTGAAATGATCTCGTACAGATGGAGCCAACAGACGTGGAGGAGTAGAGCCGCTCATGCATGTGCGTGATCATGAGAGGGAGACAGAGAACGCAGATCGCGCTGCTGCATGATCAAGAGAGGGAGAGAGAGAGCGCAGTCGCGCTGCTATTGTTGATAGAAGCTAAGAAGAATTTTTACTTTTATAGAGATTCAATTTACAGCTACACGCGCATATGGGATAGCAGTACTCAACGCCCAGCTCACGCTCCTCAGCAAAGCTCACGAAGAGTTCAAACTGAGCCGTCCATGTGCAACAAATTCGACCATGTGATCGGATGGATTCGGACCGAGCCGCAAGGTGCCATCGCCCATGAAGAAAAGAGATGACTCTCCTTCCAACCAAATGCCTCTATATATAGCCCATGAAGAAGGGAGAGCCTCTCCTCTCCTCTTGCCCTCCTCTCCTCTCCTCAACAAGCTCACGTGTACCGTAGAGATTTCTTCTTCATATGTCCTTTTGCAAAAGATGTTCACAAAAGGAGGAGGAAAAGAGAAGGATTGGTCCAATCCATTCAAAGCTATGGAGTTTGAAACAAAGACATGACTACTTCACTTTCAACCTCAACAAAGGACAAGTCTCCAAAGCTAAGTATTTATCTTTTTCTTTGAGTTTAGTAGGCATTCGACTCAACATGACATGGAAAGAACACATGCCCGATAGTACATAGAGTAATTTTAACACCATGGATTTAGGAAAGTATCCATTTAATTGTTAACATGCATAGAATATGCATGGAATTCATTAGAAACTTCATAGGTTAGCATAAGTATGCATTTGAGTATTCTCACTATTTTTATAAGAGCAAATGCATATTTTGGGCACATAATTAAGTATGTAAAAAAAATGCCTGAGAAAGGATAAACAAATATCGAAGATTGGGATATCATGATGGCCCAAGCTTGCAACCTCAAGTACGAACTATCCCAATAGAGAAACCTCACCATACAAAGGTCAAAGGAAGGACATAGCTTTAATGGAGGTAACTGTTACTTTCATATTTATTTTGCCATGCTAGAACGATGCATTTAAGAATGCATTTCAAATGAAATCGGTGAAGTCCTAATGCACATTAAATGGTGCATGCAATGGTTAATTTAAATGATGCATTAGAGGCATACTTGAATAGAAAAAGGTATTTCATTAGCAAGAAATGGAATCACCTTTAAAAAATGATGAGATATTGTCTATAACAATTCCATCACAAGCATGGCATGAATGGAAATTTTGACCATAGACTCTAATATTTTATGGAGTTCCAAAAGTAAACTCCATGCATGCTTTAAAGAGGAGTTCAATTTTTTAACCTTACGCATGCTTAACATTTTTATGCATATAAATAAATTGAATCCTGAATACATGGATTTATGGGATGAGAGAGAAATTAAGTTCTCTAAGTTTAAGGTTACGATAGGAAATGACTTCTAATTTAGAATTCAAAAGCATAAAGGTTTAATGAAATCTTGAGGATATGTGACTCAATAACCATTATCCTTTATGCTTTTTATATGTTGGCTTAATTCAAAAGCCAACAAAATTTAACATAGGAAGAGGAGCTTTAAGTTTCGAGTCCTACTTATGGACCCCCAAGTTCCATAATACCCATGCTATGCTTGATCAACAAGGCCAGGCACTTAAGCTTCAAATTTAACAAGTTTCTCTTCTTATTAAAACCATAAATGGTAAGAATTTGGATTGAAAGACATCCAAAAGAGAAATGAGAAGCTTATATGAGACCCTACACACATAGGGTAATTTTTCATTATGAATTATGTTAAGAAGTTCATAAGAACTTAAACATCTAATCATTGAGGACAATGATCACACTAAAAGGGGGAAGAGAATGTTGTAAAATGACATATTAGGAAAAAAAAATGGTTGAACCATTTTACCCTTTTAAGTGTTCATTTCTTCCCCAATAAGCTTTTTCGTTCATTGACAAGAGGTTGGATCCATTTGGAGCTCTACTCCAAAATGTGCTCTATGAGTAAGAAACAATTTATCAAGATGGTTAACAAGGTAACCATTTAGTAAAACGTATGATTGATTATATCCTTTGATACAGATATGTACTTATGTCAATAGATGATATCTAGTATGAGAATACTAGCTCTATTATCAAATGACATAAACAAAGATAACTTTGATTACATCTAATCAGGGAAATAGTTCAATGAAAGCTCAAAGTCTTTTCAAAGAACAAATCAAGACTCTGTAAGAATGTAACTTACAAAGATTTTGATTATATTTGATAAGACTAAAACGAATGGAATTTTATCCTTGGGTAAGAGCTAAAGTTGTCTACACTAAGGTGAGATTGTAAATCGGATGGTATGGGACATCTAGGTTTACAATGTCACTTAAGTGGATTCAGTGGTATGGGACACTGAACTTAAGGATAATGGAAGCTTAAGCTCAAGGATATTGGAGAGGTTTTTGAGTGAAGGATTTAGCATAAATGAACCTCCCATTCGGATAGGAAATTAAAAGATCATCAATTTCCTATAGTTTTCGAGGACGAAAACTCCTTAAAGGGGGGAAGAAAGGTATCATCAATATGATACTTCAAAGCAAAAGATATTCCTTAATTCTTTCATGAAAGTTAAGGAGTACATTGGATGTCCAAGTATCAAAGTGTATTGGAGTTAAAACTCAAACACCAGATATGTAAGAAGGGAATTCATTTTTTGGTAAGTAAACTAAGGTAAGCTAGCCAAAGACTTGAAGCATATTTAGAGCAGGGTATTTAAGAATGGGTAAAGATGGATCCAAAATTTAGATCACTAAGCATGTCAACTTGCTTAAGTCAAAAGGGTGATTTATAATCATTGATCCCTAAAAGGAGAATAGTTAATGGTTTGAAGAACATCAACATGATGTTGAAGACTTAAGCAAAGATATCAACTCGTGAAGGTATGAAGTGAGAACTAACTCCCATGGAGAGTTTCTCAGATGGCCAGAGAGAAAATAGACTCAAGATCCAATAGGAAACATCATGATAAGCCTTAAAGATAAGACCATTTAGATTAAGGTCTTAGGTTCATTATGAGGTGTAGAAATATACCTCCTTGAACCAATTTAATACACCTAGTTGTATGAACAAAAGGGTAAATAGAATGAACATGATATTTACCCTAGTAAAGGCTAACCTTTATCCTCCTAAGCAGATGCATTTTTCTTAATAAATGCATAGCCAAATTTTATGTGGAAACAATAAATTTGGATAAGTAAGAGGGTAAAGAATTTTGGGAGTTTACGAAGTTAAACTCCAAAAAATAAGTCAAGCTTATTCAAATATAATAGCCTTGAATGAAAGAATGATCTGTAAAAGATCTTCTTTTGAATCTTTGGTGAGAACAAGTGATTCAAAAATGTTCCTAGCAAGATCTGAAATATAATGCCTAGAAACAGGTATCTTTCTTGCAAGACCTTGGAATTAAAGCTGCATCCAATAGAAAATCTAGAGGGTGTCTTGATGAAGTATTGTTCCTCAATTTTGAGGATTTGAAGGAATTGGTTTATGAAGATTTGTTTCTCTTTGCAAAAGCTTTGATGACCTTTGAGGTTAGTATACATAACTATCTAAACCATAGTTGGTTTAAGATAGTTAGTACTGATTCTCATTGAAAAAACAGGCTAAGCTAAGACGAACAAATGGGGTAGAGACTTAGGAGAATGGTCTACCAAATAATTCCAATTCCTAAAGTCATCTGTGGATCTTAGTCTTGAATATTAAAAATTTCAAAAGGATTAAACTCTATTATGAGAATTAATCCAAGGAAAATCAAACATGATCAAGATAGGGATCCACTTGTAGCCATGAACTTGTAGATTGGGTATATTATCATTGGGAATACTTTATGTTTCAAGAAAACCTAAATGATTGAAATAAGTCCACCTAAGTTGCCAAGGAATGAGAAGATAGTATTTCTCCTCATTTTATTGAGCATGTTTTGGTAGGGACTCACTAGACCCACTTTGCTAAGTTCATATCTTTAGCTAAGTCTTGGAAAATACAAATAAAGTATATTTGTATTTGAAAAGGACTACAAAAGAATAAGTTAAGATTAGAACATAAGATTCCTCTTCTTTCTCTTGAAAGTGAAAGATGAATCTAGTTTATGGCCCTTTCAAGATAGAGATAGGATCTCTATCATAGACTCCTAAAATTATAAATTTTACGCAAGTACAAAGTGTACTGAAATTTATTATTGGAGCTCTACGTTTGTGAAAGTGCCAAAAGAAAAAGACCACCAAAGAATTCCACCATTTCACTAGTCCATAGGTACAAGGCATGCATGTACATTCAGGTGGACTAAGAGAAAGTGATTTGGGCTGGAATTTTGATTCCTTTCCTTTCATATTAAGGTAGGGATTAGCCTTTATCTGATTACTGGAAACGAATCTAAAGAGAGAGATGACCATGCTCAGAGAATAGATCATGGTGCACAGGGGAATACTTCACATATTATACCTACACACATTTTTGAGGATGAAAATGTTAAAGGGGGGAAGAATGTTGTATAACTAGGGGTCAAACTGGCCAAAGACATGGGTTTTGAGGGTCCAAAACCATTTGGAGAACCCTTGAATTCTATTGGGAAACCCTTGGGAAAGTGTCTCCAAGAGTGTAGTTTGAACCCTTGAATCATTTGGATTTATTTAATCCCAAATTGAAGGGTTTTTGAGCCTTAGGATTGATATTTCCTAAAGGGTATGGTATTTAACCCTTAGGGAGGCCTCTCAAGCCTTGAGACTTGTACGTACAAGCTTGGGAGAAGTCCTTTTAAGAATCCATGTGAAGGCCATGAGATTCCATGTGATTTCCAAGGTTACAAGGCCTTGGATTAGAATCCATGTGGAGAGGAAACTTGGCAAGCTCTCCTCATATTTCCTCCCTTAGCCTTGAGGTATATATATGGGTGGAGTTGGATGGGTGGATACATGCTCTCTCTTCACCTTGGTGGTTTAGACTAGTTGATTTTATACTCTTGGTTGGTAGCTTAGTATCTAGGAAGTTGTATCACAACAGTACTCCTTCTCGATGATCCTCCTAACTCATCACCCAAGGGCTTAGCTAAACTAGATTTAGGTTGATCCTTGATTGATGGATCAGAGGGGCTAATGAGCTTCTTCTCCTCATATAGTATTGTGGTTGCCCTAAAAAAGCTCACGAATTCTTCAAAAAATAAGTCACCAAAGCATCAAAAGAAATTTGTGTAGTTCATAAAAGCTAAAAAACATGCGCCTAGCTTTTGGGGCTTTGATGTTATTTTTTTTTGTTGCTTTTGAGGTGAAAAGCAGGTGAAAAGCAATCATTTGAAAGATCTCAATGAGTACTTTCCAATGATGCCATATAAATTTTTGACTGTATTTGACCAAATTTTGCTCGAGTCCTAAAATTAGGGTTGTTGGAATTCTTGCTTGGCAATTTTGGCATTTCGACATGGTTTTCGAGAAGTCCCACCTTATTGTCATGATGGCATTGTCTGCACAACTTCTGATATCTGTCTCTGGATAATGCTTTGGTAAATATGTCTCTTAACTGCTTTTCAATGGATCTTGAGTGGTTTGTGCACGAACCTTGATACTTGAGAAACTGCAAACCGATTGTCGCGATGTGTATTACATAGATAGATCAAACATCCAACTGCTTGACTATATAACGTGGCATCAAAAGGTTCTGAATCTGCATTTACCTATAATGACACATTAACATCCATAGGTGTTTGCATAGGTTTACAATATGAATGCCACTTTGATTGTTTCACTTTGATATCTATGACTCATTCAAAAAAAGTGTGTGATTAAATCCAATGATTAAATGATGTTGATGAGAATTTCATGCATATCATAAACTTATATAAGCATGTTAGCTACATTGAATATCTCATTGGTAAAATTATGAGAGTATTTTATCATGTTAGTTACTTTAAACATCTGATTCTCAAAATTATGAGAGTGCTTAACATCATTTTTCTAACATCTTATCCATGCTCCAAACTACATCCGATTTTCTATGGCCACATTGATCGATTTTCGGTGCTTTGGACGATTAAATAAGATTTTAATTTTACAAAAACATAAAAAATACATTAGGAATAGAGGATAGAGATATTACTTGAGATAGTTTTCAAATATGAAGGGTAGGCAAGCACATCACAATGAACACTAGCTTTAAACTCAATAACTCTGCACATTCTTACACTTGTTTATATGTTTAAACTGTACAAAACTTTTTATGTTTAAACTGTACAAAACTCTATGACCTCTTTGACAGCATTGATAGATACATGGTAGGAATTATTGCAGATGAGAGAAATACCCTTAACCTAGTTTTTGGAAATCCATAGATGATTTTGGAGAGCTCCCCATGTAGACAAGTCGTGATCCACATGCACTTCACACTCGAGGAAGTGTGTGTTCTAATTACATTCACTTGCGTTTTTTTCTTTTTGTTTTCGTGCTCCATGTTCCTGCTGCATCAGGATTCAGATGTGAGATTTCCTTGTTTGTGTCAATACCTGCGTAATTCTTGCTAATGATGAGCGCTTTTGCATCCGCGTGAGAAGTTCTAGTCTGCTTAAGTTTCCAGAGTAAGTGCTATCCTTTTGCTTTCTTACCTCTGTTTTCTGTTTCTAAACAATTTTGTACAGCAGAGATTTGAATCCTTTCTCTCTCGTCTTCCACGACCTCAAGAAAACAGTGGCTAATCGAGGCCTATTTTAAGCTTGCAGGCTTGTGCTGCGCATGTATTGCATCAATTCATCATTCGAACGCGGTCTTTGAGACAGTCGACATTTATCGATATGGACAGTAGGGTTTTCAAAGTGCTAGTTTTGATGTCTTTCATACAGCTCCCGTAGTTGCCGGGTGCTTGCTGGCTGTGCGAATTCAACCTAGAGGACACAACGGGAATGGAGGTAAATTCTTTTTCATTTTCACTAAGGAGAACGAATTAATAGATAGGCGGAAGCTATTCATGTAGTTCTGCAGACATGACACCCTTGCGATGGAAGTAGCCTTTACTGACGCTATTGCCTTTGAGATGGCTCAGAGTCAACGAGAAACTAGACGCCGTAGCTCTAAAGCCGCAAGTACCCCTGCGACACCAACACCAGTCAGGAGGCGCAGTGCTAGACATGCTGTAGAAGTACAGGAGAAGCAGGAAAATGTCGTTTTTGCCCCTTCTGACCCATATTCTGCTGCAATGGATGACATGCCTTTGAAAGACTTATTTCCCAATATGAAAGTGCGCAAACGCCCAACACCGAAGAAGGTGGAGGTGACCGAAGTTTCTTCTCCCAAAAATATAGAAAGTGATGAGTCCGTTAGAAGTAAGCTCAGGGAGTCTTTAACATCTGCATTGAAGAAGATAGAGAATGTGGAGTGGGAACACGAACGGGGGCAGGATTTGAAAACAGATAGAGAGAACATTGAGCAAACGGTTTCCAATAATGCTGCAATGAAAACTGAGGGACAAGCAAAAGATCAAGTAATGTTAGATGCAGAGCTCTCAGAGCATGCATTGGTTAAAGATAATGTGGAAGCGAATATCGGCATACCCGAATCTTTAGACAAGCTGGGAAGGTCTTTGAGAGAAGAGAGGAGGGATTACATTGACACTGAAGGTGCTCCTTCTAAAAAAGTCAAGCTAGAATTTATAAGTGACAAGACAGGGGATGGCAGAAATCAGAGTGAGACATCAGATTTGGCAGAGAGAGTGGCTTTTGAGATCGAAGCAGAGATGTACAGGCATTTTGGTGGGGTGAATAAGAAATACAAAGAGAAAGCACGCTCCTTGCTTTTCAACCTCAAAGATCGGCTGAATCCAGAGCTCAGATTACGTGTGCTTGCTGGTGAAATTACCCCTGAGAATTTGTGTAGCATGACTGCTGAACAACTGGCTTCAAAAGAACTCTCAGAATGGAGAATGGCAAAAGCTGAGGAGCTTGCTCAGATGGTTGTTCTGACTGAGGCAGATACTGAGCAGACAAGATTAGTTAAGAAAACTCACAAGGGAGAAATTGAACTTGGCTTCGAGAAAGATGACTTACTTACTGATATAGTGACAGTTGGTTCAGAGCAGAGGATTGCACTTTTAACCCAACAGCAGGAAAGAGAAGGTACTCCTGTAAATGCTGAGCTAGATGTGCAGAATGATAATGTTGAAAATACCAATGATGAGATTCTTGAGGAAGAAATAGAAGTACTTAACTTCTCTGAGTCCCCAATAAGAGAGCTGGATCTGGCAGATGGGATTTCTGATGCACCAAGTCATTTTGAAGAACTCCTTCCACAAAGAGCCGAAGAGCTCAATACTAGTTCACAGCAAGAGGAAGAGAGCCGCAGTCTACCTGTGAAACTTTCCTTGGATGAGTTTCTAGGTTCAAAGAAGGTGAAAGAGCCAAACATGTCTGTCAAAGATGACGATGAATTAGACCTTAAGTTGGGGCTCAATGAAATGAAGGCCTCCTCCAGTTTCACCCCAAATGAGGCAGTGAATGTCCCCTTTCCAATTCCTGTGAAAGATAAACTACCACGAAAACCTCTTGGAAGTCCAAATCATAAGTCTGCTGAACCAGGAAGCTCCAAAAATGGAACACTTTTCCAGAAAGATAGGAAGAAAGATCACAGGCTGAATGAGAAATTGTGGGAAGGGAGTTTTCAACTATCTGGCTCACAGATATCACCTGTAATAGCAATTTTCAGGAGGTTATTTTTTCACAATCTTTTTGCTATGTGTACATGCTGGTGTTTATACTTACTGAAGGCCTGCTTTTTGTTTTTTGCATACTTATGTTTTGTATCTTGCCTGCCATGTAGTTTACTTGTTTTTGGGCTTGTTTAAGCTGCAGGTCTGAGAATTGGTACTCATTACTGTATTCTCTCATTTCCTAGGAGTTTTGTCAAAGGGATGTTTTTTCTTTTTGTTTAAGATGGATCTCTCTCTCTCTCTCTCTCTCTCTCTCTCTCTCTCTCTCCCCCCCACCCCCCCCCACCAGAAGAAAAAGAACAAAACAAATCCTCCCCCTCCTTTTCTTCCCCAAGAAAAAGAGAATGTTTTGATGGGAAAATTCATCTGCCAATGTTGTCAGTTCTTCAGTGGTTTATAATGAGTCTTTCTTATCTCCTTCATGAAAGCAATCAATTTCATGCTTCAAAACCATGATGACTACCCAAGTTGTTGTCATACAAAGATTATTGGATGTAAATACTTGTAGTTACTACCTACTGTCTCGTTCAAATAGAAAGTAAGCAAATTTTCTGAAACGTTTGCCATGAATACCCAATTAGACATGAACAAAGAAGAATTTTTTGTGTCCTTTGCTGGCAACTACACGAGAGTTTCACTATTCATGACTCTTTTTATGCTGAAAAGTCACAGTTTTCTGGTTGAATCTCATGCAATTGATTGTACAAATTAATGAAAGGGTGTGTTTTGAAGGCTTTGGAATGAATAGTCAGTTACATGTGCCCTACATTGAAAAAGCTTTATCAGATAGGGTATGCAGTTTTGTCGTGACACACAATCTGCCAGATTGTTTGCAACTTCTCCATGCTTAAATGCATGCAAGTTTTAGGGCAAGTGAACTGTCGCTCCTGCACCAACTTATATCGTGTGGCCAATGACTCTATCTGCTTCTCATTCATCTGAACTAGTTAACTTGCTGCTACAATGGATTGAGACTGTTTTCTTTGTGTGCAAGTATATGCTTGGGATATTTGTTTATTATTTGAGGGTGTTATAAAATTGTTTTCTTATCTGTTTCTTTAGAAAGTTCAAGTAACAAAACACCCAACATCCATTGTTTTGTCTACATGTGTCAGAGAAAAATCAAATACTTTATTTTCAGCTTTGGTATATTCTTAGATGGATAGTTTGGAGACTAGAAACAAAATAGTATTGGCATGACTAGTTTTCAGGAAGTAACGAACTCCATGATTTCACCTTTGGCATCCATTTAGACAACAAAGCATTTTTACTTTTCAAGTTGATGCATATTTCCACCCAGTCTGATGCACACATTCCACATCTTATCCATGATAAAGATAGCTTGGTTGCAAACTGAAGGACCATCTATAGAGAGAGGTCAGAATCATGGTGTATGGATGCTTATGAGGACTTCATTTCTTTTGTGAAATGCAAACGACTCTGTTTGCTGTAATATGGGTTCATACAAAGACATTCAGAGAGCAGGCTGTTTCCCTTTTGATGTTGACATTCGTCAAAGATTAGGTACTAGCTGTCATGAAGGTAGCTAAACAGTCAGTCCTAGAGGGTTCTTGCATTGCAAACTCTCTGATTTCATTCTTCATTGAAGTGTTGTCAAAACCATGTTGATTTTTTAAAGGCTATTACAAAATATACTTGCTCCTACTGAGAGAAATTTGCTGATTCTTCATATGGTTGACAGTGGGGATGCAGTGGAGTTACAAAGTTGGCCTAAACTAATTGAGATAAAGGGTAGAGTGAGGCTGGATGCTCTAGAGAAGTTCTTGCAAGAACTGCGGTTATCTAGAACTCGAGCAGTCATGGTATTCTGATTCTATTTCATGGCAATATTTTTTTTTTCTGGGTTGATTTAAATTGAGGAACTTAAAATGCCGCTGAGAGTTGCTCTTTCTTGTTTTGGAATGACTGAATGCCCAACACTCCAAACTTCAGGAGTGATGTTTAGTGAATACAATGGTGTGACTGCTTTTGTTGTTTGCTGCTTTTACAGGTCATTGCATGTCGAGTTGATGGTGATGAACATGTTGGTGCAATGAACTCTCTGAAAGAGGTGAGGAACCTTCTATAATTCAGGGCATCTGCTCCATTTTGGAAGGAGTTTTGTGAGTTACTGTGCTTGTGTGTGCAGGCTGCCTATCAATATCAACGAGGAGAAAGAGTAGGGTATGCTGAGCCTGTTGCTGGCTATGAGCTTTACCTCTTTCCAGGAGGTGGCAGCTCCTTGAAGTTGCTTATAGAACATGGTTATCTTAATACTCATCAAGTGTCCTCAGATGAAGATGACATTCTGATAGGTTTTGTAGTGTGCCGCCGGAGTGCACCCTCTGGAAACGTATCACACAAAACATCTCATTATTTTAACGCAAATAGACATGCTATATCAGCTCAGCTGGATTCACCAACTCGTCCTAGTGAAATACCATCTGCTGGAAACGTGATCAAGGCACTGCCTATCTCTTCAGTATCCTCTAAAGAGACTGATAGCTATAGTGCTCCATTGTCATTCATAAGCACACAAGCAGTTTCAGCACCCATCAATATTGGTGAAAGTAAGGTTAGGCCTTCCATGCAACCTCTAGGGCAGGAGCCAGGAGAACTTGTCTCTTTGCTTTCACAACCTACTCAGTTGGTTAGACCAGCCCAATCTGGGGTTAGCTGGATGAGAAAAGAATCTGTGAAGGATGAGGATCTCGATGATGATCTACCTCCAGGTTTTGGTCCCAAGGCATGGACGAGGTCAAAACATAGTGTGCCAGATGATGAGGACGATGGCCTTCCAGAGTATGATTTTTCAACCCACAATCCTCCCCCTGTTTTCACGACTATGAAGTCAGACGTAGGTTTGGTTCCCCCCTTTTCTGTACAAACTTCATATGTTCAAAGTTCAGTCTTCCATCCATTGTCACAGGGCAGTCAAGCTCCACCTGGTTTTGAGCAGCAGCTCAACTCTCAGTTTTTCCGGCCTGCTATCGCAAATGCTACTGTGCCCCTTGATCAAGCCAGGCCTCCACTACCTTCATCCTCTCAAGCTTCCCAACCTCTTCCATTTCTTCCTTTAGGGCCTCGTCCACCTCCAGGACCTCCTCCTGGTCCATCACCCCCATTTACAACCTTTCTCCCAAGGCCACAACTGCAAAGTGATGGTGTTATTGGTGCAAGGATGCCTGTTTCTCCACAGGTGCCGATTGCCCCGCAGGTCCCTGTTGTAAATGTGCTTGGAGAGGGAAGTTTCAATCTTCCACAAGCTAGGCCAACTTCATCTCAATTCTATGATGAGAGTAGGCGGCCACCCATCTCTTTCTTACAAAACCATCCAATGCCCATTTCACAGGCACCATCTGGTGCTGTGAGAAGGAGAGGAGGGAGCCAGGGAAACAGTCTATGGGATGATGATGACATGCCTGAATGGTGTCCACCAGGAATTTCACAACACACTGATAACATACAGACTCCTTCCCACCTTCCCCTTCAGAGCGCTGAGTCTGGTCCAGGAAGTGCACCTCGAGGAATGGGTCCACTTATAGGCAGAGGCTGGCAAGGCATGCAAGCACCTGTTGCTGTGCCTCTTCAAGGCGAGGGTCGTGGAATTTTGCAAGCTCCTCCGCCAGTAATGAGGTTTCCAGTTCCTGCGGGTGGGAATGGAAGTCATTTCCCTTTTGTAAGGCCAGAGAAGTTCTCTTCAGATAGGCCAGGCACTAGACTACCTGAACCTCGGATTTTCAAAAGTGGAAAGTAGGAGACAATCAAGTGTCTTGATTTGATTGTGCGGTTGGGGCCATTGTATCTGCATCATCTCAGAAAGTTTCAGATTCTGTAGACATGCGATCCACAAAGCTTCAGGCCCCAGCCGTGTATACCTAAAAGCTACTAATTGTCTACATCCCACATCGTGCAGGTTGGTTAACACTGGAGACATACTGGAATTGATTGATGGATAAAGCCAATCCAGCATCAGAGAATATTGTTGTTTGCCTCGCTGGGCTTTTTTGAACCAGCATCTTTTCCTGATGTTAGGAAGTATCAATTTCACCCACCAAATCACTGGGGCTGCATTACTTCCGTATACAAGGAACCATAGTTGAACAGTATGAAAGTGCACAAATTTTTGTAATGCAAATTGTACAGCTCAGCAAGAATAGTTCCAATATATGCTTTTGAAGCTCATGCTGTTAAATAATAATGGGCCAGAACAATGCAAACATGGAGCATTCCAGTCACATAATAGTAGACGGCATTACTATTGACATACAAGCCCTTATGCAGTTACACTGAAAAAAGAAAGGTTCTGGATGTACTTCATCACTAATTTGATGTATCATGTACCACCTGGCAGCAATGGTTGTTTGTTGTTTTATTTCTGTTGAATCAGACTGTTTTAGATGCTTTTTGGAGAACAAGATGAATTCATATTCCCATCAGTAAACCAGTGACTTCTAAATGAAATGAATGATATTTGAAATATGTAAATGAAACAGTTTCTGTAATCCTCATTGAGAGACAATGTTGCGTTTATGGACCCAAACTTCTTTTTCTTTGTTTTCTCAAACTTTCTTTCGTCTTTGCTTTCTTCATGAGGCTTTTCATGGAATGAAATGGAACTTTCGCATATTCAAAGAAAAAAGGAAAAATAGTAGCAAGGCGAAACTAGGTAGAAACTTGAAAGACTTCTTATGTGAACTAATTGACCATCTGTTTCAAAGGCCATGAAGTGGAATCTAAGAGGACACTTTTGAATCATCAAAATGTTTGAGCTCTACAACTTCTGAAATTTCAACAAAGCTGCTGAGTTATATAAACGGGGAGCACTGATTATCTTTAAAATTATGCTATGCTAGGCATTTGAGCTGTGTTTTTTAGGCCAATTTTTTCTATTTTATATTATTCAAATCTAGCCATTGCTCTCATGCTGTTTTCCAGTTCTATGCTTTCATTTGTTACATATCATTTTTGGCCAAGGCTGTATCACCCCTCGCATCAGCATATTTCAACATGCTTATCCCCTTTATTTGGTAATTGGCTAGGGCTCTAATAATACTCATACTTGTTCCACGCATTTGAGCTACAGGTATGAATCTTTATATAACTGTGTGTTCAAGCAGGATAGACCAGAAGAGCTTGTTTTAGGTTTCTCTGAAGGTGGAGTGGTATTCGTAACACTAAATCCAATGCTTGGGAATGTTTTCCTGATGATTCTTCAATATTGAAGAAAATAGTATCGAGATACAATTTTTCTTTATTTTGGAGCAGTAGCATAAAACCATTCCAAAGTATCTATGTTATATGGGAGTCTTTCGTCATAGTGATATTGAGGATGACCAGCTACAGTCCCGAGCTTTCTTTCTTGTCAGTGTACTTCATCTCCTCTCTCTGCAATGTGCTTCAAATAAGGGTAACGTGTCAGTTGAAGTACTGGTTTGCATATAATTCATATTGCCTAGATCAAGTAGATTAAGCCTGTGCTTCATACAAGGGCTTGTGCAGCTAATAGGCTGAAGAATATTATGAGAAATCTTTGGAGATCAGATTATTTGGTTCAACTGCAATGCAGAAATGAAATAATGATGGTGATACTTCACTTATTCTTATTTTACTTTTTCGCATTCAATGCATGTCTTTAAAACTGGTTCAATCTTCAAGTGAAATCTTATGTGCATTTCTAGTTCTCTTGGCAGTGAACTCTAGCATGTATTTAGTGGGTCTAGCTTGTCAAGAAATGTGTTGTGGGGATGTATTATCCCACATATCCACCTCTAGGTTATGTAGAAGAGATGTAACAAGTGGAACACTAAACGTAAATGTGGAGACTGTATTTTTCTTTTCTCGAGGTGATACTTGTGCATATGGAGTTGCTTATGATCAACCTTAGTACAAAAAGTCAACTTCATATCAAGTTACCAGCTTCCATGTTTTGTAACAAACTGTCTTTGTGTGCGGGTGCATTGTCAATGCATGTACTTCTTGTGTGTGACTTCGAACTTGTACATTCACCTCAATCACATTGAGTATTCTTCTGCTGCTATCCCCATTTTTGGGAACTACAAGTATACACAATTTTCAACCAGTTTGTATTCCCACATTAAAATGATAAACTAGGTTCTGTTTCCAATCCTGATGTTGGATATTGAAACAGTTATGAAAGTAAACTTTTCATTTATTTGATTCAACACCTTTCACTCCTTGAAGCCCATGCTTGATACTTTTTATTGTATCAATTGATTCGTCTTCTTCAACTGTTCACTACATTGTTCTAACGTAGGGTGATCATACAAACATTATGAGCTTTGAAGCACTATATAATAGTAATGACATCTATGAAGATGCTCTATGGGGCTTATTTTGAAGGCGGCATATTCTCACCTTGCATCCAAATCTAGTAGCATCTACAGCTTGCTTTTTGTTTCATTCTTTTACATTTCATAAGAACTTGTGTTATGTGCGTTTGACACATCCTTGAAATCTTGAGTGCTCTATGAGTACTAGCTTTAAATTTTGAGAATATTGTGGTTTCTCATACGAGAATAAGTTAGGTTAGCATCTCATGGCATTTAGAATCAGTCCCATTTATCGTTTATTTGTATGTTTCCCTTGGTATGCACATTTATTTAAAAAATGAACACGTATATACTTTCATGCATCTCTTATTGCGCCAAAGTTTGTTTCATATTGCTTTGTATGAAAGAACATTGTATTATATCATCAAATTTTGAACCAAAGTCGTTTAATACATACATTCTTTCTATACACTGCCATTTTCCATGTCCTTATGAAATTAATCTCTTTGCATGCAAATGTGAGTGCTTTAGAAATTGTTTTGCATATTACATGGGTGATTTTGATGATGGAATTCTGAATACCTAATCTTTAGAGGTTTACATTCTTATAAAACGATGGATTCATATTCTTGCTTGAAGTGACTAAACATATGATGAATCAAGGATCACATACTGTGACTTGTGATTGTTGGAATGGAGTCTTGGGCTACTTACAAACAATCATCACAAAAGAGCATCTTAGGTGTGATAACAAGTGTACATAATTAATGAGAATAATACATAATGTTCTTGATTGGCTTCCTTAAAGCTAAGTGAACTACATATGTGTATTCCTTGGAGTCATATGTGGAAGAATTGAAAGCTTAATAAGCCTAGAGCATTGCTTGATCCTCAAGGTCGATCAAGAGTGAGAATCCAAGAAACTTACATGGTCCTTGTAGTATCTCATGATGGATTGGAAATGAATTCCTTTATTTATAGCAAGCTTTGTGCAACCATCTTTGGGGCCTAAAATTATGAATTTATAACACAAACATCTGATAGTATGATATAACCTTTTTGTGAACAAGGGAAAGGTGTATGTAGGTTGGGTTAGAAAGGATAGGACAATGGCAATGGATGGGAAAGAGAGAGTTAATGAATGGAAGAGATGTGTATTATAAAAAGAGTAGATTGAAATATGAAGAGGGATGGATGAAAGAGAAAGATACAAAGAAAATAGAGAAGAGGGAAAAGTGAGAATGTACATATGGTTTATAGAAAATGAACTTGTAGAGATTATGTACAAAAAGAAAAAAGGAGACGGGAGCAAGCAAATAGGAATATGTGAAAAAATAAGATCAATACAAGAGGCATAAGAAGATTACAACAAGTAGGAGAAGATTGTTAGAGTCAAACTAAATGGTTTATGGATGAAGACAATTCCTAATTTGCAAAACGTGAAAGGAGTTGCAAGTAAGAAAAGGAAAAAGAACCAATAAAATATTTTTCGCTATTTTGGAGGATTTTGGATCCACCCAAAAGGTATAATGCTAAGATGGACTAGGGTCCTTGAAGCAGTGGACATGGATTGTTCTTGAAAGTTTTAGAACGGAAAGGCACTTTATATGTTTATTAATACACACACACACACACACACACACACACACACACACACACACACACACTAAGAAACACAACACAAATTAAAAAAGAACAAGAGAGTTGAGCCTTAAGAGGAACCGTTTTTTATCCTTGATTATATGTTGCAAAATAGGGGTTAAGTAGGATGGAGATAAGGGTACGTCATAAAATCTATCTTTGATAATGCACAAGTTGAAGCTATAAGCAAGGAGGAATTGACATGATGTTGCAACATAATTTTCCACTACTACCCTTGTCTCTCAACATTTCTTAGTTTTATGAAGAATATAACCTTGTCTAGCTCCTCAAGAGAACGGTTTATCAAGTTAGGTGAAGTAGCTTTAAACAGACATTTACTCCTTTGTACCTAAATATGCTAATAAGATACATATATGATGATGCTTCTAAAACGAATATGTACCAATCTTTTAGTTATATTGGACATGGTACCGAATCAAATTCCCCAGTTTATTCAATGCATTACACAACTAAATTTAGAAGTGATTCTTTTTATATTATTTTGGGTTTTCCACCATTATTCCATGCTTCTATATTTGCTTCTTGTGTTGAAATTCAAAAGACCATGACATCTTGATAAAATATAACTAAAGCTCTAATAGAACAATAAAGATTGTGCACGTTTTCCCTATAATTAGGGAGGTGGAATTATAATGGATGCTCTTTACATGGATCATTTTTTTTTATACCTTGTGGGATGGTTTGATTCAATGAAGACTGATAATCAAAGTTAATGTATAAAAGATTCATGTTTTTTCCACAAGAAAAGAAATTTTGAAAGAATTTGATAAAATCAAACCAAGAACCTCAATATAGTAGCATTAAGATCAATATCAAGGGACAAAAACTTTAATATTTTGCAAGTGGAGTTACATGTTACCTTCATGTCATCATTCAACAAAGTTTTACATATTTTAAGCTTATGCTTAAATTTGAAACTTCTACTTTTTAGGATAATGACATAAAAATTCATATTTTGGTAGCACCTTCATACACATTTGGAAGAAAATATATTATCCCTTGAACACTAAGATCCCTTGTTTTGGGATAATCACATGTTTCCATTTTTATCTTTGTGAAACAAAGATTCTAAAAGAAAAAGTGCTAAGGTTCAAAGAAAGTATGGTATAAGGTTTGGTTCCTTTTTCAACTTTTGGGGGTCCTATTTTCATCTCTATTGATGAGGAGTTTTGAAAAACATTGGGATTCTTGATAGTAGAAAAATATGAACATGAAGAAATTGCTCACACCATTTTTGAAGGAGACATGATGAACTTTCACCTTTTCTAACCCAATTTTCTTTAGTGATTAAAGTTTCACATGCTAGAAAGTGAAAATGAATAAGGCATCTTCAAATTTTACCTTATTTATCTACGGCAAGATGAATTTAGGATTGGTATCATCAAAACAGCGTTATAGAAGTATATGAAAAAAACCCCATCTTTGTCACACTTTTGAAGCTCTCCAAAAGATTTACATGTAGAACAAAGCAATCCAAGTTTTGCATGCAAAATTATGAGCTTTAGTAGGTGTCAAAAGCCATCAAATTATAGAAAAAGTAGGAAATAAGCACACATGTGCCGATCAAGAAAAAACACACATGCACATAGTTGAAAATGCAAAGAAACATCAATCAAACAAGAAGAAACATACATACAACAAGTTTGTAAACGAACAAAGGTAGTCTTCCAAGTGAACTCATTTCATTTATATATTAACCTCCTAAAGATCATCTTCATTCATACTTTGAGGTTGAACGAAGCTAAAAGTCACAAGTTATTGGATTTATGCTACTTGACTAGCTTCAAAATCATTGGGAATACACTTATATGACCTTCTTGCTATCTATACAAGGTTTGTATTGTATAGAGGGATAAAATACATAATCTCCTCAAAATATCTAAATTGAACATCTATGGGCTTCCACCCTTTAAGTCTCATTGGTGGCTCCATTTCTTCACTCTTTTCTCCTTTTTCCCATACTCTCCCCCTCCTATTGTTTGTTATCCTCGACAAATCCTACTTGCTCTTGCCAATAGTTGGTGCTGTTGGTTTGACAAGGGAGGATCATTGTGGTGAGTTGCAAGAACTTTACCATACGAACTTGAATACCATTATACTTCAAACTTCGTGTCAAGGTTTGATGAGGGTCCATGTGACATTGACTACCACGGCATCAATTGATGTGTTGAACACATTAAGTTGTTATCAAATCTTGAAAAACCTCAGAAAAAATAAGATGCATTGCAAGATATTTCCTTGTGAACTCCAGAACGATTGCTGCATATTAATTGACGTGTCATGCATGGAATTAAAAAATTGTGTTTCTATGCATTAAAATCTAATATATCCCTATCATAATGCACTCTTAAGAAGAAAATTGCAACAAATGGTGCAAAATGAGATGCTTGAGAGTGATCTCAAATGAATGTCACTATAAACGATTGTACCACATCATGTCATTGGTTGTTACCTCGAGAAAATGTTCACGTAAAAAAAAGAAAAAGCCCTATGCAACCCTCTTTTAAACTAAGCTAGGAAAAAATAGAAAAATGAAATAAAAGGTAATACACCATACATACATACATACATACATATATACATACATACATACATACAAACAAACAAACAAACAAACAAATATACATACATACATGCATGCATTCATGCATACATACATGCATGCATGCATACATACATGCATGCATGCATACATACATGCATGCATGCATACATACATGCATGCATGCATACATACATGCATGCATGCATACATACATGCATACATGCATACACACATACATACATACATACATCCATCCATCCATTCATACATCCATACATACGTACATACGTACATACGTACATACGTACATACGTACATACATACATACATACATACATACATATACATACATACATACATACATACATACACACACACATACATACATGCATGCATACATACATGCATGCATACATCCATACATGCATGCATGCATACATGCATACATACATGCATGCATGCATGCATACATACATGCATGCATGCATGCATACATACATGCATGCATGCATGCATACATACATGCATGCATGCATGCATACATACATGCATGCATACATACATAATTATTTTCCTAAAGTTGTACCCATCTATTATTGAACACACACACACACACATACATACATACATGCATAAGGGACCCGTTTCCTATTTCTTAGACTATTTACTACAAATGTCTGTTTATTAGGATTAAATAATAATCTGACATGTTGGTAGCTATTACGTTGATTCTAGTTGCGGAAAAGTTTTTCACATGAATAACATAGGTTTTGTTAACAACTATTTTATTATCTCTACTTACCATTTCTTTATGAGATCCTTGGCCCTTACGATCAGTGCATCACAAAAAAAAAGAGAGTATTGAGATCTTCCATAGTACTTTACATGGAATAAAATTAAAAATAATGAAGAACGTGTTCGTTTTATATAAAAAAAGGGGAGTCTATTTTTTTCAAAAATTATATACGAAAAGAGTACTATCTTGATTCCCCCCATGACTATATGATTACTACTTTCCTTAGAAATAATACAGAAAAAAGATGTACTATCCTCCATGACTTTAACATTATTACCTTTTTACGTAAGCATATACACCTCTATATAGTTTCCAACAAAATATGAATCCCTAATTTTGAGTTTTTCATATGATTTCATTTATTTGGTAGAAACAAGGTTATCCATTAAAAGCCAATCTCTCATTGCTAATGAGGTCCATAAGGTGTTTTTCATCTTTTGAGGAAAACTCAAAGGAATTTGTTTGTTTCTTGAAAATAAGGCACATTATTCAGGCAAGGAAAAGTATTAATATGATAAGTATATTTTTGAAAGAATTGGGGTAACTTTAACAACTAGATAAATACAAAATAGAGTACTTGATGGGACCTTTTACTTGCACACTACTGTCCTATCATAAGTGAGCATGTTTGAGATTTACTTTGGAAATTTGTGTTTCCATATCTCCATGTTGGCACTCAAGGAAGAATGCATCAAAGACATGGACACACAAGAAGAGGGAGCATGTAGGGAGCTTCAAGAAGTATATGTCAAATTTTCAGAAGAAACCCCTACAAAAACACTGATTTTGATCACGAAAAACCATTGTAAATATCATTTCACATCCTTCAAACTCGATTTTGTTCAAGTCGAGGAGTCCTTAATCTTGAGGATTATTATAAGTACCTATGTATAAATTTTCATAATTTTTTGATTTCGGTTGAGCCCCCAAATAAGCCCTGGAACCTAATTTTTAACTATGTTGGACATTAGATCTGAACAGGGCCAAATTAGTCAAAAAAACTATAAAAAGAGCTAGAAAGCTCATTTTTGAAGTTAGCTTCTTAGTAGCTTGTTAGAGAGATGGCATAGTAGAGATTGAAGCTTTTGTAAGAGAGTTCTTATGCAATTGAAGCTTTCCATTGTTCCTCTATTTGATCTTGCCTTGTGTGCATGTGTGTGCATGTATGTGATTGTCACTCATATTTGCTCACGATAATTGCTCATCATCTTCATATCCTCCTCACGCCTCTGCAGATTGACAAGTAAAGGAGGTGGTACTCATGCTTGAGCTACACCAAATTTTGGTGCTGTTGTCGGGCAGCGTTGCTCGAGGACGAGCGTTGTGATGGTAAGATCGTAGATTTGTGACATTGGAAGGTAAAAAATAGTCATTTTTTGTTAACTTTCTGATTTTCCTTCTCCACCTTCATAATCGTCATCGTCATCATCATCATCATCATCATCATCATCATCATCATCATCATCATCATCATCATCTTCTCCCATCTTCATCTTCGCTGCAATTTTTCATTTTTGAGTGTATATTCACTATTTTCACCTCATTTTTTATTCATGGTTATGCAAGAGAGAGAGAGGTAAAGTGTTTGTATTTGTGAGTGTATGTGCTTTCTGTGACCCTCTGCATGACGCGCAAAGCCTCGGCACTTGATTTAGAAGTTCCCACCGAAATTCTCAAAAAATCACGAATTTTCAAAGAAAATCGTGAATTTTTGAATATTTCAAAAAATTTTGAATTTCATGATTCTCTCACTCCCACCTAAAATCACTCAAAGTAAGGAAAATTTTGGGAAATCCGCAATTCTCTACAAGGAAAAATTTGAGAAATTTGTGACTCTTTGTTGTCTAGTCTTCGAGAAAATCACGATTCTCTACAAACCCATTTTTGAGAAAATCGCGACTTTTTGCAGTCAAAGTGTTAGAGAAAATTGCGAATTTGTGACATCAGACTTTGGAGAAAATCACGAATTTTTGGCTTTCCAAGTGTGACAAAATCATGATTCTTTGGTTTTTTGGATTTCAAGAAAAATTGCAAATCTCTAGTTTTCTAAATCTAAAAAAATCATGAATTTTTGGCTTTGGGCTCTCAAGTAAATCATGATTCTCTAGTTGTCTAAGTGTGAAAAAATCATGACTTTTTGGGAAGACTACTTTTGAGAAAATCGCGACTTTTTGCACTCAAAATGTCAGAAAAATTCGTGACTTTCTACCGTCAACTATTTTGAGAAATTCATGACTTTTTGCAATCCAATCTTAGAGAAATTCGTGACTTTTTTGTGAAGAAAATTTTGAGAAAATCGCGACTTTTTGCCCTCCAGATTTTGATAAATTCATGAATTTGTGCAATCCAAATCTGTGATTTTTTGCAAGGCAAATTTTGAGAAAATCGCGACTTTCTGCCATCCATCCTTTGAGAAAATCGTGAATTTTTGCAAGTCTAGTATTGAGGAAATCGCGACTTTCTACAGGGAAGCTTTTGAGAAAATCACAACTTTTTGGAAATAAGTTTTTGAAGAAATCGTGAAATTTTGGCAAAGAATCCCGACTTTTTAGCCTTTGGTTTTTATAAAGTTGAAACTTTCTGGTCCTCTGACTCCCAAAAAATCACGATTCTGTAACACATCCGTTTTGTCTGTTTTCACCCCCAAGAGCCTGATTTTCCATAACTTTTTAATCCAAAATCCATTTTCAGATAGAGTAATTTGAAGTTGACCTTCAGGTGGGATTGGGAAGCCAAGGGAGCTCCAAAGGATTTCGAGCAATACAAAGGGGGAAAGAGAGTCGTTAAGAATACTTGAATCAAACTGTTTGTCAAGTAAACTACAGTTAGTGGTTAAGTTGGAAGATGGTTCTTATAATGATAAGCAAGGAACCATGTATGTGGTTACCATCTTACCAGATAGGACATATGAGTTTGGAAATGTCATTCCTGAGAACGAGATAGGAGACCTAGAGCAAGGAGACCTAGGATGAGAACCGAAGACTCCTCGAGGTAAATCTATCTTGACTAGGGTAATTACTCTAGAGTGGGTTCCCCAAGACAACAAAAGCATAGAACTATTCTTAAATAGAGAAATGGAGGAAGCTTTTTGGAGATTCAATTATGATCAACTTAGCAAAATAGATGGAGTCACCATCTATGAGTTCAAAGATCCTGAGATACCAAGCAAAGTTATCTATCTAGATAACACATCGAAAAGAATGTTCTTGGTAACAGAGCATGACAAGCATGCATACACTTGGTAGGGAAAATTGATTTTAAACCATCAAGATCTAATGTTTCCCATGGCCTCCAAGGTGTAGGATCATCCAAGGCTGATGAAACCCAAGGGGGAAGAGCTAGAGAGAGATGTGAGGTAAGCTTTGCACACACAATGGGTAGAGATAGGTCAGGATCTGAAAGTGAAAGACTTGAAAGAAAGAGACACCGAGCACATAGGCATCAAAGATACACACATGATTTCCCATTACCTAGATCTTGAGAGCACCCAAGAACACTTAGACCCTCTCAAGTGGTGAAGACAATGAAAAACTACTTTGATGGGTTAGGAGATACTTATGAACACATGGCTGAGTTCAAACAAGTGTTAAGAGCTGAACAAGTTGAGGAATTGTTCACCTAGTTCAAGGCATTTGGTTTGACCCTCAAGGGTACTGCCTTAGCTTGGTTTCAACCCTTGAACAGTCGCAACTACCAAAATATAGGTCAACTTCTAGAAGCATTCATTGTCAAATTTTCCAAGAGTGGCATCAGGCATAAGACATCATCCTTGGTCCACAACTTTAAGCAGACACCCCAAGAAATACTTCGAATGGCTGGAAGGAGATTTAAACAGTTTGTGAAAAGATGTCCCATGCCTGAATTACCTACACAAGAAAAACAAGTTTCCTTTTTTTTAGATGGACCTCTAAGTGGGAAACTTAGATCATATGTGTCTCTCAAGGAGCCAATCATGCTAGATCAATGATTGAGAATGTGTATTGACATAGAAGACAACTTGAGTGAGTAGTTAGAAGCCTCCACTATGGTTCTATTCCTCCTTTCTATCACTCCATTTTCCTCTGGAGTATATATGGCCCTAATCTCTCATTTGATTCCTCTCTCTTGGAGATAAGTGTCAGAATCATGGGAGAAATACTCTCCCCCTCCATCTAACCTTAGCCTCTTCAAATTCTTTCTTGTTTGATTTTCAACAAGTGCTAGATATTTCTCGAAACAAGAGAACACTTCATCTTTATGCTTCATAAAGTATAGTATTGTCCACCTGCTACAATCATCAATGAAAGCCACATAATACCTAGATCTAGAGATAGATGGATCCTTGCTTGGCCCCCATACATCTATATTGACTAGTTCCAATAGGTCTCCATGAATGTATCCCTTCTTTGTGAATCGTTGCCTGTGAGACTTGCCAAATTGACAAGCACTACATTTGTAAATTATGTGTTGCTTGGAGATATTTGGTAAACCAAGCACACTTTGATCCCTACTGATTTGCTTCAAAGCCCTTTCACCTATGTGAGCTAATCTCGTGTGCCACATTTCCAATTTTGATAATATTTGACTACCATAATTGAACAAAGAAATGAATCTAGTATCTTGGATCTCAAATGTAAATAGTCTACCTGATTTTTCTCCTCTTGCTATCCTCTTGAATCCCTAATGTGGATCCTCAACAAATGCTCCATTCTTTGGAAATTTGACCTACAATCCTTTCTCAACAATCTGACCAACACTTATGCGATTTTTGGTTATGGTTGGCACATACAATACCTTGCTCAATAGGTTCATATTACTATCTGAATTTACATTGCCTATCTTCTCCAATGGATGCCTTGTGTCATCTCTTGTTTGGACTTCATGTCTATTTCTTGGATCCCTAAAGTTTGAGGGTAGAGCTACATTCCATGCTACATGATTTGAGCAACTTGAGTATATATAGAATACATGTTCATTTGCTTTACCTTGATTCATGGTCATATTCATAAAAAATAATAAGTCCTCTTGAGTTTGATCATCTGCATAGTTGTTGTGGTCTCTCCTTCCTCTGTATCCTCCTTAATAATAATTGTTGCTGTATGAGTTATTGTTGTAACCAATGTTATTGTTCAATCTTCCTCTTGAGCTTCCATAGCCTCCTCTGTTGTAGCCTCTTCCTCTTTGGTTTCTTGGATTCCTGAAATAATTCTCAGTAATGTGATTAGTTAAGTCACATATGGCACATGGAGAGGAGCTTTGAGATCTCCCCTTGCCTTGTCTTTCTCCTCTGCCCCTTCCTCTTAAACCTCTACCTCTACCTGCAAAGTTTGCTTCAGAGGTACTACCTTCATCATCATAATTGTTATTGTTGTCTTTACCATCTTTATTCTTGTTCTTATCTGTATGTAGGGCAGAGGATTGATTACCTTTTGAGTTGTCCCCATTCTTCATAAGCTTTGCCTCATGTGTGAGCAATTGTCCCATGAGAGTGTTGAAATCAGGAACCTACATATCCATGTAGAGGTCCATGGCTATGGTGAAAGCTTCCCATTTGTCATCTGTCTGTATTCCATTGATCACTTGCCTCACTATCTGCTCTTCATCAATGACTTCTCCGATGCTCCCAAGTTGATATGCTATGTCCTTCATTTTGGTAACAAAATTAGTTACACTTTGCTTGGGGGAATCTTCTTGAGTGTAGTGAACTCATCTATAATTGGTTTTTTCTTGGCTTGGTACTTGATGAGAAGAATGCTTCAAGAGTAGCTAGAGCATCCTTTGAGCACCATGTGGTTAACCTCTCTTGTTCTTCTTGAGTTGGTTGTCCTTTGCTTTTGAGGATTGGCATCATCTCATGTCTAGAAATGTAACCATAGATGTTTCTCACTTGAAGATAAGCTTCCATGCTAAGTGAACAAGTTGAGTTATTACCTCGATCCAATTTTTCTATTGATGAAGGAAATTCATCTCCCATGTTGATTTGTTATTGCTTTGATACCACTATGAGGAGATGGTTGGGTATGCTCTAGAGATGAGCCAATGTTGCACAAAACCTGATCTACACCTTCCAAGTTGACTCTAGAGATGCTTACTAGACTCCTTTGGCTTCACAACAATGCATTTACAACCACCAGATACTTTGGAACATCATCCCCAAAAGTTTGCACCAAAATAGATAACTTGCATATGCAAGGAATGAGAGAAAACGTTCTATTTTGGGAATGTAGGTGCTCAATATCTTGCTCAAAGCTCAAAACCTGGTATGAATTGACTAGAGAGATTTTGCACACATCTAATCCAGGTGCATAGCTAACTAAAATAAGTTATTCCATGAATTTAGAGGCACTATACACTGAGAAATGAGTTTAGCAACTCAGGGGATCATCCCGACATTTCAAGAGCAAGATGATATGCAGACATAGTGCACTTCAATAGTTCATATCCCAATCTTGGCTGAACCAAAAATAATGAAAGTTGATATGTGGACACTTCACTCTAACTATAACAAGTTAAAGTACATCAAATGGTTGAGTACATGCAAAGAAATCACTTATGCAAAATCATTGAAAATGATGAAGATGCAATAGAGAGTAGTAGACAAAAATGAACTTGAAGAAATGTATCCAATTATGTCAGGGAAGTGTAGTGGACTAATCATACATATGTTGAGCTCAAGGTATGCTCAATGATGTAGCTCAATAGCTCTCCAAATGACTCACAATTACCTATGACTAAAATCTTCTCTTTTTATGCTAAAAGAATTTCCCTTAGCTAAAAGTGTTCCTACACTTTAGGGGTGATTTGAATTGATTCCTTCTACTAGATGAGTCATGATTTCAGCTCTATAACTTCATGAGATCCCACATTCTCTAGCTTTTACATTTATTCAAAGGTAAATACACTTGTATTGACAAGACGATGTTCATGTGTGGTCCTCCATGTGAGGTACATGAATTGATAAGCAGTCTTGAATATTTAGCCAAGCATTTAGGCCTGCTACATGTACCAACAGTATGTAGAAACGTTCTTAAGGGGGGTGACTACTGCTATATCGACATTATTTTTTTGACTCTGACTTGGATAGTTGATACGACACTCATGTATCCACTAGTGGTTTTCCCTTCATGATCTTGCTTGAGGAAAAAGCAGCCTATTGTGGCCACTTCTGTTTGTGCGGCTGAGTATAGGGAAGCTTTCATAGCAACTATTGAGTGTGTGTGGCTCAGACAACATTTGGACTATTTGAATGTTGATCAGTCTCCTACTACCACCATCTTCACTGATGACATGCTCAAACAAAGCACATTGAGATGCATTATCACTTTGTTTGGGAGAGGTTCTCTACTGGAGAGATCAATTTGGCATATGTGCTCACACAACATAACATTGCAGATCTTTTCATAAAGGATTTGCCTTGAGAGAAGTTTGAAGCTTTCTACAAAGCTTTGAGCTTAGGCTTCCTTTTGATCTCTTTCCACATACCTTCACACTTTCGTATACAGGAATGCTAGCTCCTTGTTCACTGCATCACTCCCAAGGGGGATTTGCTGATATATTGGTAGTAATATGTGTGAACACTCTTAGGACCACTAGGGCACTATTCCCCCTGTTTAGGAGGTTTTTTCCCTTGGCTTGTATATACACCTATAATCCTAACATGACACTTATATTTGTACCTTCACTTGGTAATTCATTTTGTGTTGTGTTGTGCTCCAAGAAGCTTCTTCTTCCTTGTGTTGTTCGTGTGCTTCCACAGACCTCAAATTCCAACAAGATTTAGGACTACATTTTAGATAGAGGATTCAACCACTCTCAAGCTCAACAAAGTGAATATATACACTATCTAAGAGTCAGGGGATAAGAGAGCATTACAAAGAGATTTGATTTGAGCTTATGAGATTAGTTTATACTCACTTGAAGTGAGAGAAGTCCTCCAAAACTACTTTATCATATGTGCAATATCAATACACATTATGATTAATTTACATTGTTTACTTATTCTCTATCTACTACTACAGTACATTGAGCTATTCAGTCATCTTCTCTAAGTCATTTCTTAGTGTATGAGTGCTCAATGTTTAATCTATTACTTGGATCACTTAGCCAAGACTTTTGTGAGCTTAATACAAAGTTTCATTGACTTTGAATCTATAGATCCGAAGATATGAATGTTTGCATGTGAGTATGAATGCATGTCTTCTTTTTGAAAAGTTTGGGTGAACCCCCAAGACTTCCTAAACTTATAGCTCAGTGTATAGTGAGGATACATTCATGAAATAATTTCTTCTGTGAGCTTGAAACTTTAATTCAAAGTGTGCAAAAGCTCTTTGGGTAATTTGTACGAGGTTGTGAGCTCTGAACATTTTCCTAAGAGCTTCTCATCCAAAAATAGAAGGTTTCCTTAAGATTTGTGATATAAAAACTTATTTTTTTTGTCACAACTATTTGTGAATGATGTTCCAAATAACTTAGGCATTATTAATGCTTTTTTGGAAAGCGAAGGGAGTTTACTAAGTATTCCTGAATCTACTTTGGCTCGTGTTGAGCAGCCTTTTGCAAAGACTCTCATCTTTGCTAATATCCCATCATCTCTTCATAGTGGTATTAGAGCATAGATCAAGACTAGGCATTATGGGGGACGAATTCCCCTCATCCATTCACAAATTGGATCGAGCTAATTATTGAGTATGGTCAGCTAGAATGGAGGATTATCCATGAGGAAGGAACTTATATGGATAAATATCTGGAGATAAGATTATGCCAATACTCAGAAGCAAGGACAAACCAACACAAGAAGAGAAGGAACAGTTGAATACATGGTGCCCAAAGGATGCTTTGGCAAGGCCATACATTGTCAACTCTATCTCTAAATTTTTACTCCTTAACATTAGGAATTTTAAGACATCTCAAGAGACATGGAATGCTTTGGAAGCAAACTTCTGATCAAGTAACAAAGCCAAGAAGAATCAACTATGGATGGAATTTACAACACTCAAGAAGATGCCCGAGAAAACTATGATTGATTTTGTCACCAAGATGAAGGACATTGCAGACCAACTTGGAATCATTGGAGAGGTCATTAATGAAGAGAAAATTGTAAGGCAAGTCATCAATGGGATCAAAGCTGATGAAAAATGGGAAGCCTTCACCACAGCTATGGATCTCTACATGGACAAGCAAATACCTCACTTCAAAACACTCATGGAGAAATTGTTCACACATGAGTCAAAGCTCATGAAGAATGATGAAAACTAGAAAGCTAATCAATCCTTTGCTCTCTACATAGATAAGAATAAAAGCAAGGATAACAAAGGGAAAGGTAAGAAATCTGATGATGAAGGAAGCACCTTTCAAGCTAACTTTGCAAGTAGAGGTAGGGGCTCAAGAGGAAGAGGCAAAGGAGGTAGACAAGGTAGGGGGAGATCTCAAAGTTCATCACCCTATGTTATATGTGGTCTAACTAATCACATTATAGAGAATTGTTTTAGGAACCCAAGAAATCAAAGAGGAGGATACAATAGAGGAGGCTATGGAAATTCAAGAGGAAGATTCAACAACTCCTATGGATATAAAACAAATAATACAACAACAATTACCAAGGTGGATACAAAGGAAGGAGAGACTACAACAACTATACAGATGATCAAGCTCAAGAAGATTCACTTCTTCTCATGAACATGACAATGAAGTATGGTAAGTCTAATGATCATGTGTTTTACATAGACTCAAGTTTCTTTATGTGGTAGGAAATGTGGATCTACTCTCATACTTGGAAGATCCAAAGAATAATCATGAAGTCCAAATAGAAGATGACACAAGACATCCGATTGAGAAGATTGGTAATGTGAAGGCTTCAAATAATAACATGAACTTACTAAATAGATTACTTTATGTGCCTACCATTACAAAGAACCTTATCAATGTAGGTTAGATTGTTGAGAAAGTTTTGCAGGTAAAATTTACCAAGCATGGGGCATATGTTGAAGACCCATATTAGGGATTCAAGAAGATACAAAAGGGAGACAAGACGGGTAGAAAATTGTTCACTTTTTAACTCTGAGACACTAAGAACATTGCCTTGTTAAACTATGCCACCCAAACCTATTAGAGTCAAAGGTTTGACACAAGAGGCTAGCTCACATTGGACAAAGAGCCGTCAAACAAATAAGTAGAGATCACAATGTACTTGGACTACCCAACATACCAAAACAACACATGATATACAAATGTAGTGCTTGTTAGTTTGGTAAGTCACATAGGCAAACCTTCACCAAGAAAGGATACATGCATGGAGACCTCTTAGGGTTGCTCCATACAAGTGTTTGGGTACCAAGCAAGGAACCTTCAATTTTCGGATCAAGGTACTATGTGTCATTCATAGATGATTGTAGCAGATAGACTATCTTGTATTTCATGAAGCATAAGGATGAAGTATCTTCATGTTTTAAAAAGTACATAGCTCTTGTGGAGAACCACATAGGTAAAACCCTAAAAAGACTAAGTTCGGATGGAGGAGAAGAATATTTCTCCCATGAATTTGATTCTTATCTCCAAGAGAGAGGAACCAAAAGGGAAATCACCACTAGATTCACTCTTGAGTATAATGGAGTGGCAAAGAGAAGAAATAGGACAATTGTGGAGGCTTGCAAGGTCCATGCTTAATGAGAAGAAACTTCCCAACTACATGGGCAGAAGCATTATCAACAACCACCTAATTGGTGAATAGACTTCCATCAAAGGCTCTAGATGGCATGAATCCATATGAGGCATGGAATTGAAGAAGACCCAACTTGGATCATTTCAAGATCTTTAGGTGCATTGCATATCCATACATACCTTCATATATTAGAGTCAAATTTGATCTTAAGGTAGAGAAATGTATATTCATTGGCTACAAACTTAATAAGAAAGGTTATAGATTGTAAAATCAAAGCAGAAAATGATTCATTGTAAGTAGAGATGTTGTGTTTGATGAAAACAAATAACCGTTTGAAGATGATTGTAGGAGAATCAAGCTACTTTATGACTTAGATGAGGACTTTCCAACTCTATCAAAAAGAAATGAGCACACAATTGAGGCATCAAGTGATTCTAAAATTGATCAAAAGACTCCAAGGAGAGAAACTAACTCTTTGGACTCTAAACGCAAAGCCAAAGTGCAAGTTGAGGGATGTAGTAGGATCCTCTCAACAAACAATCAAAAGATCAACTAGAGGAAAGAGGAAGCCATAAAGAGAGTGCTATGACATATCATTGGTCACTAAACACTCTATCTATTTAGCACACGATTAAAACTATAATGAGAATCCATCCTATGAGGAAGAAAATAAGAAACTTGGGTGGATGAATGCCATCGAGGAAGTGATTGAAGCCCTACAGGAAAACCACACTTGGGAGTTGGTAGCCAAGACTTCATCTATGAAGATTATAGGCTCATGGTGGATATACAGGGTAAAGAAAAACTTTGATGGGACTATTAACAATTATGGAGGATGTGGGGGGCTTCATCTATGAAGGAGTGAAGTATTCCTTCAATGCACGATGGCATCTGCACATCTGCATTGAGATTGATCTCAACAAAGCCCTCCCCTCGAAGATCTCCATAGACTTTGGGGAAGGGGAAGTTTGGGAGCAGGAAATCACATACAAGAATTTGCCAAATGCATGTTTTCAGTGTGGTCTTCAAGGATACAATATTAAAGAGTGTCCTTAGAAATAGAACACCTCTAAAAACAAATAGAACAAAGAAGCTGCCAAAGAAGATTAGATAATTACTAGGACACAAGCTTGTCTGTCTATCGTTGAGGAAGAGAAAGACACTAGGGTCTCAGAGATGGACTTAGAAGGGTTCATGGAAGTTAGACGTAGAAGGAAAAGAAGCCCTCAAGGGTCCTTTAAGAGGAACATCACAATCGTGGCTCCTCTAAATAACTTGTACTGCAACTTGGAAAAGGAGATCAATGATTTGAACTTTCTAGGTGGGAATCTCTATGAAGTAGACACAAAAGGCAAAACCCTGGAGATTGCCACCAACAAAGAAGATAACCAAGAGGGCTATACTACTAGTAAAGAGGATGTTTCACTAATAGCAATGAACACAACCTGGATAGTGAGAGCTCATCATTGGATCGACACTCTTGGAAAAAGCGATAAATTCACTCCTGCTAAAGGTCACTCATAAGGGGAAACAACCATTGGAAATGCCATGGAAGAGCCCCCTTAAGGGTAAGATATGTGGTCAAGACCTCTCATTTCTGAGAAAAAAGATGAACCCAAGAAGAAAAAAGGAAAGGTCCCTCTCTGTAAAGAGGGTAACCATCGATAACGATTATCATATCATTTAATGTGAGGGGGTTAACTGACCCCTCAAGAGTGGCTATTATTGGCCAGTGGTTTTGGGATAACAGCCTAAACCCATATTTCATTTGTATTCAAGAGATTAAAATCAATGGAGAGGGTCTTCAGAAATGACTCAAACGCATCTCCTCGACTCATACGTGGGTTACCACTTCACACCCCAGAGGGGTCGGTGCCATATCTATTGGAATAAACAACTTTTCCTTTGGTAGATTAGTCAACTCTTGCAAGGATCAAAAACATCATTGGATTGCTACCTCCTTTGGGGACCCCCTCCAATTCACTGTGGTCTCCATGTATGCCCCAAATAGGGACTCAGAGAGGATTGACACCGGGCTCTCTTTGGAATCGCTTTCCCACAACATGATGCTTTGTAGGGACTTCAACATGGTGGAAGACCCTTTGGATCGGTGGACAATAGGGGCGTACCATTGACGGTCAGGAGAAAGATATTTGGGACAAAATCAAGCTCCACTTGAACCTAGTGGAAGTTTAAGATATGAATGTCTTCTCTTGGTCGAACATCCAATCTGGGGATGAATTGAGGAAAGCAAGACTCGATAGAAGCTATATTGCATAGAACATTATCCGTCAATGGGGCCAACCCACCATCTCCCAGCACATTGACCTCGCCATGTCGGACCACTACCCTTTTATTCTCACTTTCAAATCGATTGCCAAACTCAAGAAAGCACCTTGGTTTCATGCTTGCTCAATGTCTTCTCCCTTCCATCTATCCATCATGAAATTACCTTGGTTTGGAACTTGACATTCACCAAGGATGCCTCACCTACCAAAATCTGGAGGGTTGTGGTTGAGAAGACTCATCAAATTCTCATTAGGAATCACAAGATTCTTCGCAATGTTCAGCGGAGGCAAAGAGAGAAGATCTATCGGAGGCTCTGGCATGTTGAGGAGGAAGTGAACAAAGGGAACTACCAATACCAGACAAGACTACAGAAAATCAAAAGCATGATGAGATACGAGGAAGAAATTCAAAGAAAAAACCTGCAAGTATAATTTAAAGCTTGGTGGAGGGTAAGGCTGACAAACCAACTAAAGAGATGTGTGGCATCCTCAAGAGGAATCAAACAAGAGACTCTATTCCCTTCTTGATAGGTAGTAATGGGTTCGAATGCAAAACAAAAGAAGAAAACAGTGCTATTATTGTCGACCACTTTACTCAACTCTTGGGGGTTTCAACACCCCTTTCTCCCCACAGCCGAGATTGCATGGCGACCATCTTGAGAGTCTCTGCCTCAAGAATAGTGCATAATCTGAAGTCTCCCCTTGATGCACCCATTTTAGATAATAAGATTCTTGAAGTTATCGATACGCTTCCCAATTGGAAAAGCTTGTGTCCTGACAGCCTCACAAATGAGTTTTTCAAGTCTTTTGGACAGGTGGTGGCCACTCCGTTGTGCTTGGTTTGGCAAGAAGTGTTGGCTTTCGATGTGCTTCCCAAATGCCTAAACAATGGTGTCCTCAAGATTATCCATAGAAAGGTAACAAGAACAGGATTGAAAATTGGTGCCCAATCTAGATGCTTCAAACAGGGTACAAGATTCTTGCAAAAGTAATTTCCAACATAATTTCTTACCATTTGAAGAGGTGGCCGAGTGAGGACCAAAAAGGATTCATCAAAGGTAGATCAATATTGGAAGCTATTATTGACATTTGGGAAGGTCTCGGTTTTGTTGAAGAGTCCGAGCCAGATGTAGTATTCCCTTAAATCGACTTCAACAAAGCCTATGATAGGCTAGAATGGAACTTTGTCTTCCAATCTCTTAAAGACCTCGGTTGTAGTCAGAAATTCACTACGATGATCGCTACATTTTTGGGGAACGCATCGACACAAATAAATATCAATGATCAGTTATCGAAGGCTATCATATTAAAATGCTCTATTAGGCAAGGGTGTCCATTGGCCCCTCTGCTTTTCGCTATTTCCATAGAGGGGCTAAGCTGTCTTGTGCAACATCACATGGAAATGGGCCATATTAAAGGTATCTCTCTACCTCTTGACCATAGCCAGATGATCATGAGACTATTTGCAGATGACATGAATGCATTTGTGCATAGAGATTTGACCAACATTGAAACCTTTGGGGGTGCTTGGACACATTTTGTGAGGCATTTGGTTCCAAAATAAACCACTTGAAACCCACTTATAGAGCCATCATCGAACCCCCACCCAAACTGCTGGTTGACCATGGTTGCCAAGTTATCCCTAGGGGTTTGTTCTTCCTCCTACTTGGTATTCCAATGGGCTTTGGTGTCTCAATGGAGCAACGATGGAATTGGATCCTTTCCAAACTAGAGAACAAGTTGGTGTATTGGAAGGGCATGCAAATCAACCTCACATGGTGTGGCATGGTAATTAATACCTTCCTCATCTCCTCAACCATTTACTTTCTCTCTTGCTAGAGACCGAAGGATCAAGATCTTAGCAAATTGGAAAGAATCTACAAAAACTTTCTTTAGATAGGGAACCACAACAGAAGGGGGGTTCCCAAAATTAAATGGTCTACCTGCATCAGCCAAAAGGATTGTGGGGGTCTGGGCATTATGGATATTGAAGACATGGCTGGCAAGTTGGTGGCAAAATGGATCATCAGGGCTTAGTGCAATTGTGACATCTCTTTGGCCAAGCTCATTTTCAGGAACAAGAACATGATTATGCTAGTGGGTATCCCTGGTTGGAAGGACTTGGGCATCCTTACCCTTTTATTCTCCCCGAATCCAGTTTCCCCAAAAGGCTCGAATCTTGTGCACTCCCTATGGAAGAGTTGGAACAAATTCACACAATTGGTCAGAATCAGAGAAGATTCGAAATGGGCGGCCACTATTAAACAAAATGACTCAGTCTAGTTTTCAATCATGGACATTAGGGGTGTGGCTTCCAAGAACCTCCAATATGCTAGGAGGCTCTGGAACAAGGGTTTCATACATTGAAAACACCTTTGGAAACAAGAAACTGGCCATTGGATTAGCTTTGAGGACGTAGAACCTAAAATAAGAGTGAACTACGAAGAATGGAATCTCCTTCAAAGCAGATGCTTTACCTGGGAATGATAAAAAATCCAACTCCTCTTTGGATGGGATCCACAATGCCATGAGGGTCTTATTTGGCACAATGGCAATTTCTTGTCCAAAATTCCTAGAATCAAGGTGAACATTGACTATCATATCATGCTTAACAAGAAGTGGTGCCTGACATGGAATAGGCTGTGTTGGGATTTGAATTTCATGTCTATCTGGCATCCCCTCATCAAGATCAAAAAGTCAGTCCTCATGTGGAAAATTCTCCACCATGGTATTTGGACCAATCTAAAGGTTAGCAAAATTTGTGGGGCTCCGTCGTGGTGCAAGCGATGTTGTCGCAACATTGAGGATCTAGGTCACATCTTCTTCGTGTGCCCCAAGCCTCTCCTGCTCTAGTGGACCCTTGGGAATATTTTGAGACTATAGGATCAAATCACCTAGGAGCAAGCGTTTTTGGGCAAAGTGGTTGGCTTCTCAACTGCATTGTGGAATGCTATAAGAGGGGAAACCCTTTGGAAGATTTGGAGGGAGCGGTGTGCCTACAATTTTGGACACCCTCCTAAAAGTCGAGAAGTCTCTATTCCTCCTCGATAAAAGAATCTCCAACTGCAAGAGTTCCCCACCCTTTAGGCATCATAAAGTGTTTCTCATCAAGCTTAAACCCAAGTGGGCCCCACATGAGGGGTACAAGAGGGTTATTAACCTCCTTTATAACAATCTCTATATCCGCAAGTTCTACCCCTACTTTGTGGGATTATGCGCGTCCCAAGGGCACTAGTCCCATTCACTTGTAACTTGAACTTCTTTTTCTTTATTAAAGTCTGGGAGAGTAGGCTAAGGCCAAACTTCCTTTTTGAAAAAAAAACTATTGGGAATTGCTTTTTAACCCAAACTTGAAGCGATCCCTATTGCAGGTTTAAGTCAATCGCATGATCGTACAACCAATCCTACCCTAGTATCATGTGTTTTGTGATGCCCTCATCATGGAAAACTAGCAACTTTGTTGTCAAAGGGATATCCTTTACGAGGATAGGAATGTCTTCCTCACCGATACAAGGGGTTTCCATGCCTCCTAAGCCCACTAAATAAGCTTCTAATGGCTTAAGTTTCATGCTCAATCCTTTGTAGCATGAGTACGTAATTGCACTAGTGGCACCTTTAGAATCGATCAGAGCTTTGATTGTCTTATTTGTAGTGTCATGCCCTAGCTCAACCGTGAAGAATGGTCATCTATCTATGATGCTAAGATGTGTACTTTTTTTGGTGCACATAGCCATGTGATATCTTGGGGCATTGGGATTGACATCTAGGTCTTGTTGCCTTAACTTATTTTGCCTAATGTGCTCTTTAGCCACTACCTATGCTTCTTCTCTAACCCTTAACCCTTCTTCTTTTTGCTTCTTAGCAGTGTTGAGTCTCATTAGCATATCCTATGTAAGAGGTTCTTGATATAGATGGAATCGACATCCACTAATATGGCTTGGCATGATCTCGCCTTCTAAGTGGCCAATCTTTCACGTAATCTTCTTTTAAGCTACTGCTCACTCAGGCTCCAGCCGCTCACGCAAGCTACACACAGAGATGATCTGATTTGTTCGACCACCCGAACGTCGAGCTCTACCAGACTCTCTTGAATAATCTCTTATGCGAGTATTTCTTACTCTAATTCTACCCAATGTGGAGTCGATCCAGATCATGCCATGTGGCATGCTCTTCAAGACCCCCATATATACATCATGTGACATTTCCTTCCCCTTGAAAGCATTTTCGTCCTCGAAAATGTAGATGAAATGTCCGTAATGGTAGAAGAAAGTGCTCAGACTCCCTTGAACCCCATGTACTATATGTACATGGTCATATCTGTGTGTTGTTTCCCCATATCCTCCCCCTTAAGAAGTCTCATATGAGATCATCTCAAAGGTGGGAAACCATCTGAGTGGTGCCTACTATCTCCCATGTACACTCTACTTCCAAACTATCACTCCCATAACATACAACATCATCCAAATGACCTAAGTCCATATGATGTATCCTCTATGGAGTAATAGCATGTAAAGCAAGTGTAAAAGTGCCAAGATTATAGGCTTGACCATACCATAATGGAGATAATAAACCATATAATCCTATGAAATATAGAACAAAGTCCCATAACAAGTGACTCCAAACCCATATAAGAATAAATGATAGGTTGTCCTCATACCACTCTAGGTCTTCCTAATGTTGAGTGTAATCACAAGTAATTGTTTAACTTAACTATCTTGTGAACTATGCAAATCCATCATCTAGCTCATGGTAGTAAAATGCAATCTCTACATTTCACAAACCAAGAAATTTGTGGTTTTTCATCCATTACTATTGGACTAATGTCTATTGGAAGAGCATCTATTGGCACTTGTGCAAACTCTAAAATATTCTCTTCCCTGTAGTTTGCCATATGAATGCAGAAAGCATTCCCTTTGGGATTCAAATAACCCCTAAGTACCCATCCTCCTAACTAATGTTTACTCATCATACTCATGATGTAACACCAACTAAGAGTTTGGTACCCTAATAGGTTAGATATATCTCTATCTCCTAAAAACCCTAAAGAGAAGAATTATAAATCTACTCCCAGTCTAACTAATGTCAATAACTAGATCATCTCATCTAGTCAAAGACCATCACTGAAGTAACATAATTTCTCCTCTCTAGAGTCTCCATGTGAGACTCAATCTAACCATCATGATTAACTGATCTCCCTCTTCCCTTTGATAGAAGAGTGCCACTTCTATTTAGACAACCTAAAAGTGAGAAAGTGAAACTCTCTCTCTCTCTCTCTCTCTCTCTTTATTCAATCTCTTCTAAGGAAAAGAGCTCTAGTAGTGGAACCTATTCCACTTTCCCTTTCCCTTTGAAAGAGATTCTGTTGAATCCATTTTCTCTACTCATCCATAGCTGAGAACATGCACATAAGTTCTCCATACTTTTCCTTCCAAAATAGTGGAGAATCAAACTCCCATGTGAAGGAAAATTACATTGAAAAGTAGAGTAAATGAATTCCTTCTGAAATATAAATTAAGAGATGTTTTCAAAACAGCTCTTGTGTCTAAAGGAAAATAGCTCTATTCTTCACCTATGAAGAAATCATATTTTCCTTTCTTTTTTCTCTTTGAAAGATGTAATGGAATATATAGGTGGACTCTAATGAATCCCATATCCTAAAATCATATGAGTGGACTCAAATGAGTCCCATGTCCTTGAACTAGTATAGTTTGGTTCTAGTCAACAATGTGATAATGGATATCCCCTTCTGTTCCAAACCAACTTGTTCCTAGGTACCAAGACTAAGCCTAGATACCTCTCTGTAGATCCTGATATACATATATATATATATATATATATTGGGTACCCCAACTACTCTTGAATAAGGATGCTCTATACCATAGAGCTAGTGCCATACCTCTAGCCTTCTTAACCATCACTTGAATCACATAGCACCCATCGATGCTCTCTCATGAAACCCATCTATGTGATCCCATGTAATTGATTTCCTCAGTAGTGTAGCAAAAATGCTTCACTACTTGCTCAAGTGATGTGCATGAGTGAAACTAGTCACTCTTTGGGTATTCATCATGATACCCCATAGTCTTCTAATTCTACTATGAGACTCTTGTGAAGATAAGTATCACTTCTTTGGAGAATATCAGATATGTATCTCCCGTGCCTATATGCAACTTCCTAAAACCTATAGGATTGCTTGTGCACATTCCTAATGGTGAAGGTGTAGCTCCTTCCCTTAACAATCCTATGGTCTAAATCCATAAGGATTATGTGTAGAGATCCTGTTACTACTGAAGTTGCCTTATTTATAATATGATGATGGTACTAAGTCCATCCAATACATGCTTAGAAGCATGCCTACACCTTATTGAAGTTTGCAGAAAGGGCATGTTACCATGCCATAGCATTCTACCTAAAGGCAAGTGCGTATATAATGCCGTACGGTGGGAAAAATTTCGATAGCATTTGCCCAGGAAATGGAATCCTAAAAAATTTTACCATAAGCTCAGTGGCACAAAGGCCACCCAACAACATAGGGCTTGACAAGCCCATGGCATATACGCCATAAACTCATATATGAATTCCATAACCTGCAAAAATATAAGAGCAATTGCTAGCAACAATTCTCTGTGTTGCATACCCATATACTTTCTGCAATCCGCTTTCTTGGAAACAATCAAAAAGTGTACTTCTCGCCTATTGATCCATACTTTAAGAATTTAAACAATGATCAACATTTGATGTATGCAATCCAATTGATGCATGTAGATACAAAACATGCCATAACATAAAGGAAATTGCCTGAAGCATAAAGCATACGTCCCTGAGTAGTTTGGTTTTGGAATTGCATGCAACCAATCATTCTCGAGAAGCTTCGAGACCTCTGCACCTTCCTCCTCAGATCCTAATATAAACTTTTAAGTGTCCGAAAACATCGGAGCACTTCCCAAAACATAAAGCATGGTCAGATGATTACCAAAATAATGCAAATTTAGTAAAAAAAATGCATTAGTAATCCTTCTTTAGACCTGCAAAAACCACTTTAGGACCTGCAAATGTTCATAAACTGAAATATATACCATGTGCAAAGAGCTCGAAGTGAAATTACTCAAATCGCCTTCCTGGTTTGTAAGATATGGCTCCCGGAAGGTAGTTTCCAAAAACTGTTCAGACTTTGCAGAGCTGTACAGACCTGCAAAAATACTTATTTTCCAAAATTTCTTTTCATAAACTGAAAGTAGACCTTGTGCTCTTCGAAACGAGCCATAGCAGCTCTAATTTGGAGTTTTCTAGCACAAGGTATGGCCATTCCAAGCGGGACATGCCAAACTAGTGGACTGTTGGAGGGGCTGGAAAAAGTGTAAAAATGTGTTTTTTGGTGTGCCCAAAAGCATTCTTCCATCAAATAAATCCTAAAATTCTCTCCATATCCTCAGAGAGTGGTATATGAAGATGGTTGGGCCTATTTTCACCTTTCCAAATCCTCCGTTTGTGCATGCTAATTTGCTCCCCAAAAGAGGCCTAAGTCAAGATTTTTACTTTCATATAAAAACTTAAATGGGAGCTCTTAGCGAGCTTCTAATCCACTCTAAATGTGGATTTCTCTTGGTTTTTCTCTTCTCCATGGTATTTCATAGACCATAGCTCATGTATGTGTGCACTAATCCATGGGAAGTCTCTTAAATGATCTTTATTTCTACTCCCAAAAGTGGAGTTTGGCAAAATTTAACATCTAATTTTTTTCCAAAAAGTACGGGAAGGGGGTCTTTGAAGAACTAAAATTCCTCCTTAACTTATCATTTTGATGAATCTAATGATTTGCCTATGAATTCCGTACAACATACTCTTAGTATATGTAGTTTTTCCCATCCATCCATAGCTAGTACACCTCTTTTTCTCTCTTCCAAAATGGGAATTTCTCAAATTGAGGTGCTGAAATTTTTTCTCAAACTGTGATGGAAGGGGGTTTTGTGGAGCTTCAAACTCCCATCAAACTGAGGTATCTTTTGGATTTCTTAATTATATATGGAAGTCAATACACTAGACTATAAGTGTGCATCGTTTTTTTCATAAATCTATGAAAAATACCTCCTCTTTTTCCTTTCCTAAAAAGGCTACTTATTCAAAATAGCTCCTGAAATTTATGTGAAAATCATGGAAGTAGAATACTTTGGAGATACCCTAAATTTGTGCTTTTTTGTTTCTTGAGGGAATTCTTAACTCAAGATGAGAGTATACACCTCATACTCTCCATACACATAGTTTTCCCTCCAAAAACTTTGCCCAAAGGCCATCCTTTCTTTTGCCAAAAAAATGGAGTATTATAAAGATCAACTCTTAAAAATAACAAAAAAAAATTTCATACCTATACTTAAGGTGGTATCTCCCCTTCTCCATGATCGAAGGAACAACATTAGCTATCCATTCATTATGTACCAAAAGGTAGGGTGACCTTTTGATCTTCTTTTCCTCCTTTTAGATGCTTCATCCCTACTTTGATCCAACTTCAATATCTCATAATCCACATTGAAGATCATATTCCCTATTTGAGCTTCCACTGTGCCGAACACGTATAATAAATGTAGCTTCTGTGTGCACTCTCCAATATCAATTGAGGAAGCAATTTGAATCCTCTATGGATTCTCTATAGCAAATATGTATTGACGGGCCTGTGTATCGTTCATGGCAAGCATATGGCGCCTTGGATATGTGAGTCGACTCCCATGCTGAGCGCGTGGGTTCATATCCCTTCTTCCGCAGCGTGAGCTTGCGGCCTAGATCGAGCTTTGATACTAGTTTCATGTAATTTTCTTTTAAGCTACTGCTCACTCAGGCTCCAGTCGCTCACGCGAGCTACACACAGAGATGATCTGATTTGTTGGACCACCCGACTGCCGAGCTTTACTAGACTCTCTTGAATAATCTCTTATACGAGTCTTTGTTACTCTAATTCTACCCAATGTGGAGTCGATCCAGATCATACCATGTGGCATGCTCTTCAAGACCCCCATATATACATCATGTGACACAATCCAACCACACTACTGGTGGAAATTCTATTAATGACCATGGGTCCATATCCTCGTTTTTCCAATTTATGGGCATACTGCTTTAGTTTATAAACCAACACTAAGTCTCCCTCTTTCAATCCTTTATCCTTGATGTGTGCATCGAAGTATGTCTTTTTTCTTTTCTTGTAGTCTAGATGCTTGTTGTTGCTCGTAGCCTAGTCTCACCTAAGCGTTCTAGATCAAATATCCTAGAGGACAACTCATGTCCATTTCACTTGTGCTCTTGTGCTAATATTAAATTCGGGATCAAGAAGTCTAATGGTAACACAACATTCTGTCCAAATACCAGCTAAAATGGGGTGGCATTGAGTACAATTTTGTAGGCAACTCAATAAGCCTAAACAACATGATGAAGTTGATTATCCCAATCAGAGCATTTATTATTTACTAGTTTTGTCAGTACATTACATAGGATCTTATTTGTGCTCTCAGGTTTTCCATTAGCTTGTGGATGATAGGGGGCAGACTTCTTATGTATCACCAAGAATTTTTGGACAAGGTTTTCAATGACCTCGTTGAAGAAGTGCGTACCTCTATCACTCACTAAATCTATTGGTAACCCGTATCTGGTGAACACATTCTCGAATAAGAACTTAGCCATCATTTGAGCATTGTTCTTTGTCATGGCTTTTACTTATACCCATATTATAAGGTAATTTGTTGCTACAATAATGTACTTTGTATGGGAGTTTCTAGCTGGGGGGTTAATAGGACCTACAAATTTAGATAGTGTCTAAACTTCTTCATGGCATATACCATACTTAAGCCTTCTCTCGGTTTTCGTATAGTTTTGTTCAGCTGTGTTTAGTTGTCTGCTAGCATATGCTATAGGCAAATCCAGATTTCCTTCACCTGTGGGTTGTGCTAGCACAAATACTATTGCATAAATGGATGCATCTATATGGACATGGAATGGCTTATTCCAATCAGGAGTGGTCAGTATTGGTGTTGTGCACAAATATCTCTTCAGCTCATTGAAGGAATTTGCACATTCATCATTCCACTCAAAATTTGTCAATAGAGCATAAAGAGGTTTTGCTATGATCGCATACATGTGAATAAATCTATGGTAATACCCACAATGGCCCATAAAGGCTTGTACCTCTTTAATGTTCCTTGTCCTCGACAAATCCATTATGGCTCTTACTTTGTCCTCATATGTTGATATTACATTCTTAGAAACAATATGACCTAAGATCTTACCTTGATGTACCATGAACACCCACTTTTCTGGGTTCAGACAAACTCAATATTCTCGACACTTGTTGAAGAGTTGTCTGAGCTCAAGGATGTGGTGTCTTCTTTCTTGGGAATGAGCACATAAATCGTCCATATATCCTTCGAAGCTCTTTCGCAAGAACTCTTTGAAGACATTGCATTGGTGAGTCCAAATGGCATCACACAAAATGCAAAGATTCCCCACTTTGTGGCAAAGGCTATTTTGTGTTGATCTTTTGGGGTAATGACTAACCTGAAAATCCATCAAGGAAGCTATAAACTTCCTTGCCTACAACATGCTCCAATAAATGTCCAATGATTGGAAGTGGACAACTATCTCTGATCATGGTGGCATTAACTTTTTTAAGGTTAATACACACCCACAATTTTCCATTCTTCTTGGGCACCACTACAATGGGGGACACCCATTTTGTATGCTCAATCTCATAGATAAATCTAGCCTCGATTAGTCTATCAATTTCTTCCTTTATTTTGGCTTTATATGTGTCATTATACATGTAGGGCTTCTGTTTGGTGGGTTTGGCGTCAGCCATCATGGGGATCATATGAGAGCATATTCTTGGATCTACCCCCCTCAGGTCTCTATACGTCCACACAAACACATCCCTATATTCTCTCAATAAAGCTACAAGCTCTACTTCTTCTTCTTTACTTAGGTCTTCTCCTATGTACGTACATCGCTCTTCATTCTTTTCAATGGTTACTACAATTTTTGGGGTCTTTTTTTATTATCATATGCTTCTCCTATGATGGCCTCTCTCTTAGGCATCTGTACCAAAATTTTTCGATCTTCAACTTCATATTTCTTGAAGTTTTTTGGTACTTCGAACAATGATTCCTCATTTACTTGTTTTATTGCTCTTATTTTCTTTTTCTTTTTACTACCCTCACTTTCCTCCCTTGAATTTATAGTGTTAATGCTTGTGAGGGTTTCTTCTTCTTTTTGGGTAAATACTTCTACATTTTCTAGATCGTGTTCCTTTGAGTCAAAGAAACTATCCATCACAATGGACTCTAGATCGTCGTCATTCTCTTCTTCTTCTATTACCTCATTAGGGTCACACTCCTCTAGCAAGGGTTCACACATAAACAAAGAGATATCATAACCCTCCTCATCACAATGAGGTGTCCACTGTACTTCATTAACATCAATGTCCATGGTGGCTAAGATTTCTGACTAACCATGAGGCTCAAATTCTTCATCTCGAATCATCATCGGTGTGTAGGCTGGCTCTCTAACCGGCCTGATTCGTTGAGAAGTTCCTTCTTCTCTCGCTTTTAGGCATCTCTCCTCTTCCTTTGTGACCTTGCACATCAGAAGTGAGCATCTTCATGCATCCAGGATGGATCAGAAGAACTTTTAGAATGCACAGAGATTGAATCTTCTTGTGCCTTGTGGATAGGATTCCATTGTAGGGGTGGTACATCTCTGAAGGTGTAATCCTTTAGATTGGCCTTGGTTCCCCAATCTTTTAATATTTGCAATTGCCATAGGAAGGGCCTTCCTAAGATTATTTCATAGACATTATATGGCCATCAACCATTTGAAGCTTCATTCTAGTTGATCTTAATGCAGGTTTGCCCCAATTGCTTCCACAAGGAGGTGGTCACAATTGCAACACCAGCACCTGAATCTAAGATGGCTTTGGTTGTGTAACCTTGATAGGTTATTGGAAGATATATGTTACCTTCTTCTCCTTCACTCATGTCTCCTATTTTGTCTAGAGGCATCTCTAGGATTGCTTAGATCCTATTTTTGACACATTGGAACCAAGTTCTGGAACCTAATTTGCCACATGTTTCCACAACTCAAGTTTTACCTTGAGCAAAGGTGAGATGACAGTGCACTTTAGTGTTCTTCATGACTTTAGTGTTTCTTGGAACCAATGAGTCTATTTTTTAATCAGTATTATGGGAGCTCTGATCTGAAGAGATTCCGATTCCCATGGTCTTGTGAATTATGGCAACTCTTCTACAGAATTAGATTCCAAATCTAATCTTTTGTCTTCTATTGTTTGATGATGAGAGCCCAAAATTCATCTTCTTCTCCATGGCCCATGGTCTTCATGCTCATATCCCCATTTTTTTGTGCTTTTTGCTTTGTCATTTTCTTGGATGTAATAAGGGAAAGATTTCTTATGGACTTTGAGAAACTCTTCTAATAGGCATGATAAGGGGCGGATTTCTTATGTAATATTGGAAATTCTTATACAATTTTTCATGAAATGAGTAGCCCTATTGCTAACTATTTCAATAGGGAGGTTGTATCTACTGAAGAATTCTCATCAAAGATAAATTTAGTATAGTGGTTTGATTGTTACATCTTCATTTTTCTATCACTTGAAACCATTTAGTCAAATATTTAGTTACCACTATGAGATATTCAACATGAGAGCTCGTTTTTGTAGCACTAATAGGTCCAAAAAAATATCCCCATTTAGAAAACACTCTTTCACTTGTGATTGGTGTAAGATCCATTTGATCTTTATGAAAAGGATATTTTGTTCCTTGACAAATGTCACATCTCTCCACATAACTTCTTGTATTCACATGTAATATTGACCACCATAAGCTAGCAAAAAGTATATGTTTGGTTGTTTGCTCAGGGGAGAAATGTCCTCTTAAAGCTCTTGACTGAGCATTTCTAAGATAGAGAAATATTCACTCTCACCTATGCACAAATGCAAGAAATCAACCTTTCCTTTTTTATACAATTATTTACCAATGAGAAAATAATCTTAGGATTCTTCTTCAAGTAGCTTCCTTCTAGCAGATGTAATGCCTTTTGGAAATATTCCCTCATGAAAGTAATATACTATTGGCTTACCCCGATCTAGTGCTATCATCACTTGCTACAACAACGAGTGTTCAATTGTTGGTTGGTCAATGCAAAACTAGAAATTAAGACAATATTTGTGAACATTTTTGGACATGGATGGTCAATATACTCTTAGGTTCCTCAATTTTTGCAAAGTTTTAATTTATGGACAATGCCATCCCAAACTAGATATGTGGGCTTGAGTGATGATATTCCACTTCTCATCATCATCAACACAATAAGAAAATATTCCACATTCATCTTTTCTATAGATGGTTCCAGTAGTGAGTTGAAAATCTCTTGAAACTTTTATTTTTTTGTGTTAGGGAGATAGTGGTGCAGTGGACCATATGTGACTATAGAAACAAAAAGTTCCATCAACTTAGGTACAACTTCTAAATTGTGAAAATAGACCCCAAACGATTTGTATGATATCCCATTTGGTGGTTTTCTATTACCCTAGAAAGGTGATCTGCATACACATGCATATTGTCTTTCTTTACTACTACTTTGAAACCAAATTCTATAAGTAAGAGAAAACAATGAGCTAATGTTATAGTGATGTAGGGGTTTTTCAATAGCTCAAGAAGGGCTTGATGATCAACAAAAAAATTAAACTTAATTGCAAGCAAATAATGTCTAAATTTTTTAACTAGATATATAATCCCCAATCCTTGTCTTTTAGTGGTTGTGTAGTTTCACAGTATACTATTTGAGCTATCTACTAACATAGCTATGGGAAAATCAAGCTTACCTTCATTAGCAAGTTGCACTAAGATACAATGTATGGGATAATTCAAAGCATCAACATGCACATGGAAGATTTTATTCTAATATGACACTTTTGATATGGAGCACTGAACATTATCCACAATGATCCATAATGGTATGGACTTCCTTTACATTCCTAGGCTTTGGAAACTTAACAATCACTTTGATTTTTTCTTCATCCATGGATATTCCATTTTTTGAGACAATGTGTCCAAAATTTTTCCTTGTCTTATGATGAAAACACATTTTTGAGGGTTCAATGAGACTTTATATTACCCAAATTTTGCAAATAATTTCCCCAACATAGGGATGTGTTCGCGTCACTATTCATAATATATGCACAAGTCATCTACATAAACTTCTAAAGGTTTCCTAAGAAATTCTTTGAAAACATGACATATGAACCTTTGGAAAGTTGTAGGGCATTAGTTAAACTAGATGGCATACTTTTGAAAGCATAAATTTTCCATTCAATAGAAAAGGAAATCTTATCTTGGTCTTCATGCATAACTTCAACTAGATTGTAGCCTAAAATGCCAACTAGAAAGCTATACACATCTTTCCTTGAGGTGATTAGTAATAGGAAATGGATAACTATCCCTTCTGATCATAGCCAACCTTCTTTAATTGATGCAAACTCTTAGTTTTCCATCTCTCTTTGGCACAACAATGATGGTGGGCACCCATTCGGTGTGCTCAATCTCATATATGAAACCAACATCTAAGAATTTATCCATTTCTTCTTTGATTTTAGGTAGATATACATTTTTATATGTGTATGGTATTTGCTTTGAGGATTTAGCATTAGGTGCCATAGGTATTTTGTTTGTGCAATTACACCAAGCCTAAATGCTTGATCATTTATCCTAAGGCTCATATGTACATTCATGTATTTGCACATGAATGATCTCTTGTAAAGATTGACCTTTTACTGCTTGTAAAAGTGCACATATGGAATCACTCCAATCACAAGTTGTTAAGAGAATCTTTTCACAAATTATTGGTGAGTTAGATGGAGATTAAGATCCTAAAATCTAGAGACACTTTTGGTAGAAGTTTGAATTTCAAAATTCAAAAAAAGAGCTCCAGCTTTAGCTATAAAAGAGGACTTCAAAAGTTGCATATGTACAACCCGAATTGGAGAGATATTCACAGGGATCTTAAGTTGATATTGAGCTCACATCATAGCTCTATCATTTCGCTCACATTGAGCAATCATTCATTGCCAATTTCAATGTAATCTATGTGAATTAATACGTATCATTTTCTCATATCTCATATCTTCTACTCTATCATGTACCACTCAGAACAATGAACTTCTCTGACTCTTTCTCAGTGTATACTTGATCATTTGATGTGATTTAAGTTGTTATAGATTCAATGGACTGTCTTTCTTCTTACTATCAAGTTTCATTATCATTTCCTTTTCTATTCTTGAGTTATGAGCTAAATAGAGCTCACTGGTCTACATACTGCCAGTACCCAAAAATATTGAGATCGACCTCTACCTTGCTAAGCATCATTCTCTGAGTGTGGTCAATCATTTCAAGTGAAATAACTTGAAAAAGTTATCTATCCAAGTTAACTAGGTAAGCCCAAAAGAATTTTATCCAATTGTTAGCAGAGAGGGAGTATTGTTCATTTGTTTGAGCAGGTGTAGTGACCAAAATAACAACTTTTTGGTTCACATTGAAACTCCTACTCATCTCTTTTGATCCAATGATTTGAGGATCATCTTCCAAATTATTTGGATGATTATTTGTGCTCCTTGGATAGCTCAACGGCTCTACTTTGCACTTCTTAATTCAATTTTGGATAGTGTGAAGCAAGAACTTGGAGCACCAACTCATCTCTAGAAGGTGTCCACCATCTCCTCCAACATTGGTACTAGAGCAACATTAAGATAAAATGGGAGATGGATTTCCATCATTCGTTGACAAATTGGATAGGGGCAACTATCCAGCTTGGTCCCTAAGGATGAAGGCTTACCTCCAAGGAAGAAGCTTGTATGGATACATATCTAGAGATGAAGAAATGCTAACTCTTAGAAGCAAACATCAACCTACAAGAGAAGTGCAAGAGAGACTAGCTGCATGGTGTGCAAAAGATGCTCTAGCCAAGTCTTATATACTCAACTTAATATATGATTTCTTATTACCTCATATTAAGAATTGCAAGACCTCACAAAAGACTTGGCAAGTACTATCTTCATACTTCTCATCAAATACAAGGGCTAGGAAGAACCAGTTTTGTATGGAGTTCACAACTTTGAAGAAGCAACCAAAACAAAGTGTAGTTGACTATGTGACCAAGATGAAGGATGTAGCTGATCAACTTGGGAGTACTGGAGAAGAAATAGAAGACCTATATATGGACATGCAAATACATGACCTCAATACATTGATGGGGCAACTCTTTACACATGAGACAAAGCTCAACAAGAATGGAGAGACTTCTAGAGGTAATCAATCTTATGCCCTTCTAGACAAATGGGAGTCCTTTACCACAACAATGGACCTATATATGGACATGTAGATACTTGACCTCAATACATTGATGGGGCAACTCTTCACACATGAGACAAAGCTCAACAAGAATGGAGAGACTTCTAGAGGTAATCAATCTTCTGCCCTTCTAGATAAATGGGAGCCCTTTACCACAACAATTGACCTATATATGGACATGTAGATACTCGACCTCAATACATTGATGGGGCAACTCTTCACACATGAGACAAAGCTCAACAAGAATGGAGAGACTTCTAGAGGTAATCAATCTTCTTCCCTTTACACAGATAAAAATAAGAGTAAAGATAAAGGAAAAGGTAAGAGGAATGAAGAAGAAGCTAGTACCTCTCAAGTGAACTTCACAAGTAGAGGAAGAAGTACTAGAGGAAGGGGCAGAGGAGCAAAGTAAGGTAGAGGGAGATCATACAACTCTTCACCTTGCAACATTTGTGGCTTGAACAATCATATCACAGATGAATGCATCAGGAACACAAATAATCAGAGAGGACGAGGCTTCCATAGAGGAGGCTATGGACAATCAAGAGGTAGGTTCAATAATGGAGGAAGCAACTATCATCACAACTACAACCAAGTCTACAACAATAATTACCAAGGAGGCTTCAAAGGAAGAAGAGACTATAAAAACTATACAGATGATCAAGAGGATTCTCTCCTACTCATGAATATGATAGCCAAGCAAGGTAAAGATGATGAGCACCTATTCTATATTGATTATCGTTGTTCCAATCATGTAGCAGGCAATGTAGCATTGTTGTCAGATCTTGAAGAACCCAAAGATGATGACACTACGCACTTAGTAAAGAAGATTGGAAATGTTAAAGATCTGATGGTAACATGAATCTTCTAAGCAAGGTAATATATGTACCAAAAATAACAAAAAATCTAATCAGTGTTGGATAGATTGTAGAGAAAGGTTTACAGGTTAGATTCACAAGGCATGGAGCATATGTGGAGGACCCTCAACAAGGCTTCAAAAGGATTTCAAAAGGTCAAAAATTTGGTAGACTTTTTACATTTGAAGTTGAAGATACAAGGCACATTGCACTCTTCAATTATAAGGATCAAACCTTATCTAAATTAGAGATATGGCATAAGAGACTAGGTCATATAAGTGAAAGGACCTTGAAGCAAATATGCAGGGATCAGTGTACTTGGCATTCCAAATGTGTTCAAGCAACACATGATTTACAAATGTGGAGCATGCCAATTTGGCAAATCACATAGGCAACCATTCAACAAAAGAGGATACATGTATGAAGACTACTTGGAGCTTGTGCACACAGATGTGTGGGGTCCTTGCAGAGAGCCATCAATTTCAGGGTCAAGGTATTATGTTTCATTCATAGATGACTATAGTAGATGGAAAATACTTTACTTTATGCAGAATAAAGATGAATTCTTCACTTGTTTCAAGAAGTATTTGGCATTGGTTGAGAATCAAACAGGTAGAAGCTTGAGGAGGCTCAGATCTAATGGAGATGCTGAGTATTTCTAACATGAGTTTGACTCCTTCTTACAGGACAGAGGCATAAAGAGAGAGATTACAACAAGGTACACTCCTGAACAGAATGGAGTGGCAGAGAGAAGAAAAAGACTAATAGTAGAGGCTGTAAAATCAATGTTGAATGAAAAGAAATGTCCAAATTACTTGTGGGCAGAGGCTATTTACATAGCCACTTACCTAATCAATAGGCTTCAATCCAAGCCTTTGGATGGAATGACACCTTATGAGGCATGGAATGATAGGAGACCTTCTTTAGATCATTGTAAGATCTTTGGGTGCATTGCTTATGCACACATACCCTCACAGATTAGAGGAAAGCTTGATCCAAAACCTAAAAGATGCATATTCATTGGCTATGATCAGAATCAGAAAGGATATAGGTTATACAATCCCACTAACAAAGGATTTACAGTTAGTAGGGATGTGGTACTTGATGAAAATAACTCATGGTTTGAAGATGATTCTAGGAAAATAAAGCTACCCTATGATTTGGAAAATGATTTTCCAAATCTAACCAAAGAAGAACCATACACATTAGAGAATGTCAACTCAAGAGATGAGGAACAAATCAGCCTTGAAGAATTCAAAGCTTGGAAGTCCAAGGGCAAAGGAAAGATCAAGAAATTGGAAGACATTCCAAAGTCATCCAATCAAGCTTTTAGAAGATCTCAAAGGGAAAGCAAGAAACCTATAAGGTATGTCTATGACACATCACTAGTCACCAAGCACTCTATATACATGGCTAAAGATTCTATGTCAGAAGAACCTTCTTCATTTGAAGAAGCCAACAAGAAGGAAGAATGGAAAGAAGCTATGTAGGAAGAAATTGAAGCACTTCAAGAGAATAGTACTTGGGATTTGGTTCCCAGAAAGCCATTCATGAAGGTAATAGGTTCCAATTGGATTTACAAAGTGAAAAAGAAATCAGATGGTACAATAAATGGGTATAAAGCAAGGCTAGTAGCAAAGGGGTTTGCTCAAACCCATGGAGCGGATTATGAGGAGACCTTCTCACCTGTGGCAAAGATGCCAACTATCAGAGTTTTAGTAAGTATTGCTCCTTCAAAGAATTGGAACTTGTACCAATTAGATGGTTAAAAATGCATTTTTGAATGGATGGATCTCTGAAGAGGTCTATATGGATCAACCACCAGGATATGAAGATAAAGACAAACCTGATTATGTTTCTAAATTAAGGGAAAAACTGTATGGTTTAAATCAAGCTCCTAGAGCTTGGAACCATAGACTAGTCACATACTTGCAAGACCAAAGCTTTGTTATAAGAAAGACAGATTCTTCATTGTTCATCAAGAAGACTAATTCAAAAGTTATTTATCTATGTGTTTATGTGGATGACATCATCATTATAGGAAATGATGTCAATGACATCAAGAAGATCAAAGCTCAGATGAAGGACGAGTTCAAGATCAATGATCTTGGATTGCTTACATATTTTCTTGGCTTAGAGATTTTTTATACAGATTCTGATGTTTTGAATTTCAAAATTAAAAAAAGAGCTCCAACTTTAGCTATAAAAGAGGACTTCAAAAGCCGCATATGTACAAACCGAATTGGAGAGATATTTAGAGGGATCTTAAGTTGATATTGAGCTCACATCATATCTCTACCACTTCCCTCACATTGAGAAATCATTCATTGCCAATGTCAATGTAATCTATGTGCACTAATACATATAGTTTTCTCATATCTCATATCTTCTACTCGGTCATGTACCACTTAGAATAGTGAACTTATCTGACTTGTTTCTCAGTGTATACTTGATCATTTGATGTGATTTAAGTTGGTATAGATTCAATGGAATGTATAATTTTTTATTATCAACTTTCATTATCATTTCCTTATCCATTCGTGAGTTATGAGTTAAACAATGCTCACTGGTCTGCATACTACTAGTACCCAAAAATGTCGGGATTGACCTCTAACTTGCTAAGAATCATTCTCTGAGTGCGGTCCATCATTTCAAGTGAAATAACATGCAAAAGTTAGCTATCCAAGTTGACCAGATATGCCCAAAAGCATTGTATTCAATTGTTAGCAGAGAGGGAGTATTGTTCATTTGTTTGAGCAAGTGTAGTGAGCAAAATAACAACTTTTTGGTTCACATTGAAACTCCTACTCATATATTTTGATCCAATGATTTGAGGATCATATTCCAAAGTACCTGGGTGATTATTTGTGCTCCTTGGATAGCTCAAGGGGTCTGCTTCACACTCCTTAATTCAGTTTTGGCTGGTGTGAAGGAGGAACTTGGAACACCAACTCATTTGTAGAAGGTGTCCACCATCTCCTCCAACATATCCTATGGGCATAGATTTGAGGGTCACTACCCTTCAAGTCATTTTAGGACCAAGAAAATACATCTCTATATTATTGGAACAATTCCATCAATTGAGCTTCTTCCATTTCTAATATAAAACTCCCTATGTAATTACATCTCTGCTCATTATCCTCGACGTGACAACCACTTTCTTCTTCGTCTCTTGGTTGTACTAGGACTCTCCTACTTTGGCTTCTCTCTTTGGTCTTAAAGCAATGACTTTTTGGCTTTGTACCACATACTCTTTAAAGTCTGAGGATCCTCAACATTGCCTAATTTTCTATCCTTGGAGGTAACATTTTTTTAATCACGTTCCTCTACCTTGTATAGGGGACAAATGTAGTATACAAGATCCCTTATAGTCTTTCGCTTGAATTTATGTCAATAACGCGTCATCAATCTCAAACTTATGTTCCATGTTAATGGAAACAAGGCATCATCATTTAAAATGTCATCTTGTTCTAGGATTTGTCCTCGCTTTCTACTTTCCTCAAACATTGAAACCATGAATAATCCATCAATTTCATACCCGTCAATGCCACCACTCATTCATTGGTATTTTCATTAAAAAAATATCCATTGCGGCTACTATATTTATTCATCCATGAATGTCAAATTCTTTATCATTAAATCTTTTTGGAATGTACATCCGATCATTGATTGTTTTTCTTGAATGACCCACTTGGTGAGCCCCTTCATCATTATTCTTTGCTCCTCTCTATGAACTTACCTATAAACTCATAAAATCACATCCTCACCCATCCAAGTTTGGGTATATGCATGTGCATGTGTATATGTATGTGTATGTTTGTATGTATGTGTATGTGTATGTGTATGCATATGTGTATGTGTATGTGTATATGTATGTGTATGTGTATGTGTATGTGTATGCATATGTGTATGTGTATGTGTATGTGTACATGTATGTGTATGTGTATGTGTATTTGTATGTGTATGTGTATGTGTATGTGTATGTGTATGTGTATGTGTATGTGTATGTGCATATGTATGTGTGTGTATGTGTATGTGTATATGTATGTGTATGTGTATGTGTATCTGTAGGTGTATGTGTATGTGTATGTGTATGTGTATGTGTATGTGCATGTATGTTTATGTGTATGTGGATGTGTATGTGTATGTGTATGTGTATGTGCATTTATGTGTATGTGTATGTGTATGTGCATTTATGTGTATGTGTATGTGTATGTGTATGTGCATGTGCATGTGCATGTGCATGTTCATGTGTATGTGTATGCATATATGTATGTGCATGTGCATGTGCATGTGTATGTGTATGTGTATGTGTATGTGTATGTGTATGTGTATGTGTGTGTATGTGTATGGGTATGCGTATGCATGTGTATGTGTATGTGTATGTGTGTATGTATATATATGTGTATGTGTATGTGTATGTGTATGTGTATATGTGTACGTGTATGTGTATGTGAATGTGTATGTGTATGTGTATGTGTATGTGAATGTGTATGTAGATGTATATGCGTATTCATATGCATGTGTCTATGTGTATGTGTATGTGTATGTGTATGTGAATGTGTATGTGTATGTGTATGTGGATGTGTATAATTATGTGTATGTGTATGTAGATGTATATGTGTATGCATATGCATGTGTGTATGTGTATTTCTATGTGTGTCTTTATGTGTATGTGTATGTGTATGTGTATGTGTATATGTATGTGTATATGTATGTGTATGTGTATGTGTATGTGTATGTGTATATGTACGTGTATGTGTATGTGTATGTGTATGTGAATGTGTATGAGTATGTGTATGTGTATGTGTATGTGCATGTGCATGTGCATGTGGATGTGGATGTGGATGTGGATGTGGATGTGGATGTGTTTTTGTATGTGTATGTGTATGTTCATGGGTATGCATATGTGTATGTGTATGTGCATGTGTATGTGTATGTGTATGTGTGTCTATGTGTGTGTATGTGTATGTGTATGTGTATGTGTATGTATATGTGTGTGTATGTGTGTGTGTGTGTGTATGTGTATGTGTATGTGTTTGTGTATGTGTACATGATGTGTACATGTATGTGTATGTGTATGTGTATGTGTATGTGTATGTCTATGTGTATGTGTATGTGTATGTGTATGTGTATGTGTGTGTGTATGTGTGTGTGTATGTGTATGTGAATGTGAATGTGTATGTGTATGTGTATGTGTGTGTATGTGTATGTGTATGTGTATGTGTATGTGTATGTGTATGTGTATGTGTATGTCTATGTGTATGTGTATGTGAAAGTGTATGTGTATGTGTAGTGTATGTGTATGTGTATGTGTATGTGTATGTGCATGTATGTTTAATGTGTATGTGGATGTGTATGTGTATGTGTATGTGCATGTACATGTATGTGTATGTGTATGTGTATTTGCATGTGCATGTGCATGTTTATGTGTATGTGTATGTGTATGTGCATGTGCATGTGTATGTGTATGTGTATGTGTATGTGTATGTATATGTGTATGTGTATGTGTATGTGTACCTCTCATCAAGAAGTGCATCCAGTGTAAATCTACATAAAAAATGGAATGATCTAAATCGTCATGGGGAACTTGTTAAGGCTGAGAAATTGCCTCATTTGGACCAACACTTGACTATCCACCTATAAAAAGAGGCAGCAAAGTTTCACACACATCTTTAGAGCTAATTGATGTCTCCATGGTACATGAAAATAATGGTTGAATTGCATCTTCCACAAAAGAAAACATCACAACTAACCAAAATGTGTTTAATCTATGGATGATACAAATGATAGCCTTTGCTTTTTGAATTGTACCCAAGAAAAATACATTTAACTCCTTTATAATTCAATTTCCTACCTTGTTGTTTAGGCTCTAAAGCATATGCGAGACAACCAAAGACATGCATGTGAGCAACAGATGAATTGTGACCATGCCAAGTTTCATGTGATAGATTGTAGTGCTTTGGTGGGACACATGTTAAGTACATATGTTGTGCACACAAAAGCCTCAAGCCAGAAGCTACGTGATAAAGCCTAGCTTTTGACCATACACCTTGAAATCTTCATGAGAGACATGTCCTTTATTTAAGCAACTCCATTTTTTTGAGGTGTATATGGAAATATACACTTATGTTTTATCCCAAACTCAACCAAAAATGCATTAAAAATCAAAAGACATGTACTTGCCCTCTCTATTAGAATGGAGGGTGCCCAATTTACATGCTGATAGATTCAGCCAAAACAAAAAAACTATTTGAAGCACATAAACACTTCATAATTTTCTTTCTATGGATACTGATGGAGAGTGTTAATCTCCAAAAGAACAAGCTATCCTTGATGTTAGACCACCTCTATATCAAGAATAACTTTAAACTCCAACCAATTTTGGAAGACAAGCACCAAATTATCAAGAAATTAACTAACTGTGAAGAAAGTCATTTCTCAGAAAAGTCTGCTGCAATTTAATCATTGAATAATCATTCGTGTAAAGTTTTTGATAAAACTTTGTAGAATGTTTTGCCTAGTGATTGCGCACCTCCTCCAAGTTAAAACACTTCAAAAGCTTGAGTAGATTATGAGAAATGATTCAAACAATCTACCTATGTCTGAAACTGTCTCTCTGTATAGTCGACTTTGACACCTGCAACTTCTAAGACATGGTTCTCCAAAACTAGAACTCGTTTAAGCAAATGCCTTTAGACATAGATGGCTTACCTCTCAAGTTAGATTTTGAGTCCTCAGTCATGCAAAACTTTAATCTGTGCAGTGAGAAATGATCAAATCATTGACCACCGAAAATGCGCCTGTTTCAGAAAACTGTGAACACTCTTTTACATATGAATGTTCCTACTCACAATAATTGGTATGCTTGTTCTATCTAAGCTCCTCAATCTTGAGGACTCCTTGGATTCCACAAAATGGAGCTACTAATTACAAAAATGGGTGTTTCTATGATACATATGGTACAGACGTGATGAAAATCACTGTTTGAGGTTTTGAACAAGTAATGTAAAACATATTTCTTGGAAAAAATTAACTGCATGGCTCCCCACGACTTCCTTGTAGTCTGCCTCCACATGCTTCCTCTTCGTCTATGCCTTTGGCTATTGCCAACAAACTCTCTCATCAACAAGTGCATCATGCAAATCTGCATAAAAAATGGAATGATTTGCATCATCACATGAAACTTGTAAAGGCTGAGAAATGGCCTCATTTGGACTAGCACTAGACTATCCACCTATAAAAAGAGGAAACAAAGTATCATACATATCTTTGGAGCTAACTGATGTCTCTTTAGTACATGAAAGTAATGGTTGAGTAGCATCTTCCAAAAACACAACATCATGGCTAACCAAAATGCATTTTGTCCATGGATGATACAGACAAAGATAAATACATCATTGATTTATCATTTGATTTCCTGCATTGTTGTTCAGGCACTAATGCATATGCCACACAACCAAAGAGATGCAAATGAGAAACAGATGGCTTGCAACCATGCCAAGCCTCATATGGAGTGATAGATTGCAATGCTTTGGTAGGATACATGTTAAGTACATATGCTGCACACATAATGGCCTCAAGCGAGAAACTATGTGATAATGCCTGACTCTTGACTATACACCTCGCCATCTCCATCAGTGACCTATTCTTCCTTTTAGAAACTCCATTCTGTTGAGGTGTATATGGCATTGTACATTGATTTTTTATCCCATGTTCAAATAGAAATGCATTAAAGTCAAAAGACATATATTCCCCCCTCTCAAAACGGAGGGTGCCCATTTACATGCTGATAGATTTTCAGCCAAAACCAAAAACTATTTGAAGCACATAAACACTTTAGACTTTGCTTTCAGTGGATACACCCATGCATGCTTGGAAAACTAATCACTAAAAGTCATGAAGTAAAGGTAGTTCCCAAAAGAATGTGTTTGCATAGGACCATAGACATCATTGTGAACAAGCTACAATTTTTGAGTAGCTTGAACATAACCATCTTTTGGGAAGGAGGAATGCTGCATTTTTCCCAAAATATAGCCTTCATAGACATGTTTACTAGGTGCCTCAAGTTTGGGCAAAGTGGATACCATTTTAGATTTCTGCATGCATAACAGACTAACAAAATTCAGATGACCAAAGAGTACATGCCAAAGCTTTATATCTCACATAGCTTGAGAATCTTGAACTACACATGTTGAATCATTCACAGATTTTCTGTAATCTATAAACTTATAGAGCCCATGACATAAGATGCCAAAAGCAATAATGATAGTGCCATTTGATAGATCATGGAATGTACATGTGTCATCAACAAATTTCACAACCAAGCTGATTTTGGCTAATGTTGGAACTGATAACATATTTTTCTTGATCCCTAGCACAAATAAAACATCCGACAATGTAAAAGAACTACCATCAATAGTAGTCAGAATGATCTTATCAACTCCCATGATAGGATAAGAGGAGTTGCTAGTGCATGTGATAGTATTCCTTGTAGGAGCAGGCTCAAGTGAAGTGAAGAAACTATGCTGCGACATAATATGTTTGGTTGCCCCACTATCAAAGTCCCGAACATCTGAGTCTACTATAGACATACATTATCATGAGAAGATGGATCATAAGTGCAAACTCTAGTAAATGCCCATTCTTCATTCTGCACAAGTTCAACAGACTCGGTTTTGGGTGTAGAGGCCACCATTCTAGCCTCTTTTTTCTTTGCCTCTTTTGCAACCAATTTTGGGCAGCTCTTCATGACATGATCATTTCCTTTAAAACATTTGCAAAACATTTTTTTCTTTTTTGTTTTCTTCTTGTCTATGTTATCCTTCTTTGATTGTGCAAAATTAGTAGATTTGTGCTTACTAGTAGACGAGCTCCATTTACCTTTTGCCCTTCTCACTAGCCAGGAAATCTTGATATGCAACACACATAATGGACCTGTTCTACCTAGACAGATCTTCTTGCAACAGAACAGAGACTAAATCCTCAAATTTTAAGGCATTTGGATTGCCCTTCATCATTAATCAAAGAGTAGAAGCAAAACTTTGATATGAATGTGGAAGACCATTTAGAACGGTCTGCACAAGTGAACTGTTAGGCAAGACTTCATAAGTAGACATCAAGTGCTCCTTCAAATCTTTGATCTTTTGTCAAAAAAATATCCATTGAATCTCCTTCATTCATGTGCTCACTCTCCAACTATTTTCGGAGGTAAGCAACACGAGCCTCATTCCTTGCCTGATATAAAGTGGTAAGTGTATCCCAAGCATCCTTTGCTGTTCTGTAAGAGTGAATGTGAGGAATAATGGCATTTTTGATAGACAAGGCTATCAATGCATGTGCTTGAGCATCTTTGCCATCCCAACAAAGTTGCTCTATAGTAGGTGTAGCAAGAACTACAACACAAACATGAACCTGAAGAATATCACCATCTTTAATGTTTTTTTCATCACCTTCAACAATTATGTTTGCAGGTGTAATAGGATGTTTTTCAAAACCCTGCACAATATTCCACAATCCTTTTGCAACCATTACATGACGCATCATATAAGGCCACAATGGGTAATTGGTATCATCCAACTTATCCTTAATAGCCAACATACAAAATACATAATTGCTTTCAGCCATCACCACTAACTAAAATACCCTAATGCAAAAAATTGGTTGTATCTCAAAAAGTTGAACAGAACTACCTGATCGAGTTTTGTTAAACCTATAGCAGACTTTTGAGGGGCTTATATTGGCAAACCGAAACCTATATATATCTTTGGCACAAAAAGATGAAATTGCCTACACACACACACATGCACTATGATAGTGTGTTTGAAGGCCAAAATGAGCTGAGATCATGACTTCGACACCAAAGATTGTGACCGGAGGGGTGTTGACAACACCCTAGATGAGCGGCGACCTACTTTGATACCAATTGTTGGAGTTTGAGGTCTATGGAAGCATGCAAACAACACAAGGAAGAAGAAGAAGCTTGGAGCACAACACACAATATTGAATGTATTACCAAGTGAATGTAAAAAGATAGGTAACCCGTTAGGGTTATAGGTGTATATACAAGTGGGGGGAAAAAACCTCCTAAAGAGGGAAAATAGTGCCCATGCAATCCTAGTGTGTTCATACACATCACTATGTAAACATATCAACATCAATTAGGCATGTATCTTTTCATACCAAGGACGTGATGCTTGTTTCAAGCCATATAATGCCTTTTTCAACCTGCACACTTTGTTTTCATGCCCTTTTTGCACGAAACCATAGGGCTAAAACGCATACACTTCTTCATGCAATTCACCATTTAGAAATGTAGTTTTAATGTCCAGCTAATGTATATTCCAACCATGATGAGTCGTGAGTGCATAGATGCTATGAAGAGTAGTCATTTGGCATGTACGAGCAAAGATCTCATCAAAATAAATGCCTCTTTCTTGCGCATAAACAAGCCTAGCCTTATACCTGTCAACTATTCCATGAGGCTTATGCTTCAACTGGTATACCCACTTAGTGCCAATGGCCTTTTTGCCAGGAGGCAAGTCACATAAAGACAACATACCATTTTTCATAATAGCATCATATTCTTATTTCATAGCAGTCATGCAATTTTTTAATTTTGTGCTTCATCAAACGAAACAGGCTCATTCTCATCACAAAGACTAGAGGCAGCCATAGCATAACAATCTGATGCAAAAGAAGCACTATGAGAGCTTGAATGAGTACGATATGATAATGATGCATCTAATTTGCTATCTCGCAAAGTCTGGACCAGCCATTTAGGCATAGTCCTTGCCTCCTCTATATCACTTCTCTCATCAACAAGTGCATCATGTAAATCTACATAAAAAATGGAATGATCTACATCATCATGTGAAACTTGTAAAGGCTGAGAAATTGCCTCATTTGGACCCTTACTAGTTTGTCTAGCTATGAAAAGAGGAAGCAAAGTGTCCTACAATCTTTGGAGCTGATTGATGTCTCCTTAGTACATGGAAGTAATGGCTGAATTGCATCTTCCACAAAAAAAACATCATGGCTATTCAAAATCCTTATACTCTGTTGATGATATAGATGATAGCCTTCACTTTCAAAACTGTACCCAACAAAAATACATTTCACTACTTTATCATCCAACAAAAATACATTTCACTACTTTCAAAACTGTACCATGACATAAAATGCCAAAAGCAATAAAGACATCGCCATTTGATAGATCATGAACTATACATGTGTCATCAATAAATTTCATAACCAAGCCGGTCTTGGATAATGCTGAAATTAATAATATAATTTTATTGATCCTTGACACCAATAAAGCATCCAACAATGTAAAATAACTACCATCAGCAATAGCCAGAATGATCTTTCCAGCTCCCATGATAGGATAAGAGGAGTTGTTGGTGCATATGACAATATTCCCTGTAGGGGCAAGTTCAAATGAAGTGAAGTAACTTCGCTGCAAAGTAATATGTTTGGTTGCACCACTATTAAAGTACCAAATATTTGAATCTACTACAAACGTGCATTGTTCATGAGAAGATGGGTCATAACTTCAAACAGTAGTAAATGCCCATTCTTCATTCTGCACAAGATTAGCAGACTTTATTTTGGGTGTAGAGGCCTTTGCAACAACCATTCTAGCCTCTTTCTTCTTTGCCTCTTTTTCAACCAGTTTTAGACAACTCTTTATGATATGATCATTTCCTTTACAATATCTACAAAATAATTTTTGCTTTTCTATTTTCTTCTCGTCTCTGTCATCCTTCTTGATTGTGCAGAATTAACAGATGTTTCCTTACTAGTAGATGAGCTCCATTTACCTTTGCCCTTTTGACTAGCTACAAAAGCTTGATCTAGAACATGCATAATGGACATGTTCCACCTAGACTGATCTTCTTGCAACAAAATAGAGACTAACTCCTCAAATGTTAAGGCATTTGGATTTCCATTCATCATCAATCGAAGAGTAGAAGCAAAACTCTGACATGAATATGGAAGACCATTCAGAACAGTCTGCATAAGTAAATTGTCAAGCAAGATTTCATTAACAGAAATCAACTGCTCCTTTAAATCTTTGATCTTTGTCAAAAAAGTTTCCATGAAATCTCCCTCATTCATTTGCTCACTCTCCAATTGTTTTTGGAGGTAAGCAACACGTGCCTCATTCCTTTCCTATTATAAAGTTGTAAGTGTACCCCAAGCATCCTTTGCTATTTTGTAGGAGTGAATGTGACGAATAATGGCATGTTTGACAGACAAGGCTATCAATGCATGTGTCGGAGCATCTTTGCAATCCCAACAAAGTTTCTCTACAGTAGGTGCACCAAGAACCGTAGCATGAACAAGAACCTAAAGAATATCACCATCTTCAATTCCATCTGCATCACCTTTAATAATTGTATGTGCATCTGTAATAGGATGTTTTTCAACACCCTACCCAATATTCCATAGTCCTTTTGCAACCAATAACTGATGCATCATATCATCCCATAAAGGGTAATTGGTACCATCCAACTTATCCTCAATAGCCAACATATGGAATACATCACTGCTTTCAACCATGGCCATTGACTAAAATACCTTGATGCACAAAACGATTGTATCTCAGAAAGTTGAATAGATCTACCCTTTTGAGTTTTGCTAAATTTGTATCAAACTTTGAGGTGCTTATATTGACGAATCAAATCCTGTATATATCTTTAGCACAAAAAGATGAAATTGCCTACACAGGTGCTACGATAGTACATTTGGAGGTCCAAATGAGCTTAGATCATGGTTTGGACAACACAAAGTGATGCGGTTTTGAATTCCTAATCACCCTAAGTACGCTCTGACACCCTAGATGAAATGAGAACTTGGCTTTGATACCAATTGTTGGAGTTTGAGGTTTATGGAAGCACGCATGCAACACAAGGAAGAAGAAGAATCTTGGAGCACAACACACAATATTGAATGTATTACCAAGAGAATGTACAAAGGTAAGTGACCCTTTATAGTTATAGGCATACATACAAGGCGAGGGAAAAAACCTCCTAAAGAGGGAAAAAAGTGCCTTGGTGGTCCTAGTGTGCTCACACACATCACCACCTATATATATCAACAATGAGCTTGTACAACCCATGACATAAAATGCTAGAAGCAATAATAACATCACCATTTAAGAAATCATGAATTGTACACCTATCATCAATAGATTTGACAACCAAGCCAATATTGGCTAATGTTGAAATTCGCAACAGATTTTTCTTCATCCTTGGTACATACAAAGCATCTAAAAATGTGAAAGAACTACCATCAACAATAGTCAAAATGATCTTACCAAATCCCATTAAAAGATGATGATTTGTTAGCGCATATGATAGTATTCCCTGTAGGGGAAGGCTCAAGTAACTAAAGAAACTACACTGCGAAGCAATATGTTTGGTTGCCCCACTGTCAAAGTACCAAACATCTGAGTCTACATTGCTCATGAGAAGAAGGTTCATAGTTGCAAGTAGCAGTAAATGCCCATTCTTCATTCTACACAAGATTAGCAAACTTTGTTTTAGGTGTAGAGGCCTTTGCAACAACCATTCCATCATCTTTCTTATTGGTCTCTTTTGCATCCAGTTTTGGAAAACTCTTTATGACATGATCATTTTCCTTATAGTATTTGAAAAAATATTTTTGCTTTTCTATTTTATTCTCATCTTTGTCTTCCTTCTTCGATTGTGCAGCATTAATATATTTTTGTTTGCTATTAGATGTGCTCCATTTTCCTTTGCCCTTTTGACTACCTAAGATTGGTTGATCTACAACACGCATGATCAACCTCTTCTACCTGGATCGATCTTTGTGCAATAAAATAGAGAATAACTCCTCAAATGTTAAGACAGTCGGATTTCCTTTCATCATCAATAGAAGAGTAGAAGCAAAGCTCATATATGAATTTGGAAGACCATTAATAATAGTCTTCACAAGTGAACTATCTGGCAGGACTTCATCAACAAAAATCAACTACTCCTTAAAATCTTTGATCTTTGTTAAAAACTATCCCTATGATCTCTTTCATTCGTATGATCTCTCCAACTGTTTTCATGGGTAAGAAACACAAGCCTCATTTCTTGCCTGATATAAAGAGGTAAGTGTATCCCAAGCATCCTTGGCTATTTTTCAAGAGCAAATGCGATGGATAATGGCATGTTTGATAGAAAAATCGATCGATGCATGTGCTTGAGAATCTCTACCATCCCAACAAATTTTTCTCTATAGTGGGTGCAAGAGGAACTATAGCATGAACAAGAATTTGAAGATCATCGTCTTCAATGCCATCTGCATCAACATCAAAAAGTATATTTGTAGGTGTAGTTGGATGTTTTTCAACAACCTTCACAATATTCCATGCCCCTTTTGCTACGAATACATGATGCATCATATATTCCCACAATAGGTAATTTGTACCACCTCAATAGTCAACATATGGAATACATCATTGGTTTTCGCCATGGCTAACAACCAAATTCCTTGATGCAGAAAAATGATTGTATCTCAAATGGTTGGACAGAAACACCCTGTCAAGCTTTGCTAAACTTGTAGTATATTTTGAGACATTTGTAGTGGCAACTTGAAACATGTATATATGTCTGCATATTCATTACGATAGTGCATTCAAAGGCCAAGATGAGCACAAATAAAAAATTTGATGCCACAAAGCAAAGCCATTTTGAACTCTTGATCACCTCGAGTGCTCACGAATCTTCATACGATTCTAAGATTGGGACTAGAGGACAATGTCCTAGATGAGCGGGACCTACTCTGATACCAATTGTTGGAGTTCAAGGTCTACAAAAGTACACCAACAAAACAAGGAAGAAGAAGAAGAAGCTTGGCGCACAACACAAGAACGAATGTATTACCAAGTGAATGTACAAAGATAAGTAACCCATTAGGGTTATAGGCATATTTACAAGCCAAGGGAAAAAACATCCTAAAGAGGGAAAAAAGTGCCTCGACGGTCCTATGAGTGTTCATACAAATATATCAATAGGGTAAGGTTAGAAAATCAAGTACAACATGACATGTTGTAGACTCATCCTTGGTACATGTAAGCAAGCTCCTAAAAACTCTTTAAAAGAAGGCTTCAAAAATAGAGAACATGAATGTTGTGTATACAACTCACCTCCCATCCTTTATATCCTCTTGCACTTGAAATAGCAATGATCTAGGATGCTCTAGTGTGGACATGTGGCCATCATACACAATCATTCCCATTAACTTTCAAATACCTTAGGATATCTCCCAAGCTATGGACCTTGGCTATGACTAGCTCTTGTCCCACACACACACATGATGGTCATTGTATACCAATGTCTAACACTCTCTCCCCCTTTTAAAGATCATTTTCATAAATGATCAATAAAGGAAATTACTTGCAAACTAGAGATTTTGATTCCTAACTAGATTTTGTAAGCGGTCATCCTCTCCAGGCTACTAAGTACTCTTGGATGCCATGGTTTCTCAACCGTTTCTGTTTCAGATCTAGTATCCTATCTGGAGAATGATATGTGATGTCACTTTCGTGCAAAGAAACAATACCCTCTATTAGATTATTTTCCCTATAAATATACTTTCTAAGTTTACTAACATGAAATACTGGATGGATTCTACAATATAGAGGAGGCTCTAATCAGTAAGCAACATCATTAAGCTTCTTAATCATCTTTCAAGGTCCACAAAACCTTGGTGAGAGCTTAGTGCATTTCCCTATGGATAGTGAAGTAGATCTAGCTAGCATTTGAAGAAAAACTCTATCTGATTCTTCAAAGATTCTAGGAAATCTCTTCTTGCCATCATATTCTTTTGCCCTATCAACTTCTTTTTGCATATTTGCTTTTAGCTATTTCTAAATTTGCTTGAAGATTTTCTAGGAACTCCAAAGCGCTACGAAATTTCTTTGGCATTCCTAAAGTATTGGGAGCAATGGGATTCATGCCATAATTCATCTCAAGAGGAGACATTTCTATCACTTTATGAGGTCTTTTATTATAAGAAAACTCTACTAATGGCAAGTAACTATTCAAATCTTTTTGTCTCTTAGATACATATGCCCTTAACATGTCCTCTAGAATCTAGTTGACCCTCTCAGTATGAACATCTGTCTATCCATGGTCACACACTACTCATTTTCAATGATACTTTACGCTTGTCAAATACAACCTTCCAGAAGTGTCTTGTGAATTTAACATCCCTATCTAAAATTATGGATGTTGATAACCCATGCAATCTGAAGACACGTTGGATAAATAGCTCCACTATTGTGGAGCTTCTATCGTCTCCTATGTAGGTATGATGTGAGATTACTTTCTCAATCTATCTACCACTACTAGGATAGCATCATGCAGCTTTGGGGTCTACGGTAACCCCATTTTGAAGTCCATGGATACACTATCCTAGTTGTGATATGGAGTCTATAAAGGATGTAAACAACCTAGTGTCTTAACCCTTTCACCATGTTGACCTGACACATAAAGCATTGTTGAACATATGTGTGAGCATATCTAGCTAATCCATGCCACCAAAATGTTCTTCTAACAAGTTGAATAGTCTTGTCAACACTAGGATACCGGGCACGATGAATAGTCTTCTCAAATCTTGGGAATCTAGTATGCAAACCTTTCCTTTATGTTTAATTATCCCATTATCCATTGAGAAATTGGAAGATAGACTTGACTTGTTTGCTTCATTATGGGAAGAGACAACTTAAACTGCCTTGTCTCCTATAATAGAGTCATCATTGATGGCTCTAATGATTCATAACAAGTGTGGATCTTCCACATGTGCTTCCTTTATTTCTTGATGCGATGAGCTTTCTAGAACTATGTCACTCTAGCACAATGGTGAGTACCAACGTGATGAGACTCACCTCATAAATGTCAATCTGCCAAGACGTGAGGACTGGTATGAAGACCGTGAGAAAGTGATGGCACAAGCGTGTGAGTGAAAGCACACAAGCATGCATACACATACACACACACGTGCACAAAGTAAGAGCAAAGTGGAACAATGGAAGATCTTTGATTACAAAAAGAACTCTCTTACAAGGCTCAAATCTACAACAAGCTAACCCCAAAAATGAGCTCTCTAGCTCTTTTTATAGTTATTTTAGTGGTTTTGGCCCTGTCCAGACCTAGTGTCTGGCCTAGTTAAAATTAGGTTCTAGGGCTTGTTTAAGGGCGCAAACGGAGTCAAAACGTTGTGAAAATTGGTAGGGTGATACTTCTAATACTCCTCAAGCTCGAGGACTCCTTGTCTTGAAAAAAATGGAGTTACAAAAATGGAAAATGGTATTTACAATGGTTTTTCGAGATAAAAATCACTATTTTTATAGAGATTTCTTCTGAAAATTTGACATGTGCTTCCTGGGGCTCCCTACATGCTCCTTCTTCTTGTGTGTCCACTTCCTTGATGTGCTTCTATGCTTATGCTTGACCTTGACTGTCAACACTATGCTTGTGCTTGACCTTGAATGTCAACACTCCCCCCCCCTCTTGAGTCTGTCGTCCCTGACAGACCCTTGTTGTAGTGGTTGTTCAATGTAGTACTTTGAGATGTAGAGTTCCTCATGTCTCCACCAGAGCGGTCTATCTTCCACCTGTAGTGGGGTCGCTTGTCCCATTCTTCACGTTTAGTCCCTCTATATATACTTCTTCCTTGATTCCAGCATGAGAGTGTATTGTTGAGCTTTTAGCAATTGTGAGCTGCTCAAAAGAGATTATCACAGTTGATTGTGAGTCTCAGTGGCGGATTGCTTTCTTGCTATTGTTGTTGTCACCTTGATGTCCTCTGGCTTTCAAAGATGGCTTCCCTAGTTTTCATGCCAAGTACTCATGACCCATACTGACTGATGGGTAAGTGCATTAGTGCATGGGTTGGATGAAGAATGTGCTTTGTGCACGGCCTTGTAATGTAGCCCTATGCATGCATACTTGGGAAATGCATTGGAAGAGTTATGGTGCAAGACATTGGGTCTTGAGCTAAGTGCTCAAGGATATGCCTACGAAGAGGTTTCCTAATCGATCATGGTTATAGTGTTGTTGAAGCATACAATTCTTGCCATGGTGAAAGGTTCGTCGATCTTCATCTCTTCGTCGTGGTGATTGACCATTGGCTTGTCTTTCTTGTTGATGGATGTCCTTTTTGATGTTTCACTTTACGAGATTCTTCAAGCGCATAGTCTTGTCTCTCAATTTTTTCCTTTTTTTCTTTTTTCCCTTTTCTGTCTTTTTTTTTTGCTCGTGATGGCATAAAACAAGAAGAAAGAGGTTAGTATCAATAAAATATTTTACATATGGCAAGTGTGTCTCATGTTCCTGTGTTTTCTCAATGGTGTCTATGCAGGACCGTGTAATGTGGCCCTATACTAATGCATACTTCGGAAATGCATGACCTAAATGGTGCAAAAGACAAGGTTATGCCAAAGGCACATGGTTGTTGTTGGTCAAGGCTTCTGATGTTACTTGTAGACTTGATGCAGTCTTTGTTTGGAGGTGACGATTGGATCTTGAAATGATGTAATCCTCCCTACAGGGATCCATTTTAGAATAGTAGTTGGCCTTATAGAGATCACCTCTGGTCTCTTCCTCTTTGGATGGTTGCTGAAACTTGGTGTCCAGCCTGGTTGGCTCTTCGATTTTGGAAGTTACTAGTACTTTTTGCTTCCAAACCCATATCCTTGATGATTGTCTTCTTACTTTTGCCGAAGGGTTGAGTTTATCTTCTGTTGCTTTTTGTGCTCGGTTCTTACCCTTTTCTCTCCTTGGCTTCTTTGTTGAGACCTTTTGCATGGAGGAGAGCATAGGCCGTTGTGCATGTAAGAGTGCTTTGGGAACCCACATATGTAATCACCCTTGTTGAGCTACAACTAATTTTTTTGGTACCCAAATTTGTCGAAGACCTTTTGGTTGAGCTTATCCTAGTTGCTTCGTTCTTGTTTTTCCATGGTTGTCTTGCCTGGGTGGGAATTGTGATGGCATGGCTAGTGGTTGCTCTCCTTTTTGTACCCAAATATGCTTTATGCCCAGAACTACTTTACTCTTGAAATCTCTTTGTCTGTTTGATATACGAGTCGTCTTGTACTGTCCCGCTTGCTTCTAAGGTTGAACTACTATGGATGCTTTACTCTTCAAAGAAGAAGGAGGGTATGCTTGCCTTCGCGGCTGTCCTTCCCTGATTGAGTCCTTTTGGATCATAGAGCTTTTGACACATACAACATCTTGTTCGTGAAGATTAGTCTTAGAGGAACTAAGAGAGTGTGTGGTGCCATGATCTGTGAGCATGCAGTTCTCTAATTCTAATGTAATGCATTGTTCATGTGCCCAAACTTGAAGAAGTTGACTTCTTAGGTTCAAGTTGACTGCATGGTCATAAATCCAATCTTGACCCAAGACAAATGGCTCGGTAAGGTCCTCATCATGACACACTAGCATTTTGACTTTCATTGGAACATCTTGAAGGTAGATGGGAAGTTCCACCTCACCCAAACAAGGGGTTTCCACACCTCCCAAACCTATGAGATAGGCTTCTATGGTCTTGATGTTCAATTGTAGGTCTTGGCAGTATGAAAGTCTAACTGAACTAGTTGCTGCACCCGAGTCAACCGAGGCTCTCACAGTCCTTACACTCTTTCCTCGTCCTACCTCCACAGTCACAAAGGGGCATCGATCGATTATGCGAGAAGTAATTATGCTCGATTTTTGGCACATGTCCATGTGATATTTTGGGGCTTTCGGGTTGACATCTAGGCCTAGTCACCTTAACTTATTTCGCCTAATGTGCTCTCTAGCCTTTGTCTATGCTTCTTCTCTGACCCTCACCTCCTCTTCTTTTTGCTTATTAGTAGTGTTGAGTCTCATTAACATATCCTCTATAAGAGGTTCTTGATATAGCTTGACTTGACATCTACTAATATAGTTTGGGAAGATGTCACCTTCTAGAGTGGCCAATTGAACCGCACCGCTAGTGGAAATTCTATTAATGATTATGGGTCCATATCCTCGTTTCTCCAATTTTCAGGCATGCTGCTTTTGTGTATAAACCAACACTAGATCTCCTTCTTTCAATCCTTTATCCTTGATGTTTGCATCAAAGTATACCTTTTGTCTTTTCTTTGCAGTATAGATGCCTACTACCGCTTATAGCCTTGTCTCACCCAAGCGTTCTAGATCAAAGATCCTAGAGGACAATTTATGTTCATTCCACTCGCATTCTTGTGCTAATTTCAAAGTTGGGATTAGGAAGTCCAATGGTAGAACCGCATTTTGGCCAAAAGCATCTGAAAAGGGGTGGCATTGAGTACTGTTTTGTAGGCAACTCGGTAAGCCCAAACAACATGATGAAGCTGTTTGTCCCAATCAGAGCGTTTATAATTTACAAGTTTTTCCAATATGTTACTAGGATCTTATTCGTGCTCTCGGTCTGTCCATTATCTTGTGGATGATAGGGGGCAGACTTCTTATGTATTACTAAGAATTCTAGGAGAAGGTTTTCAATAACTTCCTTCAAGAAGTGTGTACCTCTATCACTTACTACTCTATTGGTAACCCATATCTGGTGAACACGTTCTCAAATAAGAACTTAGCTCTCATTTGAGCATCATTCTTTGTCATGGCTTTTACTTCTACCCACTTTATAAGGTAATCTATGGCTACAATAATGTATTCGGCATGGGAGTTTCTTGCTGGGGATTAATGGGACCTACAAAGTCTATACTCCATTTTGAAAATGCACGTCCTCCCATCATTGGCCTCAAAGGCGTTTCATCTTTTCTAATCGGATATTGCACATGTTGGCATGTGTCACATTTCTTCACATAGGTATGTGCATCCATATGAAGAGTGGGCCACCAAAGTCCTGAGAATAGAGTAGTCTTAATTACTCGGTCAGGCCCAAAGTGTTTGCCTGCAACACTGCTGTGTGCAGTTTCTAAGACTTTCAAATAGTCTGATTTGTGAATGCGCAGTCTTAGGTAACCATCTTTTCCTCTTCGGTATAGGTTGTCTCCAACTAAGGCATAGTCTTGAGCCTCTTGTTCCAAGCTTCGTTTCCTTGCTAGACTAGTTGGGTAATGTTCTCGATCTTATGAATTCTACCAATGGAGTGCTCCATTCTAGAATTCACGATACATGATAAAGGGTCGCATGCTCCACTGGGGGTCTCTCCTAGCACACTAGACAATTCTTAATCCACTCATGTATTTGTTTGTCCATGCTAGGCCAATACACTCCTAAATGTTTTAGATTTTGCAATGTTCATTGTTTAGAATAGTGATTTCCTAGCACTCCTTCATGGGCTTGTTGCAACTAGCTACTATGTTCATCGTCCTCAAAATAACAAGCTAATACACCTTATGTATCTTGGTTGTACATACTTCCTGCCAATATTTGATATCTTTGTGATTTTACAATTTCTTCTTTGTTCATTTTGACATTTTTATTTGCAGGGCCGAAGGTTAGGACTGGTACCAACTTATTTGCCCATTTAGGAACAACTTCTAAATTGAACAGATAAGCATCAGGTAGCTCATCAGACACTACTTGCAGTGACTCTCCCAAGGTGATGCGAGAAAGGTGATCTACCCTGAGGTGGGTCCTACATTTCCTAACAACCACTTCAAAGTCATATTCCATTAGTAAGAGGAGCCATCTTACTAAGCATCTTGTATTGCAAGGTTTATTGACCAAATATAATAAAGCTTGATGATCAGTGAAAAATTTGAACTTGTTGGCCAAGAGATAGTGTCTAAACTTCTTCACACCATATACCATGCCTAAGCCTTCTTATTTGGTTGTCGTATAGTTTCATTCGACAGCGTTTAGTTGTCTACTAGCGTATGCTATAGGCAGATCTAGATTTCCTTCACCTGTTGGTTGTGCTAGCACACATCTTATTGCATGATTGGATGCATCTACATGGACATGGAATGGCTTATTCCAATCAGGAGTGGTCAGTATTGGTGTTGTGCACAAACGTCTCTTCAACTCATTGAAGGAATTCTCGCATTCGTCGTTCCACTCAAAATTTGTCAACAAGGCATAAAGAGGTTTAGCCATGATTTCATACATGTGGACAAATCTACATATCCACAATGGCCCATAAAGGCTTGTACCTCTTTAACATTTCTTGGCTTGGGCAATTTTGCTACGGCTCTAACTTTGTCCTCATCTGTTGATATTCCATTCTTCAAAAAAATATGACCTAAGATTTTGCCTTGTTGTACCATGAACACACATTTTTCTGGGTTCAAACACACTCGATATTCTCTACACTTGTTGAAGATCTGTCTGAGCTCAGGGATGTGGTATCTTCTTTCTTGGGAATGAGCACATAAATCATCCACATATACTTCTAAGTTCTTTTGCAAAAACTCTTTGAAGATATGACACATGAGCCTTTGGAATGTTGCAGGTGCATTGGTGAGCCCAAATGGCATTATGCAGAATGCAAAGATTCCCCACTCCATGGCAAAAGCTATTTTGTGTTGATATTTTGGGGCAATGGCTACTTGGTTGTAACCTGAAAATCCATCAAGGAAGCTATAAACTTCCTTGCCTGCAACACGCTCCAATATATGTTCTGTGATTGGAAGTGGATAGCTATCTTTTATTGTAGCGACATTAACTTTCTTAAGGTTAATACACACTCGCAACTTTCCATTCTTCTTGGGCACCCTTACAATGGGGGACACCCATTTAGTATGCTCAATCTCATAGATAAATCTAGCTTCAATCAACCTATCGATTTCTTCTTTGGATTTAGTTGCATAAGTGTCACTATATGCGTAAGACTTTTGTTTAGTGGGTTTGGCATCTGTAGCCATGGTGATAGTATGAGAGAAAATTTTTGGATCTACTCCCTTTAAGTCTCTATAATGCCACACAAACATGTCCCTATATTCCCTTAATAGAGCTATAAGCTCTATTTCTTGTCCTCCACTTAGGTCGTCTCCTATGTACGTACATCGCTCTTCGTTCCCTTCAATGGTTACAACAATTTTCTTGGTCTTTTCTTTGTTTTCATATGCTTCTCCTATAATGGCCTCTCTCTTAGGCATTCGTACCAAAAATTTTCGGTCTTTCACTTCGTATTTCTTGAATTTTTTTGGTACTTCGAACAATGATTCCTCCTCTTCTTGTTTCACTGCTTTTCGTTTTTTTTTCTTTTGACCTCCTTCACTTCCTTCCTTTGAATTTACAGTTTTAATGCTTGTGAGAGGTTCTTCTTCTTTTTGGGTAAATACTCCTATATCTTCTAGATAGTGCTTCTCTGAATTAAAGCAATTATCCATCACAATGGACTCTAGATCGTCATCATTCTCTTCTTCTTCTATGAAGTCACTAGGGTCACATTCTTCTAGCAAGGGCTGACACATGAACACTGAAATATCATAACCCTCCCCATCACAATGAGGTGTCCATTGTTCTCCGTTGACAACAATGTCCATGGTGGCCAAGATTTCTGCCCAACCATGAGGCTCAAATTCCTCATCTGGAAATATTATTGGTGTATAGGTTGGGTCGTTAACTGGTCTATCTCCTAGGGGATTTCCTTCTTTTCTTGCTTTGAGGCGTTTTTCCTCTTCCTCTGCAACCTTGCACATCCACAAGTGAGTATCTTCATGCATCCATGATGGTTCATGTGAACTTCCAGAATGCACGGAGATAGAATCTTCTGTGGCACATCTCTAAAGGTATAATCCTTCAAATTGACCTTTGTTGTGACCCCTAAGTGCTACAAGTATAAGGAGTTAGTTCCCGAATCTTGTACTATTTGCAGTTTTCATAGGAAGGGTCTTCCTAAGATCATCTCATAGACATTATGTTTTTCAAAGTCACATATAGCAAATGTGTGTTCAAACTCTACACCACAAGTGGATAGAGTTATCCCTTCTAGCAATACTAGAGGTCTTTCAACATGGCCATCAGCCATCTGAAACTTCATTCTAGTTGGTCTTAATGTGGTTTTTCCCCATTGCTTCCACAAGGACGTGGTCCCAATTGCAACACCAGCACCTGAATCTATGATCGCTTTGGTTGTGTAACCTTGATAGGTGATTGGAAGATAAGTATTACCTTCTTCACCTTCACTCATGTCTCCGATTTTTTCTAGAGATATCTCTGGTACTTTCTGCTTACGGCTTGCTTTTGGCATATTGTAATCAAGTTCTGGAACCTGATTCACCACATGTTTCCATAGCTCTGGTTTTAGTTTGAGCAGCTCTTCTAGGGTGAGATGAAACTGAACCTTAGTGTTCTTCACGACATCAGCATTCCTTGGAACCACTAAGTCTTCATTTCTTACCAGTATTGTGGGAGCTCTAATCTAAAGAGATTCAGATTCCCATGGGCCTGTGAATTATGGCAACTCTTGTAAAGAATTAGATTCAAAATCTAATCTTTCATCTTCTTGTTGCTCTACTTGATGTCCGTAAATAGATGGAATGTCTTAGGGAAATTGATCATGAAGGTCATCAATTTTAGGAATAGGAGGGGGATTATCCTTCTCCTTGGCCCATTTCTCTTCTTGAATTTCCTGCAAGAACTCTTAAGAGTACTCTTGAATTGAAAAGGGTGTTCCATCATCCACGAAATCATAAACATAAGATTTCGTTGGCGGTGTGCTTCCTCTTTCAACAACTGGTTGAGCCTGTGGCAGTAAAGAAACCTGGGGCTTGTTTACCAACTGCTCTAATCTTTCTAGTAAGCCCTAGAAATGCAAATCCAGTTTGACAGAGTTTGTCTGATTGAATGATTGACTGGTCTTGAGCATAGCCTGGGCTAGCTCTAACATTTTTATGCACATTTTTGTTTGATCAATCTCTAAATCTACTCTAGGGTAGCTCTTGTCTAGGTTTGCAATTGTTGGCCCTTCTTGAAGTCGAGCCTGATAGGCCTTGAACATCATGTCCAAGCCTTCTGGGATTGGATCTACAAGAACAGTCCCTGGTTGTGGTTTATTCATAGTAGGTGGTGGGGTGGGATGAGGTGGAGTGGATGGAGCTTCAGCATGTGAGGGGCTTTGAGATGCAATGTCTTCTATTTTTGTTTTTGCATCTTTTAGGCTTTCTTCTAGTTCAGATAACTTTTTATTCCACTTACGATTGGTTCTCTCCCTGGTATCCTTCCATTTTCTTGTTTTCCTCTTACTAGGCTCTCCTGATTTGCTTGAATCTAATTGATCAGTTAGTTTTGCTTATTGTACAGCTTGTGCCCTAGTAACCACATTTATATATCATGTGTTGTTTGGAAACATTTGGTATTCCAATTACACATTGATCCCTGCATAATTGCTTCAAGGTTCTTTCACCTACATGCCCTAATCTTTTATGCCAAATCTCAAGCTCTGAAAGTGTTTGATCCTTGTAATTGTAGAGTGCAATATTCTTTGTATCTTCTAGCTCAAAAGTAAAAAGTCTGCCTGATTTTTCTCCTTTAGCTATTCTCTTGAACCCATGCTTGGGATCCTCCACAAATGCTCCATATTGGTTGAACTTGACCTGCAAACCTTTTTCCACAATCTGTCCAACACTCATCAAGTTTTTTGTAATGGTTGGTACATATAGTACCCTACTCAACAAGTTCTGATTTCCATCACAAGTCTTAACATTTCCAACTTTAACTATTGAGTGCTTGGTGTCATCACCTCTTTGTACTTGATGCTTACCTCTTGGTTCTTCAAGGTCAGAGAGTAGAGCTACATTGCCAGCCACATGATTTGAGCATCCTGAGTCAATGTAGAAGAGATGGTCATCATTTGTACCTGGTTTTGAGGTCATGTTCATAATCAGAAGAGAATCATCTTGCTCTTCTGTATAGTTGTTGTAATCCTTTCTGGATTTGAATCCTCCTTGATAGTTGCCATTGTAGTTGTTGTTGTAGTTGTTATTTTAGTTGTTGTTGTATCCTTGATGATGGTTGAATCTGCCTCTTGATTGTGAGTATCCACCTCTTTGTTATCCTCTTCCTCTCTGATTCTTGTAGTTCCTGAAACACTCATCTGTAGTATGATTTGGTAAACCACAAATGTTGCATGGTGAGGAGTTATAAGGTCTCCCCCTACCTTGCTTACCTCATCTGCCCCTTCCTCTTGATGATCTACCTCTCCCTACATAGTTGGCTTGGGAGGTAGTGCCTTCATCCTCTATCTTCTTGTTCTTGCCTTTATCTTTAGACTTACTTTTATCAGTGTATAGGGCAGAAGAGCTCTTACCTTTAGATGAGTCTCCATTCTTGTTAAGCTTGGCTTCATGAGTGAACAATTGCCCCATGAGAGTGGTAAGATCTGGAATTTGCATGTCCATGTATAGGTCCATGGTAGTGGTGAAGCTTTCCCATTTTTCATCAGCTTTAATCCCATTGATCACTTGCCTTACTATCTGCTCTTCTTCAATCTCTTCTCCTATGCTTGCTAATTGATCTGTTACATCTTTAATCTTAGTCACAAACTCTGAAATAGCTTGCTTTGGTTGCTTCCTTAGTGTGGTGAATTCAATCCACAATTGGTTTTTTCTGGCCCTTGTGTTGGAAGAAAAATAGGATGACAAGGTTTCCCAAGTCTCTTGGGATGTCTTACATTTTCTAATATGTGGCAAAAGAAAATCAGAAATGGAGTTGAGTAAGTAAGACCTTGCTAATGCATCCTTGGCACACCATGTGTTGAGCTTTTCATGTTCTTCCTTTGTTGGTAGTCCTCTGGTTTTGAATGAAGGCAATTCCTCATCTCCTGAGATGTATCCATAAAGACTCCTTCCTTGTAGGTATGTCTTCATCCTTAGAGACCATGCTTGATAATTGTTCCTGTCCAATTTATCAATAAATGAAGGAAAACCATCTCCCATTTTACCTTGACTTTGCTCTGATACCACTGTTGGGAATGATGGATGGACACTTCAAGATGATGAGTAGGTACTTCCAAATCCTGCTTTGTACCAGCCCTTTGATGCTTCAGAGTTGATAAGTGGACCCTTTTAGCTTTCCAATGACACCATAAAATCGCCTATGTACTTTGGAAATGATGTATGAAAAGATAGAATCAAAACAGACAACTTTGAACTTCAAGTCTTCAAGAAAAGCTTCTATTTTTGACAATACACCTGTTGTACCTTTTGCTCAATATGACCAGCACAGTAGGAATTGGAAAAATTCCTTTTAGGGGTATCTAATTAACTTAGCAAGCTAACTATTCCAAGTGGAATTACTTAAAAAGATTAACTATGCTCTAAGAAATCAATTTAGTAAACCTTTACCCCCGATATTTTAGGACTATTGTAGACTTCGACCAGTGATCACTTCAACAAACTTTTCCCTGAAATGGCTAAACAGAAATTCTTCAACTTTTGATGTCATGTAGACAACGTTGATCTGGTTCCAACAAGCTATAGATCTTTGAATTTGGTGAAGAAATGAGTGAGATATGATCTCCACAAGTTGACTGACTTTCAGGCACTATGACAGAGAACTCAGAAATGAACAATGTAGATATATGTATTAATGAACACTATTGTACAATGCCATAGGCATGAATATCATTTCCTAATGGTGTAGACAGGTGTGGCATAGAGTGTAGGCTTTACACACACTCAGAAAATGAGACTGAGAAGCTCGGAAAGTGGTTGAGTTCAAAGTTTGAATTTGAATTCAAACTTTGGCTCTCTATAATCATGCTCCTACATCCTAGGAGATATTCTCTCTAATTGATTGATTCTTTACAACTAATAAAATCCACGACTCCCTTGGGTAGGTGGTTACAAAGATTCTAAGTCAATTATGACTTTTTTAAAGAGTAAATGGGTAATTATCTTCTAGCATTGGTTTCCATGCTTCTCCATATGTGTATGGCCCAGTAGCCAAATGTGTAGGCTTGTGAATTACACCAACAAGCTAGCATTAAGACCCACAAGGATGAAGCTACAAATGGTTGATGGACACATTGAGAAGCCATTGGGCTTACTAGAAGGTATATCTCTCACCAGTTGTGGTGTAGAGTTTGAACATAATTTTGCCATTTGTGATTTTGGGAAAAATCATGCTTACAAGATGATTTTAGGAAGACCATTCATGCGTCAGTTGCAAATCATACAAGATTGGGGAACTAATTCTTTGTACTTGCAACATTTAGGAGTGACAACTAAAGTCAACCTTAAAGACTATTCCCATCAAGATGTACCCCCAATACAATGGAACACCATCCATAAGGCACAAGAAGAAACAGAGTCGGTACACTCATTGGAATCAGACCCCTCATGGTTGCACGAGGATACTCATCTATGGATGTGTAAAGTGGCCAAACAAGAGGAAGAATGATTAAAAGCCAGAACTTTAGGTTCAGAACGACATCCACGAACTCTTCAAGACCCAGCTTATGCAACTATAGTATTTCCAGACGAGGAATTCAAGCCTCACGGTTGGGTAGAAATCTTAGCTACGATGGACATAGCAGTGAATGAAGAACAATGGACCCCTCATTGTGATGAGGATGGATACGACATCTCCATCTTTATGATTGAACATGTTGAGGAAGACTTTATCCTAGAAGAGTGCATGAAAGTGACCCAAGAACCAGAAGAATCGAGTGATGAGGACCTATAATCCATCATCATGGAACCCATCTATTCCATAGAAGAGGAATATCTTCATTTTGTAGAAGCCAAAACACCTGAAGAGGAAAAGGAAAGTCAAATGGAATGACATGAGCCATCTATAAAAGATACAAAAAGTAAGCAGAAGAAGAGAAAGAAATTACCTAAGACAGAAGAAGAGGTAGAACCACTCATGGAAGTACTTGAGAACTTCAAGAAGTATGAAATAGAAGATAGATGAATCATGGTATGAACGCCTAAAAGAAAAGTTAACGTTGGAGAAGTATATGATAATCGAGAGAAAACCAAAAAAATCATAGTTACCATGGAAGGAGAGAAGAAAAATGTACATACATAGGGCATGATTTGACCAGTGAAGAAGAAGAAAAGTTAATTGCCCTATTGCGTGAATATAGAGATGTGTTCCCTTGGAGTTACAAAGACTTGAAAGGAGTAGAGCCAGATATATGCTCCCATAGACTCCTTATGACTCCAGATGCCAAACCTATAAAACAAAAACCATACATGTACAATGATAATTACCCTGCTAAGATTAAAGAAGAGATAGACCATTAATAGAAGCACGATTCATTTACGAAATTGAGCATAGGGAATGGGTATACCCCATTGTGGTTGTGCCCAAGAAGAATGGAAAATTGCGCATGTGTATTAAACTTAAAAAAGTTAATGCCACCATGATTAGAGACAGTTATCCTCTTCCTATCACGGAACACTTATTAGAAAGAGTTGTGGTCAAGGAAGTTTATAGCTTTCTTGATGGTTTCTCAGGCTATAATCAAGTAGCCATTGCTCCTGAAGATAAGCATAAGATGATTTTTGCCATAGAATGGGGCAACTTTGCATTTTGTTTGATGCTATTTGGGCTAACTAATGCACCTGCCACTTTCCAACGACTTATGTGTCATGTCTTTAAGGAATTCCTACGAAAGAATTTGGAAGTTTATGTCGATGACATATGTACTCATTCGAATATGAGACAGACTCATATCGTAGAACTAAGGCAAGTATTTGACAAATGTCGAGAATATCAGGTCTGCTTGAACCTAGAAAAGTGTGTTTTCATGGTCAGGCAAGGCAAAATTCTAGGACACATTGTGTCAAAGAATGGAATTTCGACAGATGAAGAAAAGGTGAAAGTAATTGCAGACCTACCCAGACCAAAAAATGTAAAAGAAGTATAGGCTTTCATGGGCCATTGTGGATATTATCGATGAGTATACACATGTATGCTCTCATAGCCAAGCCTCTGCACTCTCTTTTGACCACGTTTGAATGGACAGATGAATGTGAGAACTCATTCAATGAACTTAAATGGCGCTTGTGTTCAACACCAATATTAACAACCCCAGTTTGGAGTAATCCATTCCATGTACATGTGGATGCATCCAACTATGCCATAGGATGTGTGTTGGCACAACCTACGAACGAAGGCAATATAAATCTCCCTATAGCATATGCAAGCAGATAGTTGAATGCAGCAGAAAGGGATTACACCACTATAGAACGCGAAGGATTAGGAATGATCTATGCGGTAAAGAAATTCAGGCATTACTTGTTGGGAGATAGTTCAAGTTCTTCACGGATCATCAAGCATTGTTATACTTAGTGAATAAGTCTTGTAATACCGGATGACTGATACGATGGTTTCTATTACCCATGGAATACGACTTTGAAGTAGTAGTCAGGAAAGGAAAGACCCACCTTAGAGCTGACCATCTCTCAAGAATAACCATGGGAGAAGCTCCTCAAGGAATAGCGGATGAACTACCAAACACATACTTGTTCAATCTTGAAATAGTACCTGAATGGGCTAAGCTGATTGTCCCTATTCTCACATTTGGACCCAAGAATCCTAGGATTAAAATCAAAGAAGAAGAGATTACCACGTCACAAAGATATCAAATAATAGAAGGAAGTATATATAAACAGGACAATCAGAAAATTCTCACTTGTTGTGTAGACAAAGTAGAATACATGAATTGGTTGCAATTAGCACATGTAGGTGCATTAAAGCAACATCATTAAAAACATGGTACATTGTGGACTCTGCATAGACTAGGAGTATATTGGCCTTCTGTTGAAGCAGATGTCTACAAGTTGTGTAGAGAATGTCCTGTCTATTGTGAAAGACCACCGGTAGAACATGCCACTTTATATCATATGTCTCTCACACCACAATGGAGTGAACCTTTAGTAACATACTTGAGGACAAAAACATTCCCTCAAGGAATGACTTTAGCAAGACAATGAAGTCTAGAGCAGGAAGCTCAAGACTACTCACTTATTGGCGACAGCCTATACAAACAAGGAAGAGACATATACCTATGACAATGTGTTCATCAGAGCGATTCTTTGAGTGTATTAGAGATTGCACACAAAGGTGTTGCAGGAGGTCATTTTGGCCTTGATAGGATAATCAAAGCCATACTATTTGCAGGATTATGGTGGCCCACTCTTCACATGGATGCACATACCTATTTAAGAGATGTGATCTGTGCCAAAGAACTCAGTTTCCTATTCGTAGAGATGAAATGCCACTGAAACCCATGATGGGAGGACGTGCTCTTTCCAAGTGGGGCATAGATTTTCTAGGACCCATTAACCCCCAGCAAAAGGTACTCATGCTGAATACATCATAGTTGCGATAGATTATCTTACCAAATGGGTAGAGGCTAAGGCCACAAAAAAGAACGATGCACACACGACTGCAAAATTCTTATTTGAAAATGTTTTTACAAGATATGAACTTCCTATAGAGATAGTGATCGAGCAAGGAACTCACTTTCTAAACCAGATCATTGAATATTTGTTACAAGATTTTATGGTGATTCACAAGAAATTTGCACCATATCATCCTCAGGCCAATGGTCAAGTAGAAAGCAGTAACAAGATCCTTTGTAATGTACTAAGGAAACTCATGAACAACAAATGTTCATATTGGGACAAATAGTTACACTACGCTGTTTGTGCATATCGAGTGGCCTACAAGACTATACTCAATGCAACTCCCTTTCATATGGTTTTTGGTCAAAAGGTTGTGCTTCCTTTGGACTTTTTGATGGCCACCCTCAAAGTTGCACAAGAACATCAGCGGACCGGACATGAATTATCGTCAAGAATAATGGACTTGGAACGATTATGAGAAACCAAGCTGAAAGCAACAACAGGTATATACCCAACAAAGAAACGGTAGAAAGCCTATTTTGATGCACATGTGACAGACAAAGGCTTAAAGAAAGGTGATTTAGTCCTAGTGTATACGCTGAAACAACATGCACAAAAATTAGGAAAGCAATGTTATGGACCTATGATCATTAACAAACTCTCGACAAGTGGAGCGATACAATTACCACCCTAGAAGGAGAGGTAATGCCTAATTACATTAGTGGTTTTAGAGTCAAGCTTTATCAGGAACATCTTACTGAGGATATGCTTAGACAACTCACTATGGCAAAGAAGCATAAGGAGGAAGAAGAGAATATGCGCGGAAGCTCAGGCAGAAGCTCTAGAACGCATTAGCGCATGCAATTAAGAAGATAAGGACTAGGGAGAGAACACTATAACCATCTGGAAACAACACCTAGATATCTCATGGCCATGTGTTAAGCAAAGTCAATTACTCATCCTAGCATAGTGGATAGGAGACCATTCATTACAGTCAGGCTAGAGCACGGCAACCCTCGCCACGAGCTTAGGGCCTTAATTGATTCGGGTGTTGTGACCAGTGTGATTAGATGGTCCCACTATAAGGACTCAGGAATAGATATGCGGCCAATTGAGGCATACCTCATAGGGCTAGGAGGCATGGAAACCCCTTGCATGGGCGAGGTGGACCTTCCTATCCTCATACAAGAAGTGACCATGATAGTAAAGCTCCTTGTGTGCCATGACGATGACCTGATAGAACCCCTAATCCTTGGCCAAGATTGGCTATATGATCACTCAATGGACCTAAATCTTAGACAAGGCTCCTTGTAGATTGGAACCTTAGACCAGTAGTAAGTGATACCGCTTGACTTCCCTAACAACACTCCTCTTGAGGTATGTAACCCTAGGCCCTATGAAATGATTGCTACAGAGGACATGACGATCTTTGGTCAAATCCATCGGCTAAGCATGCTCCTTCCAAAGTCAACCCATGAGAGGTTGGCAATGGATACTTGCTAGATAGGAGGGTGTTAGGAGATCTTCCCCTGGTCTTCCATCTCTAGAAAAATGGGGACCATCAGCAGTCAGGTGGGTTACATCAGTGGTCAGGTAGAGTGCATCAGTAGACAGATGGGCACAATAGCCTCCGATGTCCCCTCCTCCACACTTACTATGGACTAGCCTAGATCTGTGGTATAGAATGCCTCACTTCCTAACAGACAAGTTTCGCAAGTGTTGGACCTCCCTTCTTTTCCAAAGCAGAGTGTCAACCACACCTCTCACCCTCAACCACGAAAGAGTCAACCACGACTGAGGAACCCAAACCGACGACCATACAAGATGGCACAAAGAAGGCAGTAATATCAACATCACAAAGCAAGCAACATGAGACAAATATGGGTGCCAAAAGGATAGCAAGTGCCAACGATTTCCAACAACACAGACAACGATATGCAGAAGTCCAAGCAGAAGCAGAGTCAGCATCCAACATCTCCTTGAACTTCTTCTACCTAGATGATGACTTGACAGATCTGGATCGCCAAGAAGTGCCTCACCAATCGACCCACACCCACGCAAATCTAGGTACCCAAAAATTGTATTATAGCTCAAACTTCAAGCCACATAACATATACCCCTTTGAAATCTCTTCACCCATCGACAGAAGAGTACCACCCACTCAACAACTCTTAGGAAGTGGATGCCGAAATGTATCCAGAAGCCTCCTCATGATCCTTCGTACAACATAACACCCACCTCAACTAACCCCTACCTTTGTAATAATTCAATCACAACTAAACTCTGTATAAATTCACCCACACTAACCCACTATCACTTGTAATGCAAGACTCATCAAAAGCAATGTATGCATTATCTAAAGCATGTAGGTGTCTAGTGACCTGCATTAGTTTTTGAAACTCATTACATAAACCACTTCACGACACTCGACTACACGGGTTACACATTGGTTATGGAAAGGGATTGCAATTTCACCTTATTGGGATCCTAATTAATTTCCATACTAATGTGTTAATCTTTTATAGCAGATCACCAACACCCTCACTTCAGGTCATCATGCAAGCAGAAGGACCCTCCACAGTTGGGCCCAGTGCACCAATCACCAACTTTGGTAACCTATTAGCTAAATCTTACCCTACCTCACAACCTCCAGAGTTTCAGGGATTCCCAAGACCAATGCCCATAGATGATCCTCCTATGGGGTACACAAAAAAATTTCATAGCAATTCTCATCGGTTCCAAGGTTTAGCAGGAGCCTTAGCAGACGCAAACTTTATCTTTGATGCCATGCTGAGTTTTGAAAATATCAAGTGGGGCAGGTACCAGTTTTTCTCAAGAGAATTTGAAGAGCTTCAAAATTCGGAAGAGTTAAAGAACATTTGGGCTAGAGCTGGTTTTACGGAATATTTCAGTGATCCATTGCCGAAACCTGACTTCTATCGATGCTACTACTTGGTGTCTACACTTCAAGCCTTCAAGAATAAGGATTTGCCTAGTAAATGACCCCCCTTACAAGAAGTTTTATCTTTCAAAAGATCTCATTCGGGCAGTGATTAAGATCCACGGGACTCACACGTCGATAGAGGGCAAAAGGCTTATCCTAGAGCCGATGAAGCGTGGTGATGTTTTGAAGTGGGCGGATATTTTGGCCATTACACTTGAACTCTCTAAGCCATTACGCATATGTATGCAACATTTTGCGTTTCCAGCCCAAGATCATTTTACTATCCCACAAAAGTGCATCTAGTTTGGTTTGTATTTGGCCACTACAGGACCCCAAACCATAGATTTGGCTAGTTGGATTATTGATTAGTTGTATTTAGCTCAACAACGATGGGAACACAAACATGTCATCCACGGCTGTTGTGCCCTTACTCGAATTGTCTACATGTGTTTGGCATATGATTTGCCCATAGAACGTGTGATGGCTAGTGAAGAATTAAAAGCATTCAAAGGAACCACCAAGAAGGCCAGAAAAGCTAGCAAAGGTTGGGCAGACAAGCACATGTGCGGTTCTATCCCATGCTTGCAAGTTCCAGAGTCCTCGTCGCCTCAGCCATCCCCACAATAGTCTCCAACTGAACCCCCCGCACATGTGGAACCCATCTGTATACACCTTTCATGACTTGTTATCATTGAAGGTACTACCAGTGTGGTGACTTCTCAAGCAACCACCATTCAGGAACCTACCACTACAGTAGGAGAACTTCCCACCACTATCGGTGCAGAAGCCTTTACTTTCCCTATACCTAAGTTGGAGGCAGAACCAACGAACACCACCTTTGATTTTGAAATGCATTATGCTTTCTCCAGTGAATTCCAATTTTCAGAAGGGCACTTTTTCTTGCACGAGTATGAACGACCAAGTTACCTGACCACACCCCCTGATAAACCACAAGAACAAGTAGTCTCTAGCTCAGAAGATGAGAGAACAGAAACCGACAATGAGGATGGTGATGATGAAGACACGCAAGTTAGGCACGACTCTCAAGAGGACATGCAGAATGATGAGCAAGAGCAGCAAACCAAAGCTTAAGGTGATACAAGTACACATGAAGATGACACGTTCGAAGCTTCCGCCTACACTTTGGAAATCAACAAACTATATCACACTATGCAATGAGTCTTGGCATGTAGACAACTATCCAAAGCAGAAATTCAAGCAATTCTCGATCAAAAACTCACTACTAGAGGTTTTGAAGAAGCTTTCATTCAAGGCTTCTAGGAATTAGTTAAATCAATCGGAACCAATAAAGCACCACGTTATTTACATAGGAAACCACTACCAAAGTTTGACCCATGATGCATTCGATTACTCTACAAGCCAGGTCAGTATATTTGTGTACCAATAGATACCCCATCTTCACACCATGCCAGGGAAGCTCGACTTATTCCGGAAACCCAACTTGAAGAAGCGACCATAGTTATCGACTCCCCACCTCATCCTTCCATTGTAACTTCGACTACCATCATCGATGTACCCACCACCCCACCTGCTCCTCTTTCACCTCCCGTCCATCCAGTTTCCCCAGTACACCCCACCTCACCTAGATCATCCATGTTTATAGAAAGTACTGTAGAAGAAGCCCTCATTGCCTCAACCCCACAAAGTCTTCCCGCAACCCTTCCACCTAACCTTCCCCCTATAGATCCCACCATTCCACCCAATCCCTTTATTACTCCATCCTTTTCTTCTTTTCCCATCCCTCCACGGCCTATATTCCCATTTCCCCCTCCAATGAGCTTCTCACCAGTCTCACCTCCCTACCCCACTGTATTCCCTCTATCCTCCCCTCTCCACCAAGCAATCCATGAAACTCAATCTGTAATTTACTCGTCTACCTTTGTAAATCTAGTATTCACACCCACTCATGCACCCACTATGACACCACTCTTCACAGTCACTGCACTCGACACCACGTCCAATGACATGGACATTTCACCACCCATCACACCACCACTCACATCACCTATTTCACCACCCCATTTAGGCACGTCACACTTCTCCATGGTCACCACTGCATCCACCTTCCCATTCCCCTTTACCCTTCCCCTTGCATCAACACCCACACCCATAGCATCTTCACTCACTACACCATTAATATTGTCACCCATGATCGACACCGCTTTTCGCCAGATGTTTTCTTGCATGACACAAGTTAGAGATGAATTCGCATCTCTTGGGACTAGCTACCAGGCATTGTAAAAAACAAGCACAGCATTACAGGCATAATTAAACTCTTTAACCATCGAGAAAGGCTCCCTTAATGCATGCTATCAAGAGCTACACGAGGCCTACCATTCCCTCAAACTAGAAAGCAAACAGAAGAGGAAGGAAGCCATTACCAATATTGACAACCTTTTACGGGCTCAAACAATACAAAATGCTACTCTCACTAGAAATATGGGATTGTTACGATGCCACCTCATAGTGGCTAAGGAAGAGAATCAACCATTGCAGGAATAGAATAGAGAAAAACTCAAAGCAACTTTGGATCGATCGGATGAACCCCTGAGTCCCAGTCGCTTTAAAGCAGTACCCTCTGAATCTATGCATATATTATTAGAAGATCATGCAAGACTCTTAGAGGATTATGAAAATATGAATGAAGCATATCAGAAGCTACAAAACAACCATAAATTGCTACTGTTGCAAACACCTGTGCAGCAACCACCACCAGCTCCTAAAGTCACACCTACAGAGATTATAGAGGAACTCAATACTTTATGTGTTGAGGTACTTACTCTTTAGGCATATATTGCTACTTACTATGAGCCTCCTAGGCTAGATTCCCCACCTGAACTTCCGGCTGATGAAGAAACTGTATCTATCTTGGTGGAGGAAACTTATGAAGAGGCCTATGAACCACAATCCATCCCAGGCGGACGTGTCATGAAACTTTTGGACTCCCTATACCCGCATGGATGAAGTCAGTAGAAGCACTTGGAAAGACCCACTCAGCATGGGTCGAAGCCCAATTACATGCCATGGCTATGATTGAGGAACGCATCTCACAATCACCTTACTTCGCTCACTTGGCCCCTCGAAGGTATATCTCAAGCCATGAGCTTCAATATAAACCGTACTTCATGCTGATGGCAGAAAACCAATTGGTGATTGAAAAAGAGACGGGCAAGAAACCATCCCATGCCACTCAATTTGAGCCTGATGACCTGCCGTCGGAAGCACATAACCATGAAATCTTTCAACCAACTTGGCATGAGGATTTGCTACAAAAATATCCAGAGATGATGCACACATGGGTCAAGGAACCCTTGCATTTGAAGTACAACCCATGTTGGGGACCTATGCCAAGACGTCGCTCTTGGAAGGCGTTCACGATCAAAGTTCAAAATAACAGGTAGTGCCAGGACTGGCTTAATTATCCTTACTTTACTCCACCACGCAGATCCCCCACCATCGGATATATGATGGCCACGATTCTTCATCGGCTCCCCCACTTACACCGCATGGATGATGTTGCAACACATATGACTGTCAAGATATTTGATATGATGCAGACTGTATTTAAGATCTTCCACCATGTCAAAGCACCGCATGTCAACACCCCAGGATTTGAGCATGGTAACCAAGACTTAGCTGCCGAATCAAGTACTTATCGGCATGTTATAAGATGACATTTGAAGAGATGTTTACCATCGGCTTTTGGGAGTACCATTCGGAGGTTTTTATAAGCAGACCCACACATCTACTTCAATTATTTGCCTATGAACAACTGATGTACTCCACACACTACTGACTTCCACCTCCCGATGAACTTCAGCCCATCAACTAGGAAAAACTTGAAGCTAATCTTGCACGAGGTAGTCACATCACGGAGCACACCCTGGCTCACGACCTCCTACAAAACTATATCACGCAGACCCTGCAACTAGGTTCTGTCGGGGACAACAGGCATGAGAGGGAAGGGGGTGTTGGCAGTAGCCAAAGGCATAGACGACGAGGAAGCATGTGAAGGAAGACTACAAGGAAGTCGTTGGGATCCTTGCAGTTTATTTTTTCCGAGAAATATGTTTTACATTACTTGATCAAAACCTCAAACAATGATTTTCATCACTTTTGTACCATACATATCATACAAACACCCACTTTTGTAATTAGTAGCTCCATTTTGTGCAAGCCAAGGAGTCCTCGAGCTTGAGGAGCTTAGGTAGAACAACCATACCAATTTTGGCTATTTTTAGATCTCGTTTAGACCTCCAAATAGTGCCTAGAACCTATTTTTTAACTATGCCAGACACTAGATATGAAACCGGTCAAAGCTAGTCTAGAAACTATAAAAAGAGCTAGAGAGCTAATTTGTGAGGTTGGTTAGGTGTGAGCTTTGAGCTATTTTGAGCTTGTAATAGTGATCTTGAGCAATAGAGTCCATTTTTCCTTTCTTCCATTGTGTCTTGCTTTTCTCTTACATGTGTGTGTGCATCTCCATGCTTCTCACCTTCACTCTCACTACATCTTGCGTTCACAATCTTCATATCACTCCTATCTCTTCCACGGATCGACATTAAGGAGGTGGAGCTTCTTAACATGGTGCTTACCATCGTACTAGAGCAACATAGCTGATATTGAGGAGGAAAAAACTATGCGGGAATGACTGGTGCAGACTTTGCAAGATAGAAAATTGGATGCACCACTATCATATTGTACTCATTTTGGGCTCTCATAGTGCTTCTTTTGCATCAGATTGCTATGTTTTTGTCACCTCTAGTCTCTATGATGAGAATGATCCTGTTTCATTTGATGAAGCACAAAATTCTGAAAATTGGATGGCTATGCAATCAAAATATGATGCTATTATAAAGAATGGTACCTGGACTTTATCTGACTTGCCTCCTCACAAGAAGACCATTGCCACTAAGTGGGTATTTGATAAGACCTTTGCTCCTACATGGCTCCTACATGCTTAATGACTATTGTTCATAGCATCTGTGCACTTGCAGCTCATCATGGTTGGAATCTACATGAGTTGGACATTAAAACTGGGGACTTGCATGAAGAAGTATATGTTTTTTTGCCCCGTGGCTTTGTGCAAAAAGGGCATGAAAATCAAGTGTGTAGGTTGAAAAAGCCATCATATGGTTTGAAGTGAACACGACATGCTTCGTATGAAAAGATACATGCCTACTTGATTGCAATGGTTTTGAGAACAGTCCAACTAAGAGCACCTTATATGTTAAGCATGAAAATGATGTGCTTCTGATCGTTGTTTGCTATGTTGATGACATGCTACTCACTAGTCCTAATGAGAAGCATATGGCTGATTTCAAGGCTGATTTGCATGCCTCATTTGAGATGTCAAATTTGGGGCATTTGCATCATTATTTGGGCATTTTTTTAATGCAAGTTGATGGCAAAATAGCTTTGTGTCAAACAAAATATATTGACACATTATTGCAGTGTTTTGGCCTTAAAGATTGCAAACTTATTGCCACTCCTATAGAGATAGGTTTAAAATTGATTCTTCATGATGCTGGAGATGCATTTGATGTTGTTCTCTATCAACAAGCTCTTGGATGCTTGCTTTACTTATGCATTACTCGACCAGATATTCAGTTTGTTGTCTCATAGATAAGCAGGATTATGCAATATTGCCCATGTGTCAAACATTAGTAGGTGGTTAAGTGCAAGGCTTTCGCTACTTGAGTGGTACCCGAATACTTGGATTATTTTATCCCAAGGGGGGATCACTACCACCAGATTTACATGCTTCTTTTGACTCTGACTGGGCTAGTTGCCATGACACTCCTCTGTCCACTTATGGTTTTTGCTTCATGCTTGATAGCCCATGCATATCTTGGTTGAGAAAGAAGTAGCCTATTGTGGCTGCTTCTAGTTGTGTGTGGCTTAGATGCCTTATGGCTGATTTGGGTGTTGGTCACTACCACCACCATCTTCACTGTCAGTCAGAGCGCATTGGTAGTTGCAAGGAACCCTATGTTCCACGCACGCACTAAGCACATTGAGGTGCACTATCATTATGTCAGGGAGAGGGTCTTTGCTTGAGAGATCACTTTAGCATATGTGACCACACACGAGAACATTGCAGACCTTTGAACAAAGCCTCTACCTAGGGAGAAATTTGAAGCTTTCCGCAAAGCTTTGGGCTTACTTCCTTTTGTGGATTGATTCCACATAGCTTGGCATTTCTTTATACATGAGTGCCAGCTTCTCATTCACCACATCACTATTAGGGGGGATTTGTTGATATACATAGGTAGTGATGTGTGTGAGCACACTAGGACTATCGGGGCACTTTTTTCCCTCCTTAGGATGTTTTTTTCCCCTCACTTGTATATATGCCTATAACCCTAATGGGTTACTTAGTTTCACACATTCTCTTGGTAATACATTCAGTATTGTGTGTTGTGCTCCAAGCTTCTTCTTCTTTCTTGTGTTGTTCACATGCTTCCATAGACCTCAAACTCCAACACTTGATTGCATGTGGTTTTGAGAACAATCAAAGTTAGAGCACCTTATATGTTAAGGGTGCAAATGATGTGCTTCTGATCATTGTTGTCTATGTTGATGACATGCTGCTCACTAGCCCTAATGAGAAGCATATTGCTGATTTTAAGGCTGATTTGCATGCCTTATTTGAGATGTCTGATTTGGGGCATTTGCATCATTATTTGGGCATTCAATTTATTGATGGCAGACTAGCTTTGTGTCAAACAAAATATATTGACAAATTATTGCAGTGTTTTGGCCTTGAAAGTTGCAAAATTATTGCCACTTCTAAGGAGATAGGTTTACGGCTAAGTCTTCATGATGTTTGAGATGCATTTGATGTTTTTCTCTATTAGCACACTATTGGATGCTTGATTCACTTATGCATTACTCGGCCAGATATTCAATTTTTTGTCTCATAGATGAGCAAGTTTATGCATTGACTAGTTTTCAAGCATTGGTAGGTGGTTAAGTGCATCTTTCGCTACTTGAGTGGTACCCGACTACTTGGATTGTTTTATCCCAAGGGGGGATCACTACTGCCAGATTTACATGCTTTTTCTGACTCTAACTGGATTGTTTGCTATGACACTCATGTGTCCACCAGTGGTTTTTTCTTCATGCTTGGTAGATCATGCATATCTTGGTTGGGGAAGAAGCATCCTAGTGTGGCCACTTCTAGTTGTGAGGTTGAGTATAGGGTAGCTTTCACAACAGTTTTTGAGTGTGTGTGGCTTAGATGCCATTATCTTAGAGAGAGGTTCTCTACTCGAGAGATCAGTTTGGCATATGTGCCCACACAGGAGAACATTGCACACCTTTTCACAATAGCTCTACCTAGCGGGGAGTTTGAAGCTTTCCGCAAAGCTTTGGGTTTACTTCCTTTTATGGATTGATTCCACATAGCTTGGCACTTCCTTATACATGAGTACTAGCTCCTTGTTCATGACATCACTCCTAGGGGGGATTTGTTGACATATTTAGGTAGTAATGTGTGTGAACACACTAGGACTGGGGGGCCACTTGTTTCCCTCTTTATGAGTTCTTTTCCCCCAACTTGTATATATTCCCATAACCCTAAGAGGTCACTTATCTTTGTACACTCTCTTGGTAATACATTCCATATTGTGTGTTGTGCTCCAAGCTTCTTCTTTTCCTTATGATATTCGCGTTCTTCCATAGACCTCAAACTCCAACACTCATAGACTATGAAAAATTTATGAATGATTCAGCATGTGCAGTTCAAGATTCTAAGGCTAGGATGGAGGATTTGCTGCACATTTGAGAGTCGTCCGCTCAATCTGCCGTGCTTCAAGTCCTTCAACTCTGTGCATGACAGTTGACTCATCGTCAATCTAAGTAAGAGGCAGTATGATTCGTTCTTCCACCCTAACCTATTACCTCATGCCTAGTGACAAGTGAGCAAGGTGACGATGACAAGAACAAAAGGTGCAATGAGTATCTAAGCCTCCAGCATCCACAGCAGGTCGCAAAGAATTCTAGTGTCATGCTCCGTCAGGATTGATATGGAGGCTTCACGATTGACAGGGGAGGTGATTGACTGGGGAGGCTTCATGATTGATAGGGGAGGTGTCCATCATGGATGTGGTCCATCGTGACCGATACATGGATTTGGCAATTGATTGACATTGCGATTGAGAGGGGGCCCTGGGTCTTTTTCCTCCCTATTTTTTGCCAGTTCATCGGTTTTCACGGCAGTTTAGTATTGAAATTGCATAGTAGATGGTTCTTTAAGGAAAATAGCTCTGTGTTGTCGTGGGCCTCTTGGGGGCTTTTTTAAGCCGTTATTCTTTTTTTAAGAAAATTAAAATTATCTCTACATATAAAAAGAAGAAAGTAGTAATTGGCCATTCATGTAACCTTTTGTGCTCTAAGCAATCTTGTCACGATGCAACATGGATTAAGTCTGACCCTTCTCTTTTGCAAAGCCTTCGGAGCATTGAAGGTTCTTTTGATCAACTAAAAGAAGGTTTGAAGGTCCAGGGGTTCTTCTTCTTCTCGGCCTTCTAGAGCTTGGGCTAGGATGCGTGAGCGTTTCGGTTCAGATTTATGAAGTCTTAGCTCCCTTCTCCTTGTGGCCGCTGCTATAGATGTGGGGGTCCCTTCCCTCGTTATTAGTAATTTACCTTGTGCTTTCTCCAATGAGGTGGATGTTGCCCTTAGCTCCTTAGAGACTGTGGTGGCCCCTCGGGTTGCACTTAATTGTGAGGTGATCCTTTCAACACAAGAAGAACTCAAGAGAACTTGCCTCATTGGCCAACTGTTTGGTCCCAGGCCCCCATTGGATTCTGTGCACCAGTGGTTTTGCAAAGAGTGGTTCCCTCATGGCTTAGTCATGAGTAAGTGCCAATTCCTTCCAGCCAGACACCTCTTGCTAGTGTTTGAGAATGAAGAAATGGCACTCTAGGCCCTCAATGTTGGGTTCTGGCAAGTCGGGCATGCCACCTTGTGCCTCTTCAAATGGGCCCCTGTTTTCATGCCGGACAACTCTAAACCCCTTTCGTACCCTCTCTAGGTCGAGCTCTCAAATCTCCCTTACTTCCTTTATGGCTTTTTGTGGGATATTGTCTCTCCGATTGGCAAGCCATTGGCCTCACGTGGTGATGTTGGGGGTTTCATATATGAGGGCACAAAACATGTGTTTAATGCTCGTTGGCATCCTCAAATGTGTGTGGAAGCAGACCTCAGCAAGCCTCTCCCCTCGCAATTTATTGTCGACTTGGGTGAAGGGGAATCTTGGGTTCATGAGATCACTTATAAAAATCTATCCAATGCTTTCTTTCAATGTGGTCAACAAGGCCATAGAATTAAAGATTGCCCCTGAAGCAGAAGAATAAGCAAGAAACAACCAGCAAAGCCCAAACACTCAAGGGGAAGCAAGTCGGCCCAACCTTGGAAGGGGACCAAATTCCAGAAACCGACTCAGAAGGGTTTACAGAGGTTAGAAGAAGAAGGAAAGCTAGCCCTAGGAGAAGCTCAAGCCCAAGGAGACTTTCAGAGAAGACCCGCACACCAAAAAAGTCACTCAATAACTTATACTGCAACCTCGAGAAGGAGGTTAATGAGCTGGATTATCCGGGAGGGATCCGGGACTTTGGGGGCACAAAGTAACTTACCCTTGGAGTGGGCCCCCTATAATGAGGTCAATCAAGACGACTACATAACTAACAAAGAAGACAGATTCACCACAAGTAATGAGGACAATATGGACAGTGAAAGTTCCATCATTGGAACAACAATACTGGAAATGGCCTCTCCAACTCCCCCACTGGAGGCTTCCTGCAAGGGGAAACAGTTGGCAGGTATGCCCTGGAAAATCCCCCTTCAACCAAAAGCGCATGGTCAGGACCATCCCCCCTCAAGAAAGAAAGAAGACTCCAAGAGGAAAAAAGAGAAGTCCCACCCTCGAAATGAGGGAAGTGCAAGAAAATGATCATCGCTTCACTAAACACTAGGGGGCTAACTAACCCCACAAGAGCCACCATTATTGTTCAATGGCTCTATGACATAAGCTTAAACCCGGATTTCATTTGTCTTCAGGAGATTAAAATTGAAGGAGAAGACCTTCAAAAAAGATTTAAGGGTGTCTCTCAGTCCCATGTGTGGTTTTCCACAACCCATCAGTGTGGTTCTGGTGAACTTCCATTGGTATCAATCACTTCTGGGCTAATAAGCTTGACTACACCGGCGAAGACAAAAATCATAGGTGGATGGTAGTTACATTCAGCACCCGCTTTCAATTCTCCTTGATCTCTATGTATGCTCCAAATGAGGAGCTACGAGGATCGATACGTGGTCCTCCTTGGACTTCTTTTCTCATAATGTCATGATTTACGGTGACTTCAATATAGGGCCCTCCCACCCTCACGCAATGAATCAACCTCACCGTCTTAGACCACTACCCAATGGTGCTCACCTTCCCCCCTCTATCTAAAAGTTGCAAGGCACCTTTGTTTCATGCCAATCCGTTTGTCTTCTCACTCCCCTCTATCCATCAAGAAATCACTAACGCTTGGCTTGAGGCCTTCATCATCTGCACCTCTCTAGCCCAGTGTTGGAGAAACGTGGTGGAAAAGTCTCGTCGGATCTTGATTAGGACCACGAAGGCTCTCAAAACCGTTCCTCAAAGATGTAGAGAAAACCTATACCGCCAGCTCTAGAGACTCAAAGAAGAAGTTAATAAAGGGAAGATTCAATCTCAAAAGGGACTCCAAAACATCAGAGGAAGATTAAGATACGAGGAGGAGATCAAAAGGAAAAATCTTCAAATTTATTTTAAGGAATGGTGGGCTGGTAAGTCAGATAGACCTTCCAAAGAGATGTGCAATATTCTCAGAAGAAAACAAATTAGAGACGAGATCCCACTATTGCTTGACAAGAATGGGGTGGAATGTAAGATAGAGGAAGAGAACATTGGCATTATAGGAGCACACTTCACGAGTCTCTTGGGTGGTGCTTGTTCCCTCTCCCCCCATAGGCAGGATTGCATGGCCACCATCTCTCGGACTTCCTTGCATAGAATCCCATGCAACTTTAGCACTCTACTTGATGCCACCATTTTCGAACAAGAGATCCTTGAAGTTATTGATTTGCTTTCGAACGGCAAGAGCCCGGGGCCTGATGGGCTCACTAATGAGTTCTTTAAATCATTCAAATATGTGGTGGCCACCCCCTTGCGTCTGGTTTGGCTTAAGGCACTCGGGTTTGGTGCCCTTCTCGCTTGTCTTAACAATGGCATCATCAAACTTATTCATAAAAAAGGGGAGAGGAACAAAATTGAGAACTGGAGACCTATCACAATGCTTCAAACTGGGTATAAGATTCTTGCTAAAGTCATTGCCAATAGGATATCCTGCCATTTAGACCAGTGGCTTAGCAAAGACCAAAAAGGCTTCATTAAGGGAAGCTCAATATTGGAAACCATCACTGATATCTAGGAAATTCTAGACCTTGGTGAAGAATCTAATCAAGACATTGTCTTCCTCAAGATTGACTTTGACAAAGCCTACGACAGATTGCAATGGGACTATATTTTACAATCACTGAAAGACCTTGAGTGTAGTCAAAGATTCCTCAAAATGATCTCCACTCTCCTTGGTAATGCTTCGACCAAAGTCAATGTCAACGGGTAACTTTCAAAGGCAATCAAACTGAAACAATCCATCAGGAAAGGTTGCCTGTTGGCCCCATTGCTCTTTGCCATTGCCACAGAAGGACTTAGCCATCATGTGGAGTGATAGATCGAGCTTGGTCGCATAAGAGGCATCACGTTGCCACATAACTCATGACAAATGACCATGAGGCTATTTATAGATGACACAAATGCCTTTGTTCACAATGATGATACCAGCCTGGAAACCTTTTGATGGTGCCTCAACACTTTCTATGAGGCCTTTGGGTCCAGAATTAATCATTCTAAGACTCCATTCAGAGCTATCAAAGGGAATCAACCCAATCTCCTCACTGCGCAGGGATGCCAAAGCATTCAATCGGGTCAGGTCGTTCGCATTCTTGGTATCCCCATGGGATTCGCCATTATGCTGGAACAAAGGTGGGCTTGGGTCCCTGCCAGACTTAATAATAAACTTAACTATTGGAGGGGTTTGCAAATTAATCTTGCTGGTCGAGTCATAAAGATCAAAACGTTCCTCATATCCTCAATCATATACTTTCTCTCTTACTAGAGACCAAAGGATCAAGAATTAGCCAAATTGGAAAGTACTTGTAGGAACTTTCTCTGGACTGGGGACCATAATAGGAGGGGAGTGCCTAAAATCAAATGGTCCATATGCACTAACCAAAAGGAGAGTGGAGGTCTGGCTATTATGGACATTGATAGCATGGCCAATAAACTTGCGGCAAATTGGATGATTAAGGCCTGGTGCAACAGAGATTCCTCTTGGGCCACATTAGTTTTCAGAAACAGGAACGCGATCTCTGTGATGGGCTACCCTGGATGAAAAAACCTGAACATCCTCACCCTGTTATTCTCTCTGATTCTGGTCTCACCCAAAGGATCGATCCTGGTAAGATCCTTGTGTGGAACAGATTCAATCCTCACATCAGAATCAGTGAAGATTGTAAGTGGCCAGCAGGTATAAGACAAAATGACTCTATTTGGTTCCCGATCCAAGGCATGAGAAACATGGAGCCTTGGAATTTCTTAAGTGCCAAGAGACTCTAGAATAAGGGATTCAAACAATGGAAGCACCTCTGGAAACAGGACACAAACAGATGGGCAGACTTTGAGGACTGTGTACCTAAGAACCAACTTAGGGACTTGTGGAGAAAGAGACTATACCTCAATCCCCTTCAAGTGCATATAGTGGGGATTCACGCTTTAATTATCAATCCGATGAGTATCAAAACCTAGCCGAGTGTATGAAGACATGCATTCAAATGACGATCAATGCAAATGAGTTACTCAAAGAGTGCAAACAAGGCAAAGACTAATCCAAACAAGCTTCAACTATCAGTTATGGTGTCACGATACTTGGTACAGCAGCCAACAGTAAATTGAGCTTTTCTCTCAACTCCGAGCTCCAAATATAGTGAATAGCATATGCGTTTCGAAGCTCTCAAGAAGACGCATCCAATGGCGGTACTTTCACTCAATTCTAACGCTTCTACTTCAAGTTATGAGCAAAATATTGAGTCACGGGAATGACCTTCCTACACATCAGCACTTCCTACACTTCACACACACCTTAACAACAGCAAACAAACACTTTCATGGATAGACAACACTTCCTAACACTCTTTTCAAGCATCACACATGCATAAAAGCTCACAAAAAAGATGATACAGAGAGGAGAAGACACAAATTCGAAATTCTGTGCTCTTGATTCTCACAATGGCAAAAAGTCTTTACAAAGAGTCACAAATTGACTTATATACTTGTGCCCTAAAAATGGTCCTTTCACACAAGAGACCGGCATTTTATTCACTAAAAGGCTAATTTCCTACTAATTTACATGGGTAAGCTACTAATCTTCTGTGGGGATGCATCTAGAGGACTCCTCTAGTGCCTTTACAACGGAAAATATATTACAAGAATGGTTATAATACAAAAATAAGGTGTCCAAATCGGAAAAATTTTGGGGCCCTTCTTTTTCTCTACCTTGTGCTCTCTTTGCTCTGCAACACTCTCCCCCTCTTTGTCTCTGTCGTCCCTTGACAGGCTTTAGCTTGTTTAAAAGGCCTGAATACACGCACCCAGCGGTCGAGGCGGCAACAAGGACTGTCAGACAATTGGTTATCTTATCTGAGGTATGTCCTTTGCTTCTGTTTTGCCCCTTGGTATTCCGTATATCACATATCTGGGTTGCTGTATTCAGTTGGGTTGCCACGCACGCCACCAGTGACTAAGAATGTGATATTCTTAGTTACCCTCTTCAACTTTTCAGCCTCTGCCTCTTTCTAGCTTTTGGTCCTCTGATTTGTCCTGGTTGCACACATCTGACCCTGTTGTATTGCTTTAAGCCTGTTTACTTTCTTTTCATCACACGCTGTCAGCGGAAGGATTAGTACCTGCCAATTATCTTCTTGCACATCTTCATGGATACTTTCCTGGCCCTGGTTCCTCCTTCCACCTACGTGCTTTTTCCTTGATATGTGCCCCTACGGGGCTCTGTGCAGAGATGGGTGTTGCACCCCTTATAGGGCTTCTTGCAGAGATGTATCTTCGGATATGATCTTTTCAGTGAAGCTTCTTTCGTTGTCTTCTTCTTTTCTTCTTTTTGCTTGATTCTCCCTCAACACTGCCCCCTCCTAAACTCTGTCGTCCCCGACAAGCTTTGAGAGTCGACGGGAGTACGTTCTATACACTTTTTGCTCTGTTTCATTAAGCAGATTGGCTTCATGTATCATTAGCTGCTTCCACTGTTCAGCTTTCACACCGTCATGTGGCGGTTGTCTATGATCGGCAAAGAAGCTTAGCTCATATGCCACTAATCTGGCATTCAGGTTGGATGACATCTTTAGAAAGATCTCTGAATCGATTTCAAAAAACCCTGTGAAAAAGGCTTTTTCGAACGTCTGCATGCATGTACTTGGCAAAAACATGAGTCTAGAATAATAGGCCATTATGGTAGGGCGGCTAGGCATAATAGACAAATCAAAAACAAGAATATCTGTTCCCTGATTAATACCAATGAAGTTCAAAAATGTATATGCCGCATGTTTGAAGACCTTCAATACTGTAAGTATCATACTCAGTATTTTATTTGTCATTTTGATAGTTAAATCTGGTACTGTTGCATAACTGTGCAGCCAAAATTCGATGGTCTTTACCATATAATCCTCCGTTGGTAGATAGTTATGCGGTGGACTTGGAAGTAGTGGATAGTTTAGCCATTGTTTATTGATAGCACCATTCTTTTGCATTTCCAAAAATTCTCTGGCTTCTCTTCTACGAGGTGTTGGACAAAAAGATGGATTTACCTGTAATAAATATGGTGCCGCTTGTCAGTGCACCCGTAATGTAGGATGTTTCTCCAAAAATTCTCTTCTCTAAATAGGCTGTGCAGCTTCAAATTCTTCTTGAGTATAAGTGAATGTGTCATTTTTGAAGTGCAGCTGCTCGTCTGGATTTTTCTTTGTGATCTTTTTGATGTATTGTCTTGTTTTCTCTTTGATCAGTCCGTACGGAATGTTGAAAGGCTTCATGATCTTCTCTAAGTCTTTACCTTTAATCTTTGCTTCTTTCATGACTTTGATGACTTCATCTTCAAAATGTTCTGTCAACCGGGACACCAATAGTGCTCGTTCCCTTTGACCTATTTCTGCAGTGTATGGCATTGGATGATCATCATGTGGTTCCGCCATTTATTGGGAATTATAAATCGGGGGAGATAGAGGATATACCTCTACCTCGTCAGTAGGATTTTCTTTTGTCAGCTCTACTGGTGTCCCGATTAGTGCTTTCTCTTTTGCTTGGGTCTCTAATTGTGCTATACCTTCAGTCTTCTCTTTATTTTCTTGCATGGCTGCTCTGAGTGCTTCTTTTGCTGCCAGCAATTCATTGCCAATTTCTGCTACATGATCCATATTTTCACTGTAACTGGCTGCAAGTTTTCCATGGGTTGTATTCAACTGCTTTTTTAGCTCATTTGTTTCATTCATGTATTTGTGTTCCCATTGTTCTCTTAGGGTTTGCTCTTGTTTCAGCAGTGCTGCATACTTTTCAATCTGATCTTTTAATTCTTTCTGGTCAATATCTGTTGTGTCTTGTTTTTCGATGGGTTGATCATATAGCAATGACTTCATTAATTCTTTGTTTCTGTTTCGTAAATTGTCATTTTCCTCCATATACACCTTTAGTTGTGTTTCTAGTAAGTTGCTTCTAGCTTTTATTCTCTCTTTGTCGGCCTCGCTGGCTTCATGTAATCTTTGTAGGTTTGTCAGCTGTGCCTGGAGTTGGTGATGCTGGGTGATCAATGTATCACATTGCAATTTTACTGCGAGTAACTCCGTTCCCTTTTGCTGTAATCTCTTTTTGGGCATGGATAAGTTGTGTAGATAGTTGTTCACTCATAATTTGAAACTGATTCTTTTCCCTCATGGCTTTGTCGTAATCTGCATCTGTATCCATCATCTGTTGTTGTGTATCCATGGCCGTTTGGATCATTTGTTTGACAACAGGTTTTAATTGAGTGACATCCACATTTAACCATGTGGTAGGAATACTAGGTTCTGCTCCTGTTGTCACATCTTTCCCTTGTGCCACGTGTAATGTAGTGTCATGGGGCTGCCTAATATGAAGTTGGATCCTCGGCTCAGCCTCCATGTGGTCAATCTTGCCTTGAGGTGTATCATCCGATACTTCAATCACAGTTGGCTCTTTGTTTTGTAGTAGTCCTAAGTCCGCGTTCACTGGGGTTTGTATCTCTTCTTTGATAGGTGGCACTACCGCTTCATTAGTTATTGGAGCTTCCTTGATACTTATCTTTGAATGAGTATTTAAGTGAATCAAGTGTTCTTGTTTAGCTTTTACTTCCTGATGCTGTTCTTTTTGTTTTTGATTGTCAGGTGTAACTTCGACTTGATTGATCTCTGTCCAATCTTCATTGTGTGTTTCTGTTTGTATATCTGTATCCAGGGTATCCTTCTCATAGCTTGATTCTTCATTAGAGCTTGATTCCTCCAATCCTATTTCTTTGTATCTAGAAGGTACTTGATGAGTTGCTTTATCCTTTTGTTTCTTTTCCTGGCTTGCCTGTCTATAATGGTGACCTTGAATATTCAAATTTATTTGCCCCCTCATATACTGATGCGTTTCTTCTAGGGCTGCAGAGAGATCTCTCTTAGTAATGGGTTGTTGGGTCCCAGGAATCTTTGGTAACACATGTGTTCTGGTGTCTCTTGAGCTTCTTCCTCTCTTAGGTGTTTTGAGCTGGTTCCTACTTCTTCAACCGTGATGACTGTTTTCTTTTTCTTTGGGACAGTTGCTGACTTGGCATATTTGGCTAACTCTGTTGATGTTGGCATCACGCGCAAGTAGTTCTTCATATCCAATGCTTCATAGATAAGTAGGGTCAAGGCCGAACTACCATTCAGAAACTTTTTCTGACCCCACTTCTTTTTTGCTTCAAATAGGCGTTCTTGAACATAGGGAGTCATATTTACTTGATTTCCGACTTGCCTCATAGCATGTGAAAGCAGTTGCACCATGATCTTTTGAGGTGCCGTATATCTATGCATGCTTGGGAAACAAAAGTGCTAGTGCACTAAGCGAATAGCCTCTTCAATACCAGTTCTATTGATTTCCAAAAAGGATCGCTTTTTAGGATCATGACATTCTTCTTTGACATTAGTGTGTCCTTCTTGATTCCATCCAAAAGCCTTGTTAATCAGCTCATGAGTGAACTGAATTGTCTTCCAGGCACCAACTTTATCCATTACTCGTGCCTCAGGGACTGATATCTTATTTGATGTAGGCTAGAGTGTATTCATCACTTGCGTACATCTCTGAAAATCTGGCAAATATACTAGAAGTCTTAAAAAGGCATCAATTCCAGCTTGAGTCCAGACATCTGTCATGCGCGGTAATCCTTGTACAATAGTCTTGAAGTCTTGCGACATGACAGGGAAATAGTGATCCTTGTCCATGATTTTGATAGTGGCCATGAAAATGAGATCCGATACTGGTTGGTCATCCAGAAACCAATGGCCTCTTGCTTTTGTTATTGATTCCAATGGAAGAAGCTGGACCTCTTCCACTTGCGTCTCTTCGGAGTTAGTAGATGCCATCTGCACTCAATATAGAGTATGAATTAGTGGCAAGATAGTATCAGAAATCCTCCTTCATTTGTCCTTCATGATTGACATTGCTCCGAGTGAATGGTGTCGTCCCTTCCCCGTGGGTGTGAGAAAGGTAATACCTGGGATTTTTCATACTTTTAGATATTTTTATGTTTTTGTCTGAAAGAAAAACAGAAAAGTTAGTTCATAGCCGAAGCGGTTATCAATTTTTTAGTAATTTTCTTTAGATTATGTACAAGTGCTCTCCAATTTCCCAAGAGGAAAATGTGCTTCACTATCCTGAAATAGAAGAACAGCGTGCCGAATCTTGGCCTTGTAATGTGGCCCTATCATGCATACTTCGACTCTGGTAACTCCATATGTGTGCAACTCGAATTATTCGGTAGATGTATACAACTTGCTTTGTCTTTCGGCATCCAAATCTGCTTTATTTTGTTGGGAGAAATCGTGTTCCCAACCTTCCTGGTGAATGTGATGCTTCTCATTTGTTGCGTCTGCTTTGTCTGCCTTTTGAATCTTGGAATGACATGTGAATTGTATGTAGACTCCAGCTTTATCCTGTAGCAGTTTAGCTTCTGTCGCTTTGCCTTTAGATCATACTGATTTTCCTTGTTCATTGGTTCGTCCTTTTTTATGATTGTCCTTTGAGTACATGACTTGGGAATCCATATTTGTGTGCGGTCCGATTGGGCGGCTATCACCTTCTTCGGAATCCATACTTTATCAATTCTATGTGGACCTCGGTGTCCAAAGTGATTTACTCACTTGTTCGATGGGTCGTTCCGATGTCGATAATGTTTCTGTTGTTGAAGATATGCAGCCATTTGGTCCTTCCTTATCCAAGCTTGTCGAGTGTAAGGAATGGGGTATATTCTAATAGGTGCTGACTTGTGATTACATGGAGAACTAGTCTCTCTTGTGCATGGTTCTTCGCTAAGGCTATTTTCAGATAGAATGACACTCTTGTGACTTGCTAGATTAGAAGATGGTGTGCAAGCAGGATTCGGTGTGTCCTCACATGAAGTACTCGATGAAGGGGTTTCCATAGTGCTAGTGAACATGCATTCATCACTGTATCCATTTGGATGAGTTTTCGGTTCGATACTTGCGGCTTTGATTGGTCGTTCGTCTAGCATGTTGAATACTTCACGATGTCCTATCTTGGCTGAGATGTATCCTAAGGCCAATTGAATAGTCACCTCATATTGGTATATCCAATCTTGACCTAACACCAGTTCTTCCAATAAGTCCTGGTCATGACATACTAAGAGTTTTTGTTCCATTGTGTTGTTTCCTAAGTGTAGAGGTAAGGTAATCTCTCCTATACACTTGGTGATCTTTCCTCCTATTCCTATCAGCTGTGCCTTTGATGGATGTAATTCTTCCTTGAGTTGTTGAGTCAATGAAAACTTGATACAGCTTATAGCGGCTCCTGTGTCAATGAGAGCATCCACTAAGTGGTACTCCATTTTTCCGGCTCCCAAATTCAAATATGGTTGTGTCCTCTATTGACCTAGGTTTTCAGTGGCTCTAAAATTAGCCATTGGGATGAGTTCCTCTCCTAGTCGATATCTCTCATCTCTCTCTCATCCACTCTTTCCGTTTCCGGATTCGTTCTAGTGCTTCCTGTCTGGCTTCCTCTCGTATTCTTTCTTCCTCTAGACGTCTACTTTTACCCGTTACCAGTCGTGACATCATTTCTTTAGTCAATGGCTCTAAATATTTTTTTCACTCGACATCCACTGATATAATTTGGTAATACTTCTCTACTAGAGTTGCTAAGCTGATGGCTCCGCTGGTGGATATGTGATTAATGATTAATGGGCCATATCGTCTTTTCTGCAATTTCTTAGCGTGTTGTTTCAGGGTATATACCAAAACTAAATCTCCTTCCTTCAAATTTTTGTCTTTAACATGAGCATCAAAATATGCCTTTTGTCGCCTTTTAGCAGCATAAATCCCTGCTACTGCTTGTAACCTAGTTTCATGTAGCTTCTCTATTTGATCCAATTGAGCTGAGAGTTCATGTCCTGTCCACTCATAAGTTGTTGCTACTCTGAGAGTGGGTATTAAGAAATCAATTGGAAAAATAGCATTTTGTCCATACACTAAGTTAAAAGGAGTAGTTCCTATGGCGGTTTTGTAAGCTACTCTGAATGCCCATAAAGCGTGATGTAATTGTTTATCCCAATCAAATCTACCATTGTTCACAATTTTAGTGAGAACTGTGCACAAGATTTTATTTGAACTTTCGGCTTGTCCATTGGCTTGTGGGTGATAAGGGGCTAATTTCTTATGAATTACCAAGAATTCATTCAGTAAGGCTTCTATCACTTCATTCACAAAATGCGTACCTCTATCACTCACAATTTCTATCGGTAGTCCAAATCTAGTGAAAACGTTCTCGAAGAGAAACTTGGCAGTAGTTCTTGCATCATTTTTCTTGGTTGCTTTGGCTTCAACCCATTTGGTCAGATAGTCTGTGGCTACAATTATATACTCGGCATGGGATCCTTTAGCTGGGGGCCTAATAGGTCCTATGAAGTCTATTCCCCATTTAGTAAAAGCTCTGGCACTCATCCTGGGTTTTAGTGGCATTTCATTCCTTCTAATTGGATATTTCGTTCGTTGACATGTATCACATCATTGAACATATGTGGCTGCATCCTGATGTAAAGTTGGCCACCACATTCCTGCAAAGAGAATCATTTTTGCTGTTTTTATCTGCAGAGAAATGTCCTCCTGCAGCTCCTGTATGTGCCATCTCTAAAACAACAAGATACTTGTCTTCATGAATGCACATTCACAAATGATTATCTCTTCCTCGTTTAAAGAGTTGTTTTCCTATAAGAGCATAGTCCTTGCTTTGTTCTACAAGTGCTCATTTTCTTGCTAGAGTGGCTCCTTCTTGGTACTCTTGGGTCTTTAAGAACTTCACTAGAGGCATGCTCCATCTTGGTGCTACGGTGGAGTAGCATAGAGTGGAGTTCTCTTCTAGATTCCGTTCTTGACAGGTTGGGCAGGCTGATACATAGTTATGCGCATCCCTCTGCATGGTTGGCCAATATATGCCCAATCTCCTTAGTGTTTGTCATGTTCCGTTCGCATTTAGATGAGTTTTCCACTGATTTACGTGTGCTTTTGAAGCCACATTTCCTGTTCCTCTTCTTCTACGCATCTCATGAGTAATCCGCTTGAGTCTTGGTGATACAAACTTCCAACAATGATATGAAGGTTTTTAGCCTTCCATAGGTCTTGGGTTCGGTTTGGTGTGATCCCATCTTTAGGTCCATGCGTGAGTATAGGGATCAACTTTTCTACCCATTGGGGACATACTTCGAGGTTAAACAGGTACGTGTCAGGTAGATCATCCGGTACTCCTATGGGTGGTTCTCCATGTGTCATTCTTGATAGGTGATCCGCTCTTATGTGGGTATTTCTTTTCTTGACTACTACTTCAAAATTAAATTCCATCAACAATAGAAACCATCGTACTAGTCATCCTGTATTACAAGGCTTATTGCCTAAGTACAGTAGGGCTTGATGATCAATGAAGAATTTGAATTTGTTTGCCAATAAGTAGTGTCCAAACTTCTTTACTGCATACACCATTCCTAGGCCTTCTCTCTCGGTTGTGGTATAATTGCGCTCCGCTTGATTTAATTGTCTACTGGCATAAGCTATAGGGTGGTCTAGCTTTCATGTATTTGCCGGTTGAGCTAAGATGCACCCAATGGCAAACTTGGAAGGACCTACGTGAATATGAAATGGCTTATTCCAATTGGGTACTCGGAGGATTGGTGTTGAACTCAATCGACTCTTTAATTCGTTAAAGGCTTTTTCACATTCTTCAGTCCAATTAAACTGCATCAATAATGCATAAAGAGGTCTACCAATTATGGCATACATGTGTATAAATCTTCGGTAGTATCCGCAATGTCCCATAAATGCTTGGACTTCCTTAGCAGTCTTTGGTCTTGGCAAATCCAAAATTACTTTGGTTTTGTCTTCATCAGTTGAAATTCCGTTTTTAGAGACAATATGTTCTAATATCTTTCCTTATCGAACCATGAAGACACATTTTTCTGGGTTGAGGCATACTCTATATTGTCGACATTTGGCAAAGATCTTTCCTAGCTCAGGGATATGCTCTAATTGTATAGCTGAGTACGTGCATAAATCATCCACGTATACCTCCATACTCTTTCTCAGGAACTCCTTGAATACATGGCACATCAATCTTTGGAAAGTGGCTGGGGCATTGGTTAGGCCAAAAGGCATAACCCTAAAGGCGTATACTCCCCATTCAGTTGCAAAGGCTGTTTTATGCTGGTCCTCAGGAGCAATGGCTACCTGATTATAGCCTGAAAAGCCATCCAAAAAACTATAAACTTCCTTTCCTGCCACTCTTTCCAAAAGATGATCCGTAATGGGCAATGGGTAACTATCTCTTGGTAGCGGCATTTACTTTTTTTAGATTTATGCATACTCTTAACTTACCATTCTTTTTCGGTACAACCACCAAAGGCGACACCCATTCTGTGTGTTCAATCTCATATATGAACCCAACTTCTAACAACTTATCTATCTCTTCCTTTATCTTTGCTGAGTAAACATTGTTATATGTGTAAGGTCTTTGTTTGGAAGGTTTAGCTTCAGATGTCATAGGGTTCTATGTGCACATATAGATGGATCCACTCCTTTCAAATCCTTATATGTCCAGGAAAAGACATCCCTGTATTCCCTTATGAGTCGTATTAACTCTTGTTCTTCCTCCATTGAGACATCCTGTCCTATAAAAGTACATTGTTCTTCTCCTTCCTTTAGGGTTACTACTATTTTCTTGGTCTGTTCTTTATTATTGTTGGAGTTAGACGTCTGCGGAAGCACGCGAACAGCACAAGGAAGAAGAAGAAGCTTGGAGCACAACACACAAGACTGAATGTATTACTAGAGAATGTACAAAGATAAGTAGCCCATTAGGGCAATAGGCGTATATACAAGCCGGGGGAAAAAAACCTCCTAAAGAGGGAAAAAAGTGCCCCGGCAGTCCTAGAGTGTTCACACACATCACTACCTAAATATATCAACAAATCCCCCCTGGGAGTGATGCGGTGAACAAGGAGTTGGCACTCATGTATAAGGAAGTGCCAAGCTATGTGGAAATCACTCCACAAAAGGAAGTAAGCCCAAAGCTCTGCGAAAAGCTTCAAACTTCTCCCTAGGCAGAGCCTTCGTGAAAAGGTCTGCAATGTTCTCCTGCGTGGGCACATATGCCAAGCTGATCTCCCCAGCAGAGAACCTCTCCCTGACATAGTGATAATGCACCTCAATGTGCTTAGTGCGAGCATGGAACATAGGGTTCCTCGCAACTGCCAATGCGCTCTGACTGTCAGTGAAGATGGTGGTGGCAGAAGACTGGCCAACACCCAAATCAGCCATAAGGCGTCTGAGCCACACACACTCAACAGTCGCTGTGAAAGCTGCCCTATACTTAGCCTCACAACTGGAAGTGGCCACAGTAGGCTGCTTCTTGCTCAACCAAGATATACATGAGCTACCAAGCATGAAGCAAAAACCACTGGTGGACACACGAGTGTCATAGCAACCAGCCCAATCTGAGTCAGAAAAAGCATGCAAATCTGGCGGTAGTGATCCCCCCTTGGGATAAAACAACCCAAGTAGCCGAGTACCACTCAAGTAGCGAAAGATGCGCTTAACCGCTTTCCAATGCGTGACTCCTGGGCTTTGCATAAACCTGCTCATCTGTGAGACAACAAACTGAATATCTGGCCGAGTAATGCATAAGTAAATCAAGCATCCAACAACCTGCTGATAGAGAACAGCATCAAATGCATCTCCAACATCATGAAGACTCAATCGTAAACCTGTCTCCATAGGAGTGGCAATAGGCTTACAGTCTTCAAGGCCAAAACGCTGCAATAATGTGTCAATATATTTCGTTTGACACAAAGCCATTCCACCATCAACGTGCATAAACTGAATGCCCAAATAGTGATGCAAATGCCCCAAATCAGACATCTCAAATGAGGCATGCAAATCAGCCTTAAAATCAGCAATATGTGTCTCAATAGGACCAGTGAGCAGCATGTCATCAACATAGACAACAATGATCAGAAGCACATCATTAGCACGCTTAACATATAAGGTGCTTTCAGTTGGATTGTTCTCAAAACCATGTGCAATCAGATAGGCATGTATCTTCTCATACCAAGCACGTGGTGCTTGCTTTAAACCATATAACGCCTTCTTTAATCTGCACACCTGGTTTTCATGCCCTTTCTGCACAAAGCCACGGGGCTGAAAAACATACACTTCTTTTCGTTGGGTTATGAAATTTATGTCTATCTGGCACCCTCTCATTGAAAACAAAAAGTCGGTCCTCCTATGGCAAATTGTACATGGTGGAATATGGACCAATGCAAAAGCTAACAAGATCTGTGGTGTACCATCCTAGTGCAAGCGATGTTGTCATAGAAAAGAGGATATTGGCCACCTGTTCTTTGCGTGCCCTAAATCCCTTCGGTTATGGAGGGTCCTTGGTCATTCTCTAGGACTCCAAGAACAAATCAATTGGAAGCAAGCCCTTATTGGTGAAGCGATCAGTTGCTCTGTGGCATTGTGGAATGCAATCAGGGGAGAGATCCTTTGGAAGGTTTGGCAGGAAAGATGCGCTCACAACTTTGGTAATACCCCCAAGGAGTGGTCGATCGAGAAGTCCCTATTCCTTCTCGGTAAAAGAATTGCTAACTGTAAGAAAAACCCCCCTTCAGACATCACAAAGAGCTTGAGTATGTCAACAATAAGCTTAAAACCAAGTGGGCTCCGCACGATGGGGATGCAAGGTTTATCAACCTCCTCTATAAGTTCACGTAAGCTTTGCAAGGTCTTCCATGAAGGCTCGGAAAGAAAATTTCAAAAACATATCAGTTGGAAGCACGCTTTGCTAGGAGATGTGATCGGCTGCTTCATGAATCTTTGGAACACCATCAAAGGGAAGGTCCTATGGAGGATCTGGCGGGAAAGATTTGCTCGTAACTTTGGTGACTCCCCCAAAGAGTGGTCGATTGAGAAATCATTGTTCCTCCTTGGCAAAAGGATCGCTAATTGTATGAAATCCCCCCCTTTTAGGCATCACCAGGTGCTCGTTTTGATCAACTACAAGCTTAAACCCATGTAGGCCCCACATGCAGGTGATGAGAGGGTGATTCACCTTTTGTGTAATGTCATCTAAACTCTGTAAAAGCTACCCCCACTCTGTGGGATTCGGGGGATCCCGTGGGCCCTAGTCCCCTTCTCTTGTACTTTTCTTTTAATTAATTCAAGTCCGGGAGAGTAGGCTAAGGCCAAACTTCCTTTATTTAAAAAAAAAAAGATTCTAAGGCTATCTCAGATGCAAAGCTTTGGCATGCATGCTTTGGTCATCTAAATTTTGCTAGTTTTCTACACCTACAAAAATATGAAATGGTGTCCTCTCTACGCAAACTCGAGGCACCTTGTAAACATGTTTGTAAAGATTGTATTTTGGGCAAAATGTATTGTTACTCATTCCCAAAGGATGGTTCACTTTGAGCTCCTCATAAATTACAACTTTTTCATACCCATGTTTGTGGTCTTATGCAGACACCTTCTTTCGAGAACTACCTTTACTTCGTGACTTTTATTGACAATTTCTCTAGGCATGCATGGGTCTATCTGTTGGTGCAGAGCAATCAACAATTGAAGTTTTGGAAGTCAAAGAATGAAGACAAGATCAAGTTATGAAGCATGGAAGAAGTTTACATTCAGGAGTTGAAAGATATGTACACATATGTACATTAGTTCAGATATAGGTCACTTATACTTTTGAATAGTCATAAGCTTGTAAATTTTTGTCTATATATATACTTGGAAAATGTCGGGAAAAGTATGAGAGAATGTAGAGCATGAGAATTGAGAAGAATTAGAAGTCATTAGACACTTATGAAGAGATTAGAATAGCTCTCTCATCCAGATGTAATTTCTGTCAGAAATGAAGAGAAGTTGCGCCCGATATTTCTGTGCATTCTCCATCTGTGCTTGATCATTTCAAGAATCCTTTTGTAGATGTCTAAGTTCATATTTAATGATTCTATGGTTAAAGTTTTAGAGCCTAATTGTAAACAGGCTGTGAGAATTGTGAGTAGGAACATTCATATGTAAAAGAGTGTTCACAGTTTTCTGAAATAGGTGCATTTTTGGTGGTCAATGATTTGATCATTTCTCACTGCACTTTTGGAGAACCATGTCTTAGAAGTTGCAGGTGTCAAAGTCGACTATACAGAGAGACAGTTTCAGACATAGGTAGATTGTTTGAATCATTTCTCATAATCTACTCAAGCTTTTGAAGTGTTTTAACTTGGAGGAGGTGCGCAATCACTAGGCAAAACATTCTACAAAGTTTTATCAAAAACTTTACATGAATGATTAGTCAATGAGTGATTAAAGTGCAGTAGACTTTTCTGAGAAATGACTTTCTTCACAGTTAGTTAATTTCTTGATAATTTGGTGCTTGTCTTCCAAAATTGGTTGGAGTTTAAAGTTATTATTGATATAGAGGTGTTCTAACATCAAGGATAGCTTGTTCTTTTGGAGATTAACACTCTCCATGAGTGGTATCAAAGCAGGAAGTATCAAAATTGAGGAAAGGAAGACTCCGACTGCTGTAGACATACAAAATTCAACATCTGAAGGTTCAAAAGGTGAAAGCTTGAGAGCAAAGCTTGAGAAGGAGGTCATACGGCACCAAGGAAGACAAAAGGAGTGTCATTCGAAGTAAAGGTAACCTTATACTCTATAAAGATTGAAGATTTCATTATACAGGTGAAGAAAAGATGGGAGATTCTCTTCAGATAGAGAAATTGGATAGAGAGAACTATCCAGCATGGTCAATGAGGATGGAAGCTCATCTAATGAGCAAAGACTTGATAGGTTATATTACAGGAGAAGAAGAAAAGCCTCAATTTAGAGATCCTAGTGTTCCAACTAGGGAGGAATTATCAGATTTGAAGAATTGGATGAAGAAAGATGCTCAAGCTAGGAGCATTATCTATATGGCAGTCAATGATTACTTGCTACCTCACATTAGAGGTCTTGAAAGTGCAAGTGATATATGGAATTCTTTGGAGGAGCATTTCCAAAATACCACAAAGTCTAGGAAGGCATCTTTGTGGGCAGAATTTACTACATTCAAGAAGAAGGCCTCTCAATCCATCTCAGATTATGTAACCAGAATGAAGGACATTGCAGATGCATTAGGAGCTGTTGATGAAGACATTGAGGAGGATAAATTGGTAAGGCAAATCCTCACAGGTTTGAGAGGTGATGACAAATGGAAGCCATTCATTCTGTCTACTGAATTATCACTTGATCATTTTACTCCTGACTTAAATCAGTTGCTAGGACATATGTTAACCTTTGAGCAGGATGTCAAAGGTGAAGGTGACAAGAGTACAGGTCATGCAATGTACTCAAAGGATAAGAAGAAAAATAGCAAAGGAAAACAACAAGCAAATGAAGATGAAGGCACAACTAGTCAAGCCAACTTCCTAAGAGGAAGAGGAGGTGGCAAAGGTAGAGGAAGAGGCGGGAATAATAAAGATGGAGTCAAAGCTTGTTGGATTTTGGTAAGGCAAATCACTTAGCTAATGATTGTTGGCATAATACTCAAAGTAATGGTGGATATAATCAGAACTTTAATTCAAGAGGAAGAGGTGGCAGAAATCAAAGAGGTAACTTCAGAGGAAGAGGTAGTAGGGGTTACTTTGGAAGAAATGTAGGTAGAGGATTCCAAAGTCAACAATACAATAATACCTACTACAATTATGCTTCAGATCAGAAGGAGGATTCAGCATTGATGATGAATGCAACTTGTGAAAGGCAAAGTGAAGACCAAAGAGTCTTCTACATTGACTCAGGGTGTAGCAATCACCTGAGTGGTAACATAGCATTGATGACTGATTTGGAAAATAAGGTATCTAATCATGTTGTTCAAACAGGTGATAATACAAAGCATAATGTGAAGTCAATTGGATCTGTGAAGGCCAAGGATGGAAGTACTCTCTTGAGTAAGGTCTTGTATGTTCCTACAATTCCTAAGAATCTGATAAGTGTAGGACAAATTGTTGAAAAAGGTTATGAAGTTAGATTCACTAATGAAGGAGTGTTTGTGGAAGACCCTAGCAATGGGTATAAACAAACTGTTTCAGGGAAGAAAGAAGGAAGGTTGTTCACATTGAAGATTCAAGGTAATGTTGGTCATGCCTTGTTCACTTATGGAGGACATAAGATCTCTGAGTTAGATCTTTGGCACAAGAGGCTTGGACACTTCAATGAAAGAGGTATCAAAGATATGATTAACAACGGTTCAGTGCTTGGATTACCTAATGTTGCAGGTCAACATATGACATACAGATGTGAGGCATGTCAATTAGGTAAGGCTCATAAGCAATCTTACTCCAAGCATGGTTTCATGTATTCAGAGAAGCTTGAGTTGGTACACACAGATGTGTGGGGACCATCAAAGGATTTCAGTATCAATGGTTCAAGGTACTATGTGATTTATGTTGATGATGCTACCAGATGGATCACTATCTATGTGATCAAAGATAAGTCAGAAGTGTTTAATACATTTAAACACTATCATGCATATGCAGAAAGAATTACAGGTCATAAATTGAAGAGATTAAGGTCAGATGGAGGGGGAGAGTATTTCTCTAATGAGTTCAGTGATTACTTGTGGAATGCAGGTATAAAAAGGGAAATGACTTGCAAGTACTCTCCTCAACAAAATGGTGTAGCAGAGAGAAGAAATAGAACTCTTGTTGAGTTTGCAAGGTCAATGATGAAGGATAAAAATTGCCCAAATTATTTTGGGCTGAGGCTGTAAATACAGCTACTTATTTGGTTAATAGGCTACCATGTAAAGCCTTGCAGGGTATGACACCATATGAGGCATGGTGGGGTAAGAGACCTACCTTGGATCATTGCAAAGTATTTGGATGTTTGGCATATGCATATGTGCCATCACAGTTAAGACACAAGTTAGAACCTAAAGCTGAAAAGTATGTATTCATTGGTTATGATGACAAGCAGATGAGTTATAAATTGTGGAGTCCATCCACAAAGCAATTCATTGTGTCTAAGGATGTTACATTTGATGAGCAAGGTACTTGGTATGCAGGTACAATCAATATTAATACAGGTGATGAAGAAGTTGTGAGTCAAAAGAAGGGTAAATCAAAGGTTCAGATATTTGATGAAGAGGAGAATAATGAAGTGCAGGTTGAAGTTGAAGAAATGCCAAGATTTGATCCTGAGTGTGAAGAACTAGAAACCTCAAGGAGTGGAGAACTTAGAAGGTCATCAAGACACAAGTGGCAACCTACAAGGTATAGCTATGACACTTCTTTTTTGGCTACCAAAGATTATGCTTACATGATAAAGGCAGATGAAGACCCTTCCACATATGAAGAGGAAAAAGGTAAGGAAAATTGGGAGAAAGCTATGCAGGAAGAATATGATGCATTAATGGAGAATCAAACATGGGATTTGGTTCCTAAACCAAATAGTCAGAAAATCATTGGATGCAAATGGGTCTACAAGACTAAGAGGTTTGCAGATGGAAGTGTGTCTAGGTATAAAGCTAGACTTGTTGTGAAAGGGTTTGCTCAAATATATGGTATTGATTATGATGAGACTTATAGTCTTGTGGCAAAAATGACAACCATCAGGACACTCATAGCTATTGCTGCATGTAAAGGTTGGAAATTATGTCAAGTAGATGTGAAGAATGCTTTTTTAAATGGTTACATTTCAGATGATGTTTTCATGGAGCAACCTCAAGGATTCAGAGATAGAAGGTATCCAGATCATGTATGTAAGCTCAAGAGAGCTTTGTATGGGTTGAAGCAGGCCCCAAGGGCATGGAATTATAGACTTGTGAAGTTCTTGAAAGAACTTGGATTTCAAGTATCTAAGGCAGATAGTAGCTTGCTTGTTAAAGCAAGTGATGATGGGTTCATTTACATGTGCATATATGTTGATGATATAATTCTTACAGGTACAGATGAGAAAGGCATTCAAAGCCTAAAGAAGCAAATGGAGTAAGAGTTCAAAATCAGTGATTTGGGAGACTTGTCATATTTCTTGGGCATGGAGATTTCATACACTCAACATGGAGTGTATGTGACTCAAGAAAGGTATTTGAGAAACTTGTTAATCAAGTTTAAAATGAATGATTGCAGGGGAGCACCTACTCCAATGGAGGTGAATCACAAATTGAGCAGATATGGTGGAGAAGAATTCAAGGATATGAAACTATATCAGAGTTTGGTTGGTAGTCTTATCTATGCTACATTAACTAGGCCTGATTTATCATATGCAGTTGGAGTTTTGTCTCCATTCATGCATTGTCCTAGGAAAGAACATTGGATTGCAGGTCAAAGAGTGTTGAGGTACATTAAGGGTACACTCAAAGAGGGTTTGTATTATGGTTTTACATCAGATACAAACATCAAAATATATAGTGATGCAGATTGGGCATGTAATCCTGATGATAGAAGATCAACATATGGATACTTGTGTTATGTGGGAGATAAGTTAATCTCTTGGTGTTCAAAGAAGCAACACACAGTTGCTTTATCATCTACAGAAGCTGAGTACAAAGGTATGGTTGAAGCTGCAAAGGAAGTGATATGGCTTAAGACTCTCATGAAGAGTTTTGACACCATACAGAGTACACCTATCATTTATGGAGATAACATGAGTTCATTGTATTTAGCTGCTAATCCTGTATTTCATGCAAGGACTAAACACATTGAGATTCAATATCACTTTCTGAGAGAGAAGGTGATGGATAAAGAGATTGAAGTCATACATACTTCAACAAAAGATCAGATAGCTCATATGCTTACCAAAAGCTTGGATGGACCAAAGCTACAGAGATTCAAAGACATGGCAGGCATAAAGAAGATAGAGAAAACCTCAATTGATGATTGAGGGGGAGCTGTTGGTGCAGAGCAATCAACAATTGAAGTTTTGGAAGTCAAAGAATGAAGACAAGATCAAGTTATGAAGCATGGAAGAAGTTTACATTCAGGAGTTGAAAGATATGTATATAGGTCACTTTATACTTTTGAATAGTCATAAGCTTGTAAATTTTTGTCTATATATATACTTGGAAAATGTCGGGACAAGTATGAGAGAATGTAGAGCATGAGAATTGAGAAGAATTAGAAGTCATTAGACACTTATGAAGAGATTAGAATAGCGCTCTCATCCAGATGTAATTTCTGTCAGAAATGAAGAGAAGTTGCGCCCGATATTTCTGTGCATTCTCCATCTGTGCTTGATCATTTCAAGAATCCTTTTGTAGATGTCTAGGTTCATAGTTAATGAGTCTATGGTTAAAGTTTTAGAGCCTAATTGTAAACAGGCTGTGAGATGGCTATTTTTAGATCTCATTTAGACCTCCAAATAGTGCCTAGAACTATTTTTTAACTATGCCGGACACTAGATGTGAAACCAGTCAAAACTAGTCTAGAATCTATAAAAAGCGCTAGAGAGCTCATTTTTGAGGTTGATTAGTGTGAGCTTTGAGCTATTTTGAGCTTGTAATAGTGATCTTGAGCAATAGAGTCCATTTTTCCTATCTTCCATTGTGTCTTGCTTGTCTCTTACATGTGTGTGTGTATGTGTGTGCATATCTCCATGCTTCTCACCTTCACTCTCACTACATCTTGCGTTCACGATCTTCATATCACTCCAATCTCTTCTGTGGATTGACATTAAGGAGGTGGAGCTTCTTAACATGGTGCTTACCATCATACTAGAGCAACACCAAATTTGGCGCCATTGGTGGGGATCCAGTCTAGGATGAATGTGTGATGGTAAGAGTATAGCAAGAAGTGATGTTGGAAGGTAAAAATTTTAGTTTTTGTTGTTGTTTTTAAGTAGTTTTTTGTTTTTTTCATATCCTTTACACTGCTCCTTCACCACTGCATCATCTTCTTCCACTTCAAAAAAAATCCAAAAATTTCACCATATCCACCCATGTTGGAGATAGACGTTTGCAGAAGCATGCGAACAACACAAGGAAGAAGAAGAAACTTGAAGCACAAACACACAATACTAAATGTATTACTAGAGAATGTACAAAGATATGTAGCCCATTAGGGCAATAGGCGTATATACAAGCCGGGGGAAAAAAACCTCCTAAAGAGGGAAAAAAGTGCCCTGGCGGTCCTAGTGTGTTCACACACATCACTACCTAAATATATCAACAAATCCCCCCTGGGAGTGATGCGGTGAACAAGGAGCTCGCACTCATGTATAAGGAAGTGCCAAGCTATGTGGAAATCACTCCACAAAAGGAAGTAAGCCCAAAGCTTTGCGGAAAGCTTCAAACTTCTCCCTAGGCAGAGCATTCATGAAAAGGTCTGCTATGTTATCCTGCGTGGGCACATATGCCAAGCTGATCTCCCTAGCTGAGAACCTCTCCCTGACATAGTGATAATGCACCTCAATGTGCTTAGTGCGAGCATGGAACACAGGGTTCCTCGCAATTGCCAATGCGCTCTGACTGTCAGTGAAGATGGTGGTGGCAGAAGACTGGCCAACACCCAAATCAGCCATTAAGCATCTGAGCCACACACACTCAACAGTCGCTGTGAAAGCTGCCCTATACTCAGCCTCACAACTAGAAGTGGCCACAATAGGCTGCTTCTTGCTCAACCAAGATATACATGAGCTACCAAGCATGAAGCAAAAACCACTGGTGGACACACGAGTGTCATAGCAACCAGCCCAATCTGAGTCAAAAAAAGCATGCAAATCTGGCGGTAGTGATCCCCCCTTGGGATAAAACAACCCAAGTAGCCGAGTACCACTCAAGTAGTGAAAGATGTGCTTAACCGCCTTCCAATGCGTGACTCCTGGGCAATGCATAAACCTGCTCATCTGTGAGACAGCAAACTGAATATTTGGCCGAGTAATGCATAAATAAATCAAGCATCCAATAGCCTGCTGATAGAGAACAACATCAAATCCATCTCCAGCATCATGAAGACTCAATCGTAAACCTGCCTCCATAGGAGTGGCAATAGGCTTACAGTCTTCAAGGCCAAAATGCTGCAATAATGTGTCAATATATTTCGTTTGACACAAAGCCATTCCACCATCAACTTGCATAAATTGAATGCCCAAATAGTGATGCAAATGCCCCAAATCAAACATCTCAAATGAGGCATGCAAATCAGCCTGGAAATCAGCAATATGCTTCTCAATAGGACCAGTGAGCAGCATGTCCTCAACATAGACAACAATGATCAGAAGCACATCATTAGCACGCTTAACATATAAGGTGCTTTCAATTGGACTGTTCTCAAAACCATGTGCAACCAGATAGGCATGTATCTTCTCATACCAAGCACGTGGTGCTTGCTTTAAACCATATAATGCCTTCTTTAACCTGCACACCTGGTTTTCATGCCCTTTCTGCACAAAGGCACGGGGCTGAAAAACATACACTTCTTCATGCAAGTCACCATTTAGAAATGTTGTTTTAATATCCAACTGATGTACATTCCAACCATGATGGGCTGCAAGTGCACAAATGCTCCGAACAGTAGTCATACGGCATGTAGGTGCAAAGGTCTCATCAAAATCAATGCCTCTTTCCTGCGCATAACCCTTTGCAACAAGCCTAGCCTTATACCTGTCCACTGTACCATCAGGTTTACGCTTGAGCTTGTATACCCACTTAGTGCCAATGGCCTTCTTGCCAGGAGGCAAATCACATAAAGACCAAGTACCATTCTTCATTATAGCATCATATTCAGATTGCATAGCAGCCATCCAATTTTCTGAATTTTGTGCTTCATCAAACGAAACAGGCTCATTCTCATCACAGAGACTAGATGCAGCCATAACATAGCAATTTGATGCAAAAGAGGCACTATGAGAGCCTGAATGAGTACGATATGACAGAGGTGCATCTAATTTGCTATCACGCAAAGTCTGTACCAGCCATTTTGGCATAGTTCTTGCCTGCTCAATATCAACTCTCTCATCAATAAGTGCATCATATACATCTGCATTAGAAATAGAATTATATGCATCATCATATGAAACCTGCAAAGGCTAAGAAGTTGCCTCATTAGGACTAGCACTAGACTGTCCACCTGTAAAAAGAGGCATCAAAGTATCATACATGTCTTTGGAGCTAACAGATGTCTCCTTGGTACATGAAAGCAATGGCTGAATAGCATCTTCCACAAAAACAACATCACAGCTAACCAGAATGCGTTTATTCTGTGGATGATACTGACGATAGCCTTTACTTTCAGAACTGTACCCAACAAAAGTACACTTTACTGCCTTATCATCCAATTTTCTGCAATGTTGTTCAGGCACTAATGCATAAGCCAAACAACCAAAAACACGCAGATGAGCAACAGATGGCTTGCAGTCATGCCAAGCCTCATATGGAGTGATAGACTGCAGCGCCTTAGTGGGACACCTGTTTCGTACATATGCTGCACACATGACAGCCTCAAGCCAGAAACTATGTGGTAATACCTGACTCTTGACCATACACCTCACCATCTCCATGAGTGACCTGTTCTTCTGTTCAGCAACTCCATTCTGTTGAGGTGTATACGGCACTGTACATTGGTGTTTTATCCCACATTCAGCCAGAAATGCATTAAAATCAGAAGACATATATTCCCCCCCTCGATTAGAACGGAGGGTGCCCATTTTACATGCTGATAGATTTTCAGCCAAAACCAAAAACTGTTTGAAGCACAAAAACACTTCGGACTTTGCCTTCAATGGATATACCCATGCATGCCTGGAAAAATCATCAATGAAAGTCACGAAGTAAAGATAGTTTCCAAAAGAAGGTGTCTGCATAGGACCACAGACATCACTATGTCAAGCTGCAATTTCTGCGTAGCCCGAGCTGAACCATCTTTTGGAAAGGAGGAACGCTGCATTTTGCCCAAAATACAACCTTCACATACATGTTTTCTAGGTGCCTCAAGCTTGGGTAAATAAGACACCATATTAGATTTCTGCAAGCGTAGCAAACTAGCAAAATTCAGATGACCAAAGCGTGCATGCCAAAGCTTTACATCTGACATAGCCTGAGAATCATGAACTTCACTTTCCGAATCATTCACAGATCTTTCATAGTCTATGAGCTTATACAGCCCACAACATAAAATGCCAGAAGCAATAATAACATCGCCATTTGACGGATCATGAACTGTACATCTGTCATCAATAAATTTCACAACCAAGCCAATCTTGGATAATGCAGAAACTGATAACAGATTCTTCTTGATCCCTGGCACAAATAAAGCATCTGACAAGGTGAAAGAACTACCATCAGCAGTAGTCAGAATGATCTTACCAACTCCCATAAAAGGATAAGAGGAGTTGTTGGTGCATGTGACAGTATTCCCTGTAGGGGCAGGCTCGAGTGAAGAGAAGAAACTGCACTGCGAGGTAATATGTTTGGTCACCCCACTGTCAAAGTACCAAACATCTGAGTCCACTGCAGACATGCACTCCTCATGAGAAGATGGGTCAAAACTGCAAACAGTAGTAAATGCCCATTCTTCTTCCTGCACAAGATTAGCAGACTCTATTTTTGGTGTAGAGGCTTTTGCAACAGCCATTCCAACCTCCTTTTCTTTGCCTCTTTTGCAGCCAGTTTTGGACAGTTCTTTATGATATGATCATTCCCTTTAGAGTACTTGCAAAACAATTTCTGCTTTTCTGATTTCTTCTCATCTTTATCCTGGTTCTTCGAATGTGTAGCATTGCAGGTTTCTGGTTACTAGTAGAAGAGCTCCATTTTCCTTTGCCCTTCTCACTAGCCAAGAAAGCTTGATCTACAACACGCATAATGGACCTGTTCTGCCTAGACTGATCTTCCTGCAACAGAACAGAGATTAACTCCTCAAATGATAAGGCATTCGGATTTCCTTTCATCATCAACCGAAGAGTAGAAGCAAAACTCTGATATGAATCAAGAAGACCATTCAGAACGGTCTGCACAAGTGAGCTATCTGGTATAACCTCACCAGTAGAAATCAACTGTTCCTTCAAATCTTTGATCTTCGTTAGGAAACTGTCCATAGAATCACCTTCATTCATGTGCTCACTCTCCAACTGTTTTCGGAGGTAAGCAACACAAGCCTCATTCCTAGCTTGGTACAATGTGGTAAGTATATCCCAAGCATCCCTAGCTGTTCTGCAAGAGCGAATATGAGGAATAATGGCACGTTTGATAGACAAATCTATCAATGCATGTGCCTGGGCATCTCTGCCATCCCAACGAATCTACTCTGCAGTAGGTGCAGCAAAAACAATAGCACGAACAGGAATCTGCACAATATCAGCTCTAGCACCTGTATTCGCAGTACCTGTTGTTACAGGTGTAACAGGACGTCTTTCAACACCCTGCACAATGTTCCACAATCCTTTTGCAACCAATACATGTCGCATCATATAAGCCCATAATGGGTAGTTGGTACCATCAAACTTATCCTCAACAGCGAGCATACGGAATACATCACTGCTTTCAGCCATGGTCGGTGACTAAAATACCTTGATGCAAAAAATTGAGTGTATCTCAAAAAGTTGCCCAGACGAGTTCTGCTAAACCTGTAGTAGACTTTGAGACACTTATACTGATGAATAGAAACAGGTATATACCTTTGGCACAAAAGGATGAAATAGCCTGCACAAGCACTGCGATAGTGCGTTCGGAGGCCGAAACTGAGACTGCAAATGGAGGAGTGTCGACGACGCCCTAGATGAAGCGACGACCTGCTCTGATACCAATTGTTGGAGATAGATGTCTGCAGAAGCACACGAACAGCACAAGGAAGAAGAAGAAGCTTGGAGCATAAACACACAATATTGAATGTATTACTAGAGAATGTACAAAGATATGTAGCCCATTAGGGCAATAGGCATATATACAAGCTGGGGGAAAAAACCTCCTAAAGAGGTAAAAAAGTGCCTTGGCGGTCCTAGTGTGTTCACGCACATCACTATCTAAATATATCAACAACCCATTCTCCTCATTTCCCTCATTTGCGCATGCGAGAGAGAGAGAGAGAGAGAGAGAGAGAGAGAGAGAGAGAGAGAGAGAGAGAGAGAGAGAGAGAGAGAGAGAGCTTTTGTGCTATTGTGTTGTGTGTGTTTTTGAGTTTTCTTGCAGGTACAGTGCTCTAGAGCAGCAAGAGAGCTTTCGAAAGCTGAGAAAATCAACTTTCTGTCAGATCTGTCGTAGGTGTCAGACCATCACGATGGTCTGACAAGTTCAACATTTTCGGTAAGCGTGTATACCATGGCATAGAGCATGCTTGCACACACACAAATCCATAGCTGCTTCCCAAAAATTTGCATTTTGGTGGACCATCACGACAGGCTCATGCCATCGCAATTGGCTCACGCCATCGCAACGGCTCGGTTAGACCATCGCGATGATCTCATGCCATTGCAACGGTTCACTTGAACCATCACGATGGTCACTGACCATTGCGATGCTTCCGTCGACCCCACACCATCATGATTGGCCTATGCCATTGTGATGACTCACTTGCCACATGTCAATTCATGCCATCGCGATGATACCAAGTACGCCATCACGACGCTTCAATTTCGGACCATCACAATTGGCTCAAGCCATCATGCCTCGTGACCATCACGATGGGCTCACGCCATTGCGACAATTGCATTGACCGTTGACCATCACGATGGGCTCACACCATCACAATTGTTTGCTAGACAGACCATCGCGAGGCTTCGCACTCATGGACCATTGCAACGGTTCTAGACCAGCGCGATCGTTCACTTGGACCATCATGACAATCCCAGACCATCGCGATTATCTCAGACCATCACTATTGTCCACTTAAAACACCAAATTTAGGGCTTGATTTTTGGGCTATTTTGAGGCTATTTTGAGAGAATTTTGAGTCATAATTGCATATTGGAGACCCCTTAGCCCATATTTGGAGAAAAACCTATCTGTCAGTTTTTACCCTCGAGAGCCTGAACATCCATAAATTTTTCATTCGAAGTCCATTTTTTGAGCTTTAGGACTGGTTTAGATAAGATAAATTCAGGTTGATCCATCCGTGAGATTAGAAAAGCAAGGGGGCATTGGAGAAATTTTGCCAAAGGAAAAGGGACCCTTAAAGGTGTATATATCAAAGTGCTTGATCATCAATTTAAGAAATTGGTCTAAAACATTGAATTTTGAAAGGTCTAGCAAGGAGCTATCCAAGGGCAGTCAAAGCAAGGCAGATGAAGAACGCAATGCTTGGGAAGTGCGACTTCTTGGGCATCAGAGCTATCAAAGAAGCTGACTGGAGGTTGTAAGAATACTCAACCCCCTCAGTCAATTATTAGCTTAGGCTAAACGTCTAGCATTGTGGATTGAATTAGAACGATGATAGGAACACACCAAGTTCAAGAGACTTGACTTTTCAAGTCCAAGACTAAGATAAGAGTGTGCAAAATGAAAACCTAAAGGAAAGAACTTAAGTATGATGGAACAAGAACTCAAAAGTGCAACGGAAAGTCAACTCCTGATGCATACATTGAGACTAGACAAGAATCTGAAGGAAGTAAAAACAAAACAAGCAATTAAGAACAAAGAAACATTGACGATCAGAGTGTGTATTGAGTGATTCAGGAAGTAAATTCATGAACCTTAGATCGGGAAAGCATATAGGTAAGTCAGACTGATGAAGCCTTAGATCATCAGAAGCAAGTGTAGGAACTACTGCACGTTCATGGGCACAACAGTTGAATAGTTACCCTTACAAGTTGGGCTCAGATACCGGTGAATAAGAAATGGCATTTAGCATAGAAAGACCAGAAGGAGGGTTAAATGTAGCATATTTGGAAAGACCCGAAGGACCCTATGGAACCCAATTAGAATATGTCCAAACCAACCACCTAGGTGCATGCATCTATGAGGATGGTTTGCGAAGATTAGTAGCACAACTGCATAACCTTGATCAACCCATTGGATTGGAACGTCTAGTGCTGAAATTCAAGAGAGATGCTTACATAGACAAAGAAGTAACAATGTACATCATAAGTACTCAACCAAACCATACCAATGAGTTTGGTGTATTTCATCTCAATACGGAAGCAAGAACCCAAGGACTAGAGGGGTTCCTGGGACATTCTCTTGGGAGGTGTTCTTTTCTGCACTCAAGACAAAAGCCTTGTATTGTCATGTTTTGACCTTGTCCTAGAGTTGATGGGTGGGGACATTCATGCATGAAATGACCACCCTGGCATCTAAAACATGGTCCTTTAGGGGCTTGTGGTCTTGCTTGTCTTGATTGCAACCTCAGGTTAGGATTCATGTACACGACATTGGAGTATTATGGCTCCCAATTTTGTTCCATAAGTGGTTTCTTGTATTGATAGGAATAAGCCTCACTATGCTCTGGTGACTCTGTGTAATAAGTTTGTGGACTATCTTCATGGGAGTGATCTAAACTATGCACATGAGAGTCATTTTCTGAGACCAAAGGGTTCATTGGCACCAATGCTCTATTAAGGTTCTCCTCTACCACTGCATACTTAACTGGAATACTAGAATCACATTGGCAGGAGCTAGTGATTGGTTTCCTAGGACTGGTTGTGGCCTATATGGTGCCTGATAATGTTGTTGCAGCCTATAATATGGTTGTTCGTATTGATTCTGATATCTACCCTACTAATAAGGTTCCTGATAATTTTGCCTGACTGCCTGCCTATTGTATGGACAATCTTGAGCCATATGATTTGTGTATTTTCTCTCAATGGTGCAATATAGAGCATTAGGGTTTCCTTGGGGCTGATCCATCATTGGGCAAACATTAGCCATGTGGTCTCCTCCACAATTGTAACATCTCTTCAATGAGGTGACCCTTGTTGTTTGTCTATTTTGAACTCCTACCTTCTTGGCAACCTGCTCAGCTATCTCATCTATCTCAGTGGAGGTTCTGGAGGTATGACTAGTAGAACTATCAGAATCCTTATAGAGTTTGGACAATTCTAACTCCTCATCCAAGTTGTCCTCTATGTCAATGCACATGCGCACACACACTTCTATGGATCTAGGCTCTTTCAAGTACACATATGATCTTAACTTGGTGCTCAATAAGCCATCTAAGAACAGAGCCATTTGTTTGGACGGTGTGGGTAACTCTGGCATAGGGCATCTTTCTATGTACTATCTGAACCTTCTTCCCACAAGTCGCACTGTTTCTTAGGGTCTCTACTTGAAGTTATGGATCAAGGATGATGTGTTATGCCTGATACCACTCTTGGAAAATTCTACAATGAATTCCTCTAGCAGTTGACCTATATTTCGGTAGTTCTGACCATTCAAGGGCTGAAACCAAGCTAAGGTAGTGCCCTTGAGAGTCAATCCAAACACCTCAAACTCTTAACCTCTTCAGCTCTTAACACTTGTTTGAACTCGACCACATGATCATAAGGGTCTCCGAATCCATCACAATAGTTCTTCATTTCCTTGACCACTTGAGAGGATCTAAGGGTTCTTGAGTACTCTTGGGGTCTGGGTAATGGGAAATTATGTTCATCTCTTTGATGCCTCTGAGCTCAATGTCTCTCTCTTTCAGGTCTTTCACCTTCAAGTCCTAAACTCTCTCTGCCCATAATATGTGCAAAGCTTACCTCGGGCCTCTCTTTGGTTCTTTCCCTCTCGGTTTCATGAGCCTTGGATGATCCTGCTCCTTGGATACCATGGGAAACACTAGATCTTCATGAAGGGAAAATTGATTCACCTTGCCAAGTGTATGCATGCCTATCCTGCTCTGTTACCAAGAACATTTTCTCCGATGTGTCATCTAGATAGACAACTTTGCTTGGTATCTTTGGGTCCTTGAAATCATAAATGATGACTATTGGGCTAGGTTGATCTGGCTTGAATTTCCAAAAGGCTTCCTTTGTTTCTGTATTCATGAATAGTTCTATGCTTTTGTTGTCTTGAGGGATCCAATCTGGAGTGATCACCATAGTCAAAACTAACTTACCTCTAGGAGTCTTGGGTTCTCGTCTTAGGTCTCCATGTTCTAGGTCTCCTATATCTTTCTCTTGAATGATATTTCCAAACTCATATGTCTTGTCTGGTAAGTTGGTAACCACATACATGGTTCTTTCCTTATCAATGTATGAACCCTCTTCGAACTTGACCACAGGGTGTTCAAGTCCAAAAGGTTGATCTAGATTTTTGAGTTGGACCATTGATTGCCTCAGGCCATCCTCATAGATGTGTGCACCTAATTGGTTGGTCTTGATATACTCCAATTGGGTCTTATAGGGGCCTTCTGGTGTCTGTAAATAAGCAGTACCTGAGGTACGTGTTCATCTCTCTATGCTAAAACACATTTCTGAGTCACTTCTGTTGGAACTTAGCATGTAGGGATAATCACTTAGTTGTTGTGCCCAAGACTTAGTTGTATGGTTGACACTAGCCTCAGATGATCTAATGATTTGTCTATCCTTGCCTAAGTGTCTGCCAGATCTCAGGTTCATAAGCCTTGTCTTCTGGTCCCAAGGTTCTCTTGTATTGCTCAAAATCCTTTGGGACTCCTTGGTTTCCCAGTTCCACCTGAGAGCCAACTTCAAAATACTGTATCTAATCATCCATGTATTAGTTTTACGATAACAAGTCAATGATTTGGTAGTACTCCCCACGAGCTTTCCAACGAACCCAAAATCACAACAAATGGATTTTGTATGAGAAAGTTATGCCAGTTCAAGGTTCTGGGGGTTAAAACAGGGAAACGGGATCTCTCAGGGAGTACCTCAGAACAAGCGATACGATACCAGATTTTCACGATACGATACTTCTATTCTCCATGATACACGATACCACTACGGATGATACCAGCTTAAGTGATACGATACCACCAAGGCGATACCAACTTTGGCGATACGATACTGCTATCAAGATGATATGATACTAGAAGTGGTCATGATACGATACCTCTGATTGGCACGATATGATACCAACCTCACCATACGATATCAAGATAGCTAATGATACGATACTTGATTGGCTCATGATACGATACAGTAGTTAGGACGATACGATACCAGTGAATTCTTGGGACGATACGATACCAATTTGTAAACGATACGATACCTTGACCGACGTGATATGATACCTTCCTGGCGATATGATACCACTTGACCTCGCGATAGGATACTACTCCGACTGCGATATGATAGTACTTGTGCTACACAATACGATACCATTGAACTGACATGATATGATACCTCCTATTGGACGATACGATACCGCAAGATGCACGATGTGATACCACTTAAGTGCGATCGTGATACCTCAACTTGACGATACATGATACCTTGATGGTATCGCGATACCACAAGGAGGCGATATGATACTCGACAAGTATCCCGATACACGGGAGTTCTGGTATTGCAATACCAAAACTCAACCAGACACTATACTTGGAGTTTTTGAGGTCCCAATTCAATTTTTTTTGCAAATATGTGTACCTTATGTTCTCCTTGTCACCCCTATGTGCCTATAGATGCAAGCTCACTCTCCAAACCCACAATACTCCACTCGCGAGACCATACGGAGGTCTTGTCACTCTGCGATACTGTCACTCAAATTTTGGTGTTTTGAGGATGTGAAACTCAGTTTTTCCTCCATGCTTTAGCTCTAAGCTCTCACTGAACTCCTTGCATAGCCAAGAATGAAGAAAAAGAGGCAAAAATAGGGAATGTACGGTCAAAAAGGCAAAAAAATCAGAGAAGGTGAAGGTGGCAGGAGATGGTGGTGATGGTGAAGATGAAGATGAAGAGAAACTTAGAAACTGAACTGAAAATGGTGATTTTTTTACTTTCCAACGTCACTACTCTATGTCTTACCGTCACATGCTTGTCCTCCAAGCTCTCTCCCCAGCAACGGTGCCAAATTCGGTGTCACTCTAGCACAATGGCAAGTACCAATGTGAGGAGATTCACCTCATAAATGTCAATCCGCAGAGACATGAGGACCGGTATGAAGACCATGAGCAAGTGATGGCACAAGTGCGTGAGTGAAAGCACACAAGCATGTGCACACATACACACACACGTGCACAAAGAGCAAAGAGTGGAACCATGGAAGATCTACGATTACAAAAAGAACTCTCTTACAAGGCTCAAATCTACAACAAGCTAACCCCAAAATGAGCTCTCTAGCTCTTTTTATAGTCTTTTTAGTGGTTTTGGCCCTAGTGTCTGGCCTAGTTAAAAATTAGGTTCTAGGGCTTATTTGAGGGCTCAAACGGAGTTTAAAAATGATGAAAATTGGCAGGGTGATACTTCTAATACTCCTCAAGCCTGAGGACTCCTCGACTTGAAAAAAATGGAGTTACAGAAATGGAAAACGGTATTTACAATGGTTTTTAGTGATAAAAATCACTATTTTTATAGGGATTTCTTCTGAAAATTTGACATGTGCTTCCTGGAGCTCCCTACATGCTCCTTCTTCTTGTGTGTCCACTTCCTTGATGTACTTCTATGCTTGTGCTTGACCTTGACTATCAACACTATGCTTGTGCTTGATCTTGATTGTCAACAAATTGTAAATCTCATTTGATACATTATCCATGAGAATGCATCAGCTACAATATTCTCTTCACCTCTTCTATACAAGATTGCCATGTGAAAATCCTACATGAAGTTAGCCTGATGAGCATGTATGCCTCGAAGATCCACCTGACTACTAAAATACTTGAGTGTATGATTATCTATATACACCTTAAAGTCTACACCATAAAGATAGTGTCTCCAAGCTTTAAGAACATGCACCATTACATACAACTCTTATTCATGCACTAGCCGATTGTGTTATGCACTACTCAACTTCTTGCTTTTAAAAGCTATTGGCTTGTCATCTTGGCTCAAAAATACCCCTATGTCTATGCCTCTAACAACTGTCTCCAATGCAAATAGTTTTTGTGGATCTACCACTTTGCATATTGGAGCCTCTGAAACGACTTGCTTCATAGTATCAAAACTTCCTTGTTGCTCTTGTTTCCATGCAAAAGATACCTTTTTCTGAAGCAAATTCATCGTAGGTGTTGCTATCGACAATTAGGATGAAATAAATTTATGACAAAAAACAAAAAGTCCTAGAAAATGATCGTACTTGCCCCTCATCTCGAGGAGTTGTCCATGCCAAAATAATAGAGACCTTCTTGGGATCAATCTGAACCCTATCGGCCAATACCACATGCCCTAAATGCTCTATCTCTAGAAGAAACAACTAAGTCTTATCTAGATTTACAAATAATTGATTTTCCATTAATTTATTTAATACCAATCGTATGTGAATCCCATGCTCATGTACAAACCTACTATACACTAACAAGTCATCTACAAAATCCACAACAAAATTTCAAATGAATGGATGTTAAATATCATTCATTAACATCATAAAAGTAGCAAGTGCATTAGTCAGACACAAATGGCATAATTAAATACTCATAATGCCCAAAATGGGTGTTGAAAGCTATTTTATATACATTTTCTCTTTAACTCTAATATGGTGGTAGCCACTTTTCAAATATATTTTCCTACATACAATTGCTCCACCTAGAGTATTAAGGAGATCATCTATCCTCGGCATGGAATACCTATGCTTGATGGTAATCTTATGGAGTGCTATGTAGTCGATGCACATCCTATAAGATCCATCTTTCTTCTTCACTAGAAGAACTGGTGTTGCAAAGGGTGAATAGTTGGGTTTGATAAGCCCTTTCTCCATATACTCGTCCATGACCTTGCAGACTTCATTTTCCTCTTGTAAGCTCACACAAAATGGTAGTCAAGTAGTTGAAATCACTCTTGGTACCAGTTTGATCCTATGCTCAATATTTCTGCAAGGAGGTAAACCCAAAGTTAATTCTTTTAAAAACAACTTGTGTAATTCTACTTTTACTTTATCTGAAAGTACTTGAGTATTCTAGCTAGATTTTCCTTGACTCCAAGAATCCATCACTACACAAGATGAATATACAAAATACAAAAAATAAATATACTTATAGTCAATCTTGAGAAGTTTGGCTACTGTCAAAAATCACGTCTCTTGGAGATCTTGCTCTCCACAGATAAGTAACCATCTTCCCTCATGCTCAAACAAGTAAACATGTGAAGCAAAGTCCATGACTTGTAGTTTCCTAACATGCCACTTATTACTTGGAAGTACATCAAAACGGGCTAGTCCTGCTATCTCAAAATCCAATATGTCCTCATAGGACTAGATCTAGATGGGTAGATTTGCAATATTTTTTTTAAGTATTTCAAGCTATTGTGTGTATTGAGCACGTGTGATTGAAGTTAGTTTTGTATAGGGATTTGACAAACAATATTCAAACAGAAGACATGTGTCTATTGCACAAACTCTACAAAACACGGTTAAGCCAAAAACAAGTAATTTAATTCACATATGATACATTTAGAGAGGGGGTGAGAATCCCTTTTCCTCTATTTTGCATTCTTCTCTAATCTTGCTCCTTAATTCTAGTTTCTCACATATCAAGCTCCATTTTCCAAGAAAAAATGAATTCTAGCTTGTGTGTGGGTTATGATTCAAAAAGGTATAAATACTTCACTTCAAGTAATCTTGTGCTCTAAATTCTCTTCTTGATCATAAAACTCTATGATTACTACCATCTTCTTCCTCATATCTTTGAGATGATAATATCCCAATGAGGATTTGCTAGACCATCTTCTTCTTCTATCAAAATGTATCCCCTTTGATCCCTTTGTGATGCATTAATTCTCTTGGTACTTTGCCCAAATGGATTAGTCTCGGTCGAGCTCATACATGTGTAGAGTTTAATGATGCAAAAATAAGTGGCAACATGGATCGAAAATGGGATTGAGAGGGTACATATGGCATGACATATTCTCGAGAGAGGGTGAATCCTTGGGTGTTCATGGGTTAGAGATAGACTAAATATGTTAAAAGAAAGAAAACTCAAGCAGCATGTTGGATAGACCATTTTTATGATAATATGAGAATATAGATTCAAGTCCCATGGAATGCACTATAGCATCATATCTTTTTGCAGAAACTCTCTTTGAGAGGGGGAGAGAGAGAGAGAGAGAGGGAGAGAGAGAGAGAGAGAGAGATCTGCATAGATGAGCTTAAGAAAAAAGAGATATTGATGTTTGCATGTACACAAGAGAGTTCCATGAACGATCTTAATTTGGGAAGAAAAATGAGATGACAAGAAATTCATCTCTCAATGAAGTAGAAGATGGAAACTTAAGGTCTCCATGGAAGCTTGTTGGGATCTTATACCAATGTAAGAAACTCTAGAATACACACATGAGAGAATGGCCTATGACTCCCAACATAAGTCCAATTATATAGATTCTTGGACTAGGAGTGATATGTAGAGTTAACTAGAGCCCACATATGCATGTGCAATCTCCATCACTACTTTAGCACCTTCCACTGGAGTCTACTAATGTGTTAGGTGTACTCACTTCTAGAGTTAAGTTCCCGTGTACTCAAGTTAAATCGAGTGGATGCTTCTAGAAGGTTCTAAAGATTCTTTGGACAAAATTCTCTCCCCATGCTCCCAATGAAATTAAAAAAAAAACTCCTTCGAAACCTTAAGTCTTAAACATTTGGCTAAGTGAATTACTTGCCTAATACTCCAAAAGATCCTAATGTTATTATTAATTAACCTTGGTGAAGCTACTTAGTAACACTTGCCAAGTGTGTGTATACATGATATTATGGAAAGAGAGTGAAAGACGCCAACATATTAAGGGGTCGCATAACAAGGATGACTATAGAGAGAAGCAATCCTATACTTTAGGATGCACTTTATTGGTAGAGATTTGAATTTGAATTAAAATCTTTGGCTCCAACAAAGGCTATAAAAGAGGATAGGAAATGCCCGCGTGTATCTCAAGGTTCAGAGATCATATTCATGTACTTTCATTGAGAAAAGGAGCTCACCTCATAGCTCTCTCCTTCCTCACTCATTGAGCAATGATTTATTGCCAACAACATTCTAATTTTACAGGGTTTTATACATACATGATCATTACTTTGTACTCTCATATCTTTGTCACACTCCATCAGAATAGTGAATTTGTATGAACTTTTTCTCACTGTATAGTTGATCATTTCTCTTGATTTAAAGCATGATAGCTCAAGCATACTGCCTACTTCAATCCTAGCAAGTTTCATTAGTAATGCTTCTCACAGTCTTTAGATATCAATCAATCACTGCTCACTGGTCCATGTCTGTCAAGGCCCATAAAAGTCGGGATGGATATTTAATTTGCTAAACACATTTCTCTGTATATAGTTGATCATTTTAGATGATTTCACTCATGATTGGTAGCTTTGTTAAGATAATTGAAGTTCCCCAAAATGAATTTTATTAATTGCTGTTGTGCTTAGAGAATGATGCAAAACTCTGAGTAGGTGTCTCAACCAAAATAGCAAGTTTTGGACCTTGGATCATATGCCTACCTATCTGTTTTGATCCTATCATTAGTGCATCATCTTCCAAGCAACATATGTAATTACTTATGCTTGTTAGCTAGCTAAACAGGCCCAAAACACTCTCTAGCCATCACTTATAGCAGGTGTGAAGGAGGTTTAGCTACACCAACTCATCTCTTGTGATTATCCACGATCTCCTCCAACAGTGGTATCATAGCAAGCATAATCAAGATGGGAGATGGATTTCCATCCTTCATTGACAAATTGGACAGGAAGAACTACTTAGCATGGTCCCTAAGGATGCAAGCATATCTTCAAGGGAGAAGCTTGTATGGATACATCTCAAGAGATGAAGACATGCAAATCTTGAGGAGCAAACATCAACCAACAAAGGAAGAGCAAGAGAGGCTAACCACATGGTGTGCAAAGGATGCTCTTGCCAGGTCACATCTATTAAACTCAATCTCTGATTTCTTGTTACCACATGTTAGAAATTGTAAAACCTCCCAAGAGACTTGGGAAGTGTTTTCATCATACTTCTCCTCCAACACAAGAGCTAGGAAGAATCAGTTGTGGATGGAATTCACAACCCTCAAGAAACAACCAAAGCAAGGGGTGGCGGACTATGTAACCAAAATGAAACATGTTGCAGACTAGTTTGGAATCATTGGAGAAGAGATAGAGGAAGAGCACATAGTGAGGCAGATCATCAATGGAATTAAGGCTGCTGACAAGTGGGAATCCTTCACCATAGCAATGGATCTCTACATGGATATGCAAATACCTGATCTCAACACCTCAATGGGACAAATCTTCACCCATGAGACAAAGATCAATAGAAATGGTGGCAACTCAAGAGGTAACCAATCTTTTGCCCTTTATACAGATAATAATAAAACTAAGGATAAAGGTAAAGGTAAGAAATAGGATGAAGAGGATAGTACCTCTCAAGCTAATTATGTAGGAAGAGGAAGAGGTGCTAGAGGTAGAGGCAGAGGAGGAAAACCAAGTAGGCAGAGACCCTACAACAATTCACCATGCAACATATGTGGTCTCAACAAGCACACTAGAGAAGAATGCTAAAAAAATACAAGGAACCAAAGGGGAAGAGGCTTCCATAGAGGAAGTTATGGACAAGCTAGAGGCAGGTACAACAATGGTGGAGGCAATGACAACCATAATTACAATCAAGGTTACAACAATAACAACTATCAAGGAGGCTTTAGAGGAAGAAGGGACTTCAACAACTATACTGAAGATCAAGAAGACTCTCTGCTCATCATGAACATGACATTCAAGCAAGGTAAAGATGATGAGCATATTTTCTACATTGACTCAGGTTATTCCAATCATGTGGTAGGAAATATAGCTCTATTATCTGATCTTGAAGAACCCAAGGGTAAGCATGAAGTACAAATAGGCGATGACAATAAACACTCAATCAAGCAAGTTGGAAATGTCAAAATATCTGATGGTAGTATGAATATTTTGAGCAAAGTTTTGTATGTACCTACTATAACCAAAAACCTAATTAGTGTTGGGCAGATTGTAGAGAAAGGTCTACAGCTCAGATTCACTAAGCACGGAGCATATGTGGAAGAACCCCAACAAGGATTCAAAAGGATTTCCAAAGGTGAGAAGTCAGGTAGATTGTTTACTTTGCAAATTGAAGACACAAGGAACATAGCACTATTCAGTTATAGAGACCAAACCCTATTTGAGTTGGAAATATGGCACAAGAGACTAGGGCACATAGGAGAGAGAACTCTGAAGCAAATTTGCAGGGATCAAAGTGTGCTTGGCATTCCTAATGTGACCAAGTAGCACCTGATATACAAATGTGGAGCTTGCCAATTTGGCAAAGCTCATAGGCAACCATTCAACAGAAAAGGATACATCCATGAAGATTATTTGGAGTTGGTACACACTGATGTGTGGGTTCAAGATACTATTTCTCATTTATTGATGATTACAGTAGGTGGACAATTATCTATTTCATGAAGCATAAGGATGAGGTATTTACATGTTCCATCTGAGGTTCAAGATACTATTTCTCATTTATTGATGATTACAGTAGGTGGACAATTATCTATTTCATGAAGCATAAGGATGAGGTATTTACATGTTTCAAGAAATATTTGGGACTAGTTGAAAACCAAACAGGAAGGATCTTGAAGAGAATCAGGCGTGATGGAGGTGGTGAGTACTTCTCACATGAGTTTGATGTATTTCTATAGGATAGAGGCATAAAAAGGGGAGTAAAAACTAGTTATACTCTTGAATTGAATGGAGTGGCAGAGGGAAGGAACAAGTTAATTGTTGAAGCAGCTAGGTCTATGTTAAATGAGATAAAATTACCTAATTATTTATGGGCAGAGGCTGTATCCACAGCCACCTATTCGGTCAATAGGCTTCCATCCAAGTCATTGGAAGGTATGACACCATATGAAGCTTGGAATGGTAGGAGACTATCATTGGATCATTGCAAAATATTTGGGTGCATTGCCTATGCACACATCCCATCACAAATCAGAGGGAAACTTGACCCTAAGGCTGAGAAATGTATATTTATTGGGTATGATCAGAATCAAAAGGGATATAGACTATGCAATCCCACTAACAAGGCCTTCATAGTTAGTAGGCATGTAGTTTTTTATGAGAATAATTCATGGTTTGAAGATGATTGCAGGAAAGTCAGGTTACCATATGATTTGGAAAATTATTTTCCAACCCTAACTCAAGAAGATCAACACCAAGTAGAGGACATCAACTCAGAAGATGAGGAGCAGATTGACTTCAAAGCTTGGAAGTCAAGAGGCAAGTTCAAATACAAGCAATTAGAGGATCTACCTGAGTCTTCCAATCAAGCTTTAAGGAGATCACAAAGAGAAATTAAGAAGCCCATAAGGTATGGATATGATACATCCTTAGTCACAAAGCACTCTGTGTACATCACTAAAGATTCTATGGCAGAGGAGCCTTCTTCATTTGAAGAAGCTAAGAAGAAGAAAGAGTGGAGAGAAGTCATGTAGGAAGAAGTGGAAGCATTGGAGGAAAACCACACTTGGGATCTAATTCCCAAGAAGCCAGATATGAAGGTCATTGGTTCAAGGTGGATATACAAAATTAAAAATAAATCTGATGGTTCTATAAACAAGTGTTGGAGAAACAATCACTAATTAGACATATATTTGAAGGTCAAATCTTAGGAAGAAAACCCCATGCCTATGTGAAGGGACAAATTCACAAGTGTATCATACTTGTAAAGTTAGTTCACTTTAGTTCTAGAAGTTTTTTAAAAATCACGGGAATGAGAAAATCTATATAAGTTAGTTAGTATTAACTGACGCGGAGAGAAGAAGAAGGAGGAAGACAATGAGAAAGTGAGAAGAACTCATTTTTGTATGACTGAGAATAGTCGGGCTTCTCTGAGTGAGAAAGCATCTGTAAAACTTCTGAGTTTTTATAGTTATGAGAAGAACTGAGTAAAGTTCTGTGTATGAGCCTCTCTCCATCATCTCCATGATTGCCTACTGTGTGATGAATTAAAAAGTTCAAGTTTTCTGAGAAATTCGATGCCTGGCATCGAATCTTGGCTCAAAAGTCATTTTTTCATTCTCTGTGTGTTAACTGTTGTTGAATCTTTTAAAAATATGAAGTTTGTGGAGCAACTTGATGCCTGGCATCGAGTTTGAGCATAAAGTCGATGCCTGGCATCGACTTCTAGCATACAAGTGGTCTTCTTCATGTGTGTGTAAAAGAGAGTATTTCTGGTGCAGAAAAAGGGCCTAAAAAAGCTCAAAGTCGATGCCCGGCATCGACTTGGACTGAAATTCGATGCCAGGCATCGAATTTTTTATTTTTGGACATCAGGAATACTAAAACAGGCAAGATTTCCAGTTTTGGAAGGTCATATAGGGTCATCTTGTGAGGGCCATAACTTGAGTTCTAGAGCTCCGTTTGATGCATATGATAGCTTGTTGGAAAGCTCTACTCTTCTAGTTTCAGCCTATAAAGTTTCATGGAGAAATAATACTTGAGCTAGGAGAAATTAGCAAAATACTGAAGGTATGTCATTTCAGTGACTAGAAATTTCTGTACAAGCAAAGTTCTCACTTTAGGCTATCATTTCTCAAAGTTTGGAGTGGCAATGAGTTAATGGTGACCATAGAGGTGTTCTAGTGTCACATTAATTCATTTCTTGTGGTGTTTTATACATCAACAAGTGGTATCAGAGCAGAAAGATTCTCGAGAGCAGAAGACGACAAAGGTACGAGAAGTTTTGTAAAGTTTTCCATTAAAGTTTGAAAGGTGAAGCATTTGAAGACACAAGGCATCAAAAGATTACTTTCGAAGTATCCTCATACACAAAGAACTTCAAAAGGTATTATCCTTTATCCTTTAAGTTCACAGGTTGCAGCAGAAGGAAAGAACTATGGCAGATCATATCTCCATTGACAAACTGGACAGAGATAATTACCCCGCATGGGTAATGAGAATGGAAGCCTTACTTATGAGTAAGGATCTCATGGTATATGTAACAGGTGAAGAAGAGAAGCCAGTATTTGAAGATGAAAGCCGACCAAAGAAAGAAGAACTTGATGCTTTAAAGCATTGGCAGAAGAAGGATGCAAGTGCAAAAGCCTACATCTACAATACAATCTCAGATCATTTGCTACCACACATCAGAGGATTGGAATCATCAGAAGATATATGGAATGCATTGGAATATCATTTCCAAAGCACTACTAAAGCACGGAAAGCAAGTCTATGGTCAGAGTTTACAACATTCAAGAAGAAGCCAAGTCAAACCATTAGTGATTATGTCACTAAGATGAAGGATCTAGCAGATAGTCTTGGATCCATAGATGAAGATGTTGAAGATCACAGATTGATTGCTCAACTACTTGCAGGCTTGAGAGGGGATGAAAGGTGGAAACCTTTTGTCTTATCAACAGAACTTTCATTAAATCATTATGTTCCAGATTTGAACCAGTTGCTTGGTTTGATGCTCACATATGAGCAAGACTTGAAGGGAGATGGAGATAAAGGTCAAAGTTCTGCAATGTACATGAAGAATAAGAAGAAAGGAGATAAAGGTAAAGCAAAGGATGAAGAGGAGTCTAATTCTCAAGCTTATTATGCAAGAGGTAAAGGCACTGGCAGAGGAAGAGCAAGAGGTTTTGGAAGAGGAAGAGGTAATCAAAATAACAACAAAAAGGCTTGCTGGATCTGTGGATTGAGTAATCATTTGGCTCATGACTGTTGGCACAACCAACAAGGATCAAACCAGAATCAAAACAACAATAGCAGAGGTCGAGGTGGAAGATATCAAAGTAATTTTCAAAGAGGTAGACAAAGTCAAAGAGGAGGCTATGGTAGAGGTGGAGGAAGAAGTTGGGGACAGAATCAATCCTACAACACCACCTACTACAACTATGCAAATGACACACAGAATGAAAGTCATACATCATTGATGATGAATTCAATCAGCACATCAGACAAAGAAGATCTAAAGGTATTTTACATTGACTCTGGATGTTCTAATCATTTGTCAGGAAACATAGAATTGATGTCAGATTTGGAAAAAGGCATTTCTAGTCACACAGTTCAAACTGGTGATAATACAAGACATAGTGTACATTCAATTGGAAAAGTGAAATGCAAGAGTGGAGCAGATTTGCTAACCAATGTTTTGTATGTTCCTACAATACCTAAAAACTTGATTAGTGTGGGACAGATAGTTGAAAAAGGTTTTCAAGTCAGGTTTACAAATGAAGGAGTATTTGTGGAAGATCCAGAGAATGGATATAATCAGATTGTCTCTGGTAAGAAAGAAGGTAGACTCTTTACTTTAAGAGTGCAAGGGAACATTGGTCAAGCTTTGCTCACACATGGTGAAGCAGTGATTACAGAACTTGATCTCTGGCATAAGAGATTAGGTCATTTCAATGAAAGAGGAATTAAAGCTATGGTTGCTAATCAGTCTGTACTAGGATTACCAAATGTGCAAAGTCAACATATGGTTTATAAATGTGAAGCATGTCAAATGGGTAAAGCACACAGGTTACCATTTCAAAAGAAAGGATTCAAACATGATGGAGTACTTGAGCTCATTCATACAGATGTATGGGGACCAACAAAAGAAGGATCTATCAGTGGCTCAAGGTATTATGTTCTTTTTATTGATGATGCTACAAGATGGATAACATTATATGTTTTGAAGGAAAGATCAGAAGTGTTTGGAGCTTTCAAGCATTTTCATGCATATGCAGAGAGAGTCACAGGTCAAAAGCTTAAGAGACTGAGGTCTGATGGAGGGGGAGAATACTTCTCCCAAGAGTTCAATGATTATCTTTGGAATGCAGGTATTAAGAGAGAAATAACTTGCAGGTATACACCACAACAAAATGGTGTAGCAGAAAGAAGGAACAGGACTCTGGTTGAGTTTGCTAGAGCTATGCTAAAGGAGAAGAACTGTCCAAATTATCTTTGGGCTGAGGCTGTAAATACAGCTACATATCTTGTGAATAGATTACCATGTGCAGCTCTGAATGGAATGACTCCATATGAAGCTTGGTGGGGTAAGAAACCAACACTAGATCATTGTAGAGTGTTTGGATCAATTGCATATGCTTATGTGCCATCACAACTTAGGCATAAACTTGAACCAAAGGCAGAAAAATATGTGTTCATTGGTTATGATGAAAAGCAGATGGGTTACAGATTGTGGAATCCTCTAACCAAACAATTTATTGTTTCTAGAGATGTTACATTTGATGAACAGAAAAGTTGGTATGCAGATCAAAGTCACACAGCTGAAGAATTTGAAGAAGAGGTAAGAAGATGTGAGAAAGAAAAATCAATTGTGCAGGTGAATAGAGATGAAGACTATATGCAAGCAAGTACATCCAGAAGTGGATTAACAAGAATGAATGAAGAAGCTCCTATATTTGATGAAGAAGTGTATCCAGACACTTATGAAGAATGTGAACCAAGAAGGTCAAGCAGGACTAGAAGACAACCAGAAAGGTATTCTTATGATACTTCTTACATAACTCAGAAGAACTATGCATATATGGTCAAAGATGATGAAGAACCTCAGAACTATGATGAAGCTAAAGGTAAAAAGCAATGGGAAGAAGCAATGAAGGAAGAGTTCAATGCACTGGAGGAGAACAAGACATGGGAACTTGTTCCTAAACCAAATGGTAAGAAAGTAATTGGAAATAAATGGGTTTATAAAGTGAAGAAGCTTGCAGATGGAAGTATAGCCAGATACAAAGCTAGATTGGTGGTGAAAGGCTATGCCCAGACCTATGGCATAGATTATGATGAGACATTCAGTCCTGTAGCTAAGATGTCAACTATAAGGACAATCATTGCTATTGCAGCTTCAAAAGGATGGACCCTAAGTCAATTGGATATAAAAAATGCATTCTTGAATGGATACATATCAGATGAGGTATACATGGAACAACCTCAAGGGTTTATAGATTCCAGGTATCCAAATTTTGTTTGCAGGTTGAGAAGAGCATTGTATGGATTGAAGCAAGCTCCAAGAGCTTGGAACTATAGATTGGTGAAGTATCTCAATGATCTTGGATATCAAAGTTCAAAAGCAGATTCAAGTCTACTTATCAAAAGAACAGAGGAAGGTACAATCTACATTTGTATTTATGTAGATGACATTATAATCACAGGTACTTCAGATGAAGGAATCAAGGAGGTAAAGAGATTACTTGAGAAAGAGTTTAAGATCAGTGACCTAGGAAAGTTATCATACTTTCTTGGAATGGAAGTTACTTATACAGATCATGGCATATATGTGTCACAAGAAAGGTATCTTCTGAACTTATTGAAGAAGTTTGATATGGAAAATTGCAGAGAAGCTTCAACTCCACTTGAAGTTAATCACAAGCTCAGTAAATATGATGGTGCAGACTACAAAGATATGAGGAAGTATCAATCTCTTGTGGGTAGTTTGATTTATGCTACACTAACAAGACCTGATCTTAGTTATGCAGTGGGAGTTTTGTCACAATTCATGCATTGTCCAAAGGACCCACATTGGATTGCAGGTCAAAGAGTTCTCAGATATATCAAAGGAACTATAAAGGAAGGATTATATTATCCTTTTACATCAGATTTGAAGTTGAGAGCCTATAGTGATTCAGATTGGGCAGGTAACCAGGATGACAGAAGATCAACTCATGGTTACATGATATACATTGGTGATAAGCTTGTAAGTTGGTGTTCAGAGAAACAACATACAGTAGCATTATCATCAACTGAAGCAGAATACAAAGGACTTGTGGAAGCAGCTAAGGAAGTCATATGGATGCAGACATTGTTCAAGAGCTTAGGCATTGATCAAGGTACACCTACAATACATGGAGATAATATGAGTTCACTTTATCTTGCAGCAAATCCAGTATTTCATGCAAGGACAAAGCACATAGAGATACAATATCATTTTCTCAGAGAAAAGGTAATGGAGAAGGAGATTGAAGTGGAGTACATTTCTACTAAAGATCAGTTAGCAGACATAATGACAAAGAGCTTGGATGGTGTGAAGACCAGCAGATTTAAAAGCATGGCAGGAGTAAAAGAAAAGAAGAAGATATGAAGAAACAGGGAATGTCAATTAGTGATTGAGGGGGAGCTGTTGGAGAAACAATCACTAATTAGACATATATTTGAAGGTCAAATCTTAGGAAGAAAACCCCATGCCTATGTGAAGGGACAAATTCACAAGTGTATCATACTTGTAAAGTTAGTTCACTTTAGTTCTAGAAGTTTTTTAAAAATCACGGGAATGAGAAAATCTATATAAGTTAGTTAGTATTAACTGACGCGGAGAGAAGAAGAAGGAGGAAGACAATGAGAAAGTGAGAAGAACTCATTTTTGTATGACTGAGAATAGTCGGGCTTCTCTGAGTGAGAAAGCATCTGTAAAACTTCTGAGTTTTTATAGTTATGAGAAGAACTGAGTAAAGTTCTGTGTATGAGCCTCTCTCCATCATCTCCATGATTGCCTACTGTGTGATGAATTAAAAAGTTCAAGTTTTCTGAGCAATTCGATGCCTGGCATCGAATCTTGGCTCAAAAGTCATTTTTTCATTCTCTGTGTGTTAACTGTTGTTGAATCTTTTAAAAATATGAAGTTTGTGGAGCAACTCGATGCCTGGCATCGAGTTTGAGCATAAAGTCGATGCCTGGCATCGACTTCTAGCATACAAGTGGTCTTCTTCATGTGTGTGTAAAAGAGAGTATTTCTGGTGCAGAAAAAGGGCCTAAAAAAGCTCAAAGTCGATGCCCGGCATCGACTTGGACTGAAATTCGATGCCAGGCATCGAATTTTTTATTTTTGGACATCAGGAATACTAAAACAGGCAAGATTTCCAGTTTTGGAAGGTCATACAGGGTCATCTTGTGAGGGCCATAACTTGAGTTCTAGAGCTCCGTTTGATGCATATGATAGCTTGTTGGAAAGCTCTACTCTTCTAGTTTCAGCCTATAAAGTTTCATGGAGAAATAATACTTGAGCTAGGAGAAATTAGCAAAATACTGAAGGTATGTCATTTCAGTGACTAGAAATTTCTGTACAAGCAAAGTTCTCACTTTAGGCTATCATTTCTCAAAGTTTGGAGTGGCAATGAGTTAATGGTGACCATAGAGGTGTTCTAGTGTCACATTAATTCATTTCTTGTGGTGTTTTATACATCAACAACAAGTACAAGGCAAGGTTAGTGGCAGAGGGTTTTGCCCAAACACATGGAGTAGATTATGAAGAAACATTTTCACCTGTGGCAAAGATGCCAACAATTAGGGTATTGGTAAGTCTTGCTGCATCCAAAAATTGGAATTTATATCAGTTAGATGTCAAGAATGCATTTTTTAAATGGTTGGATATTAGAAGAAGTGTATATGCCACAACCACCAGGTTTTGAAGATGAAGAAAAATCAGGGTATGTATGAAAGCTTAGAAAAGCTCCCTATGGTCTCAAGCAAGATCCGAGAGCTTGGAACCATAGGCTTGTTACCTATTTGTAGGATCAAGGCTTTGTGGCAAGCAAGGCAGACTCTTCTTTATTTATTAAGAAGAATAAATCAGAGGTCATCTATTTATATGTCTATGTAGATGATATTATTATTATAGGTAATGATTCTGAAGGTATCAAGTAGGTCAAGGCTCAATTGATGAAGGAATTCAAAATCAGTGATCTAGGGTTTTTAACCTACTTCCTTGGTTTAGATTCTTGTGTATACACATTTAGGTATATTCATCACACAAAGGAAGTACATGCATGATATGTTGGTAAAGTTTAAGATGGAGAACACTAAAGTTGTACATATCCCTATGGAGATCAATCATAAGCTAAGTTCACATGAAGGTGAACTACTTGAAGATGTTATAGGCTATCAACAACGTGTGGGTAGTCTTAAGTATGCTACTTTGACAAGAGTAGATATTGCTTATGCAGTAAGTACATTAAGTCAGTTCATGCATGTACCAAGGAAGCCACACATGGAAGCTGCAAAGAGGGTACTTAAGTATCTAAAGGGTACAATGAATGAGGGATCGTTCTACCCCTTTACTTTTGACGTAGATATAAAGTTATATGCTGATGCAGATTGAGCTAGCTCCCAGGATGATAGGAGGAGCACTTCAGGTTACCAATCTTTTGTAGGTTCAAAGCTCATATCATGGTCATCCAAGAAGCCTACCTATTTGTTTTGATCCTATCATTAGTGCATCCTCTTCCAAGCAAAATATGTGATTACTTATGCTCGTTAGCTAGCTAAAGAGGCCCACAACACTCTCCAACCATCACTTATAGCAAGTGTGAAGCAGGTTTAGCTACGCCAACTCATCTCTTGTGATTATCCACCATCTCCTCCAACAACTACTTCATCTAGGACATTGAAAACATCCCTCTGTCATAGTCTCAAAATCGCACATAATTGGTGACCATACTTGGGGTAATTAGGAATTCAAAACTACTTTACTTTGTGGCACCAAAATTTTGATTTGAGCTTTTTTTGGCCTCCAAATGCACTATTGCAATGATTGTGCAAATAATTTTGTTCTTTGTACCAAACATATATACATGATTTGGTTCATCAGTACAAGTGCCTGGAAGTGTGCTATGGGTTTAACAGAGCTCAACATGGTGTTTTTGTTGAACTTTTTGAGATACATTCATTTTTCTCCATTAGGTCATTTAGTCACTAGCCATGGATGAAAGCAATGATGTATTCCGTATGTTGGTTGTTGATAACTTGGATGGTACTAATTACCCATTATGGGCATATATGATGCTTCATGTATGGGTAGCAATAGGGCTATGGAATATTTTGTAGGGTACTGAAAAACATCCTAGAATACTTACAAATATACTCATTGAAGATGTTAAACGTTGTTTATTCTTCTAACTGTCAGAAGTGCGTTTAAGTGATTCTTGGGTTCTTGGGAGTGGAAGGGGTCTGTTAGACAGAGGCCCTGTACTTAGTTCCCAAACTCACTGCTCACACCCAGCAATATACTAATGCTGAGAGCTCTATCAAAAATCTGTTGTACTTAGTCATTACAGTTCACAGTCTTAGCTCAACCACGTGTACCGAATACGTTAAGATGCTAGGTTGCATCTGCACATAACTTACTGAACATATCAGAACAAGAGTATTCATTCAACTTTCACAGAATGGATACCACACTCCGTCCAATATCCGAAGACACAGAAAATCCCAGTGTTCAGATACACTGTATTGCGGATTCAGTATGCAATCCAGGGAATCTTTACTGTAGCTTAAACTTTGCCGTATGAAACCTAAACCTAGATACTACAGAAAACTTAAGATAACACGGATACCAGAAGAGTTACCACGTCTGCACAAACTTCGCCACATATTTGCAGAACATTTCAAGAAAGAAACAACCCGATGTGCGAACTAGCTGAGTCTCACAATCGTCATGGATACCATCAGACAACCGATAAGCCGAACCACAAATACACAAAGAATATTCAGAAAGTCGCCAAGATACTCTGGATTACTCAACTCGACACACAGTAACGCTATAGACCAATCACTTAGACAGACAGTCTAGTGATCCTTCGACGTTTATGAAGTTAACAAATAGAACAGATGTCGACGGCAGACAAGACAAGAGACGAACATGAACTCAGAATACTGGAGATTAAGCAAACAGACACTATAGTAATGACCCGCTCAGTCAACCAGACAGACAGTCTGGTGATCCATCACGGAACCGTCACTGGCGCGTCTTTCTTTGATTTATATAACTTTTTTACAAACTGTTTGTAACAGATTTTCACTCGTGCCAACAAGATTCAGTTACACATTCCCAATCCGGCGGCCGCTAACACTCTTGCACGCACGGTGGACTCGAACCTGCAGATTTTATAAAACTATTGCTCATCGATAATACCTTCTAAGTGCATATTTCTAGCTAATCTAAAGGTGTTGGCGATCTTTTTCTTTAGAGTTTCTAATAATTGTTTTAGGGTGTCCAGTTCTATTAACTGTGCATCTATTCTTACCGAACTTAGAGCTATGGCTTCATTGAGCAAAATTTCTGCTTGGGTCTGTAGAAAGGCTTCCTGTAAATAGAATTCGTTTGCAAGCGCTGCATCTCTGGATGTCTTCATTTCGGCAATTTGTTGCTCCATCCTCTATACTCTTTCCTTCTAATTTTCCAGTTGTTTCTCCCTTCTTTCGATTTCTTGAATCTGAAAGTTTACTGTTCTTGAGTATGACTCTTTTTCATGTCTGAGATCTGATATTAGCTTCTGTGTCTGAGCTTCTTTGGTCAAATAATGTTTGAGCATATTGTTGACATCTGATAAATTTTCTTTTGTTCTTTGTAGTTTTTCTTCTGTTAGCTTAGCTTGGCTCTGCTGTTCTTTGTTTTGCTGCACCAGTTCGTTGAGTTGCACTCTGGTCTCTTCCAATAGATTACCTAATGCTATTTTGGAATCTTCTTTATCCTTTAGCTCGATCTTCAATTGACTGTTTTCGGCCTGTGCTTCACTTAATAGCTTGTCCTTTTGGTTGAGATCTGCTAGTGCGGCATCTCTTTGATCAGCAATTTTCTGTTGTTTTGCAAGTTGAGCTTGGAGTTGGGTAATTTGTGAGTGGAGGTGATGGTTTTCGGCTTTAACCGCATCTATCTCTTCTTGCAGGGGCGTGATGTCTGCTTCTAGGATGTCCACCTTGTGTTGTAGCTCATTCCGAATGTTATCTGTGACTTCTCTCATTTGGATTGGTAATTGTTGTGATAGGTTAATGAGCAATTGACCCATGTTTGCCAATTCAGAGATTACGGGAATCGAAGGAAGTGGGAGATGTTGGCGAGGTGGAGATGCCGACGTGGTGAGGAGTTGTTGGGAGTTGGGTGGGGAGTAGTTTGGGGATGAGGAAGATGAGTCAGCGGTTTCGACAGGGTGAATGGGTTGGATGGGGATAATGGTCTCGATTGGCGGCTCCGGTGGGGGAGTGGGAAGAACAGAATTTGATTGTTGTACCTTATCGCTGGTGTGTTGTGCAGTTTCTTCGGCTGTGGAGTCAACTGCCTTAAGCAGCTCTTCGAGCACTTCTTTAGCAACTTGTTCCTGTTCTGCTTGCTGTTCCCTTTCAGACTGTTGCTGGGATACTTCTTCTGCAGAGGTTGTGTCGGCTTCAGTACGATTTTCCTGTTCTTGTTGCACTTGGGAAGATGATTGTGTGGAGGATTCATGCTGCATCGATGTTGCGGTGTCGTGGAATGTTTCTTCGTCATGTTTTGCTTCTTCTTCATTTTTGTTTTCTTTGGCTAATCCCTGTGCTTCACTCTCAAAAGAACTGATTCTGATCCTCTTTCTGCAGAAGAGTTGGTTTAGCTCCTCTTCATCTTCTTCCTCATCGTCCCATAATTGTACAGATTCTTCATGTCTTAGAACAGGCCCTTGGGGTGGTGGTTGTGCTGCGAGTATTGCCGGAAAAAGGAAGGACAGGATGTGTGGCAATCTGGACCTTGGCATGCCTCCCTTGTTCACCTGTTTAATTATGGATATACATTCTCGGTGAATGCGGTGGAAGAAGAATGATGCGAAGTTTACTGGTTCTTGAGCAACTAAATCTATGGCGGAGTAGAAGGGACGGGATATTCCATAGATGTGTTTCTGTAGGTTGAGAATAGCTACTAAGAATTGGAGGGTTGATCTTTCGGGTTCCGGTCGACACAGGATCGCATACTCGTTTGAGGAATACCTAGGAAATAGTTCTATCATTCTTGCGACTGGCAGACTCGGGCCATTTTCCCGACCTTGCGAAGGGAGTCTAAACGCTTGGAAGGTGATAAGTGTACGAGATGGGAGGGAGGTGATCGGCCAACTCTGCTCGGTGGCAGGTGTGTTGGCGATGGCGGAGATGATTTGGGCAAAGAATGGGTGGGACTCCACTGAATGCCAAGGCAGTTCAGCGAAGTTGGATAGCCCACGAATGCACAGGAACTCTCCTACGTCGGTAGGGAGTCCATCACGGAAGGCGGCATAGTTAGCCAAAGCTTCCATGGCGCACACAGAGACAGTAAGCACAATCACGCAGAGCACAGGGTAAGCACACAAAGCACAAATCACACAAACACAATAGCGATTTTTGGCGAAACAGAAAAGGTTAAGTAGATGCGTTGCAGTGTAGAGCAATCAGGGATGATTAATCATCGCGCGGTATTGAAATGATAATTCTTAACTTCGGTGTGCATGCGTGAGTAGCTGGCAAGGGCAAGGCGGTTGTGGACATAATTAGGTATCAATACGCGGATATTTATAGACTTATTTTATTAAGCACGCCAAAAAAGAAAAGAAAATAAAGAAAAGAGAACGCCAAAAAAAAACGTGGCTAAGTGAAACGTTTCAGTGTGGGTTAGATGTGTGTTGATACAGCCGCAGCTTCGAACCGTTGATGACTTTCGGAAGAGGAATTCCGGTCAACGTAGTCAATCAAAAAGTTGCTGGGCCCACTTGTTCAGAAATCCGGTAGGGACCAAACCATCGTAACTTGAATTTGCCAGCAGAGCGATTCGACTTTGCATTGTAAAAGAGTACAAGTTGTCCCACCGAAAAAATTGGAGTCTTTAGATATCGATCATGTGTTCGAGCTTGTCTTAGCTGTACTCCTGCATAGTCAAAAAAATGTGCCATCGACGCTCGTTTAATTCTCTGAGTGTATCCAACCGAAATGACAGTGATTCTTCAGGTAGCAGTTTTTGAGCTATTGCTACTCGTAAACTTGGTATAACTATCTCCATCGGTACTATTGCTTCTAATCCATAAGCTAGTTTGAAAGGGGTTAATCCTGTTGTTACCTTGTACGTAGTCCGATATGCCCATAATACTGCATGTAGCAGTTGATCCCATCTTTCCGGTGCTTCTAAAATGAGTTTTCGAAGCATATTCAACAGAGTTTTGTTTGTACTCTTAGCCAAACCATTTGCACGAGGATAATATGGTGAACTAAATTTATGTGTGACCTGAAACGAATGTGTGAGTACTTTCATTAGATTGTTGGCAAAATGAGTGCCTTGATCTGTAACAAGTTCCAGCGGTAAGCCAAAACATGGAAAGACATCCTTCAGTAGACACTTAGCTACCGCAACAGCTGTGGCAGACCATAAAGCCCAGGCTTCTGCCCATCTGGTAGCATAATCAGTACATCGCAAAATATAACGATTATTACTGAGGATTGCTGGTGGTGTAATAGGGCCAATGAAATCTAGACCCCACTTCTGAAAAGGTTCTAATGGCAAGACAGGTTGTAGAGGGAAAAGATGACATTGCAGGAGTTGTCCAGATCTCTGACAACTATCACATTGTTTGACAAACTGTGATACATCCCTGTACATAGTAGGCCACCAGAGACCACTTTGCATAATTTTCCGGTGTTTTAAGTCTGCAGCAAAATGGCACCGGAAGGAATTAAGTGAGCCAAATTAATGACTGAGTTAACTTCATGTGGTGGAATACAACGAAGTAAAACTCCAGTGTGATCTATATAGTATAATTCCCCAGCAATCAACCGAAATCGGCGACTGAAAACTGAAATTTTCCTTTGTATGGCAGGAGAAGTCTGAGTAGGAAGGTATCCATCAGTTAGGAAGGTCAAGATCTGATCATAATATGTATATGGCATAGGTGGGTCTGTAATTTCATCATTAGTTGGTTCAGAGATATAAATTGCCGGTGTTGTGTCATCTATACCTATCGGAGCTTCGCCGGAGTCTAAGCGAGACAGAAAATCTGCTAAGGCATGTGAATTGCCTGGCCGATGAATAACTTCATACTCAAACTCTTGTAAAAGTAGAACCCATCGAGCTAATCGACCATCTAGATGCTGTTGCCGAACTAGATAGACAAGTGCAGCATGATCTACATGAAAAGTAAATCTACGGCCCAACAAATAATGTCTGAATTTCTTGACAGAATATACTAGACCTAGACATTCTCTCTCTGTTACAGAGTAATTCTTTTCAGCAGGGGCTAATCTTCGACTTGCATAGTACACTGGTCTGAACCACTTATCGGTTTGTTGCATTAGAACGCTTCCTATTGCTATATCTGAAGCATCAACAAATACATGAAATGGGCGATCCCAGTCAGGAGGCTATAAGATTGGAACCTGTGTTAGTAATCCCTTCAAACGATCAAAAGCAGTTTGACAGTCCGGGGTCCAATCAAATTGTCGAGGGGTCTTGGTTATCAATCGGTTCAGTGGTATTGCCAAATGAGCAAGCCACCGCAAGTGTCGACCATGCCATCTTACTTGGCCCATGAAGCGCATTACTTCCTTAGGTGTAGTGGGTACAGGTGCTTCTAACACAACTGTGATTTTATCTGGATCCACCTGTATACCCTGTGCAGATACAATGTGACCAAGTAGCTTTCCACATGAAACCGCAAACACAGATTTGTTTGGGTTCAAACAGAGTCTGTATTCTCTGCACTTTTCAAAGCAGCACCGTAAATGGAACAATTGTGCTATCATCTTACCGAAAATTGAAAAATCATCAAGATACACTTGCATAAAAGAGGTAAGGTAAGGAGAAAATATTTCCTACATACACCTTTGGAACGTACTTGGGGCATTCCTTAATCCAAACCACATAACAGTACATGCAAAAACACCCCAGTTAGTAATGAAGGCGGTCTTCGGTATATCTTGTTCAGCCATTCTAACTTGATTATACCCACTGTACCCATCTAAGAATGAATACATTTAATGGCTTGCTACTCTATCAAGCATTGTGTCAAGAAAAGGGAACGGAAATGGATCAGGCACTGTAGCTGCGTTCAGTTTTCGGTAATCTACACATATTCGTAACTGCTTATTCTTTTTAGGGACAATAACAATTGGTGAGATCCATTCAACATGCTCTACTGGTACAATGAATTCGACTTTGAGTAGCCTATCAAGTTCTGCCTTTACCTGTGATGCATAGTTTGGATTCATCCGGTAGCTGGGTTGCTTGAGTGGTTTTGCTTCCGGCTTCAGCATGACCCTGTGTTGATAGATGCGCGGGTCCAAACCCTTCATATCTTTGTAATCCCATGCAAATACATCAGAAAATTCTCGAAGTAGCTGGATTAGATCTGCTTTAAATAATTCCGGTAAGCTCTCCCTTATCTTAACAGGTCGTGGATTTTCTTCATCACCTAAATTGTAAGTGGTCAGTTAATCTTTTGGAACATAAAATTGTCGAGGCTTCTCTGTATTCTCAGCTGGCTTAAAAAGTTGTTGTAGATCAGCGTCATCTATGGTATCCTTATCTTGTTTCATATCTTTTTCTGTTACAGTCATCACCGTACAAACTGAAGGATTCCAATTATCTACAACAGATTGTAGATCAACAGTTCCTAGGGAGATCAAGTCAATGTTATTTTTCAGAAACTCTTCTTCTTCATCATCTGACAACCCATCTAGCATATGGACTGGTTCCACAAAATACAGTCTAGCATGCAACTCGCAAGGTTGTATAGCATCTAATTTTACAACATATTTACGATTATTATCTTTGAAAGTGAGTTCCTGTGCAGACCAATCTTGTATCACCTTAGCGTGCTTCAGCGAAGGTCGGCCGAAAAGGAGATTATAATCAAGGGTGGATTCCGGTAATTCTAGTATGACAAAGGTCATTTTGAATGTTGTACCTTGTAAAGTTATTGGTACATTTCGTACAAGTCCTACGGGATGGACTCTTGACTGGTCGGCCATTCTGACAAAAAACTGAACTGGTTCGATTTCGGTCCACCCTAACTTTTTACACAGTGCAGCAGTAGCAATATTGACACCAGATCCTCCATCAATTAGTACATGTGTGATTTTATGATTTTTATACCATACCGTAATTAAAGGAACTGAATGATCGACTGTAGAATCAGGTTCCGGTTGCACTATTGCTGTTGCTGGAATGCAAGAAGGCACAGGACTAAACTGTTGTTAGAATTGTTGTCGAACTCTCGGTACTAGTGCAAGTAATTGGCCCAGAGGAAGAGTGATGCATGCTTTAGATAAAATTTCCCAGGCCTTTTGTGGTTGGATTGTATTTTCCACAGATTCTGAAGATGATGCGCATGCTGAAGATGATGTGCCTTCTGCTGAATTAGAATCCTGTTGTTGTGTTCCTTCCTCGGCTAATGGAGTCTGGGTCACCAGAATAGGATCTGGGAAGACTAGAGGTTCTGCGGTCGTCCATTGACTAGCTTTATCATACATCCTTTGTTGTTCGCGTATGCCTGGTTCAAATATTTCTGCTGCTGGTTGCAGTTGTTTACCGGATCGGGTCTGAATTACTGCAGCGTGCGTTTCTACTGGTGTGATTTGTACCATATTAGCCATTGGGTTTTGACGTTCTTTCTTGCTCGGATCATACTCAGCTGCATCCTTACAAAATCTTCTAATGTGACCAAATTCACCACAGAAATGACAGCGCGGTGGTGGCAAATTGGGATTTTCCGGTGCTGGTCTGGCCTGCCAGCAGTTTGCATTGTAGTTATTATTTCTCTATCCTCTGTAATTTCGATATCCTTGTTGTTGGTTGTTTCTCATTTGTGGAGGTACATAATGATTGGCTGGCTGCCCTGGTTCCTGTATAATTGCATTGACAGTTGCTGTTCCCTGCACTTTGGCGTTATATGCGCAGTTTTCGGTGGTGTGTCCGGTAGTGTTATAGATAGCACAAAACAGTTGATTAAGTGCACAAGTGGCACTAGTATGGCTTGAATTCTTGCATGTAGTGCAGTACATCTGTCTGGTCGGGTCTTCGGCGATATTTCTATTTGCTTTGAACCACTCCAGATCTTCTGTAAATCCTCCAACCTTGTTTTCTAGCTGCAAAGCCATTGCAATCACTGCATCTAGCGTCATAGCTCCTACACAACATATGATCATAATCTGTTTAAGTTGGGGAGTCAAGCCATTGATAAACCATTGAGTGATAACGTCATCCGGTAGGTTGGCATGTGCTGGTGGTAACTGCCTCAAATGAGTCCTGAATAGAGTGGCGTATTCCTGTACTGTTTGATTTATCTTCTATCTATTGTTTTGCAGGTAGTCAAAAATTTCGGCTGGATTCTTCTTTAGCCTGAATCTCTGCAAAAAGGCATCTCTTACTACTTCATAGGTGCCAAAATGGTTAATATCTTATTTTGTAAGCCATCTAGCTGCTTCGTTGACCAATGTCGATTGGAAAACAATAGCCTTATACGCCGGATCAGGTGGATGGTTGAGCACTGCGTAACTTATCTCAAATGTGCGTACATGAGCATCCGGGTCATCTCCTGGGAATCCACCAAATTTGGTGTACGTTACTCCTGTTGGAGTAGGCCTTGGTGCGCATAGTTGTTGTTGTTTCCGCTGTTGTTGTTGTTGTTGTTGCCGCTGTTGTTGTTGTTGTTGCCCGTTCATGACTCTAATGGTTGTATTGTGACTATCTTCTGTATCCCGGGGCTGAATATCTGAACTATTGGAGTCTGTATCGTCGGCCTGTGCACTTTTCGGTTCGATAATCTTGTTCAGTATGTTTCGAATCTCGGTTTCGAACAAGCGACCTTCCTTCTTGATGTCGAATGTAGGAAAACCTACTCCCAATAGCGGTGACTTGGCTGAAGATTCACCGAGGAATGGTAAACCGTCACCGGAAAACTGCGATTTTTTAGCAACTGTTACCGAAATATCACCGAAATGTGTCGAATCTTCGCCAAAACGAGGTGTTTTTTCTCCTTCACTAATTTTCTTGGCTAAAGTGTTTCTAGTCGTAAACAGATTTGAATCTTTACCCAATGTTGTTAAACTAACTTCAGGCTGCGTCCTGGTAGATTCTGGAGTTACTATATCTTCGATAGACTGTGCCGAAATAGTACCGGAATCAGAGGCGTACCACGTTCCACCGGAATATGACCGGAATCACTACTAACGTTCTTTACTTTCTTGACAACTGGGTTAGACCTAGTTGTACTTCTACCTCCTGGAGTCGTTTTTAGCAAATTAAGTACTCCAGGCTGGCGGTTCTTTGGATACGTTTCACCGGATCGAGTAACCGGCATGTATCATCTTTTGTACTAATCGCGTACTGTTACTGTCGATTAAAAATTTACAGTCACGTTCCACAACAGGTTTGCAACAATCCGATCTGTTGCCACCTTCCCACATTACGACGCCAGTGTTAAACGCTGTTTATTCTTCTAACTGTCAGAAGTGCGTTTAAGTGATTCTTGGGTTCTTGGGAGTGGAAGGGGTCTGTTAGACAGAGGCCCTGTACTTAGTTCCCAAACTCACTGCTCACACCCAACAATATACTAATGCTGAGAGCTCTACCAAAAATCTTCTGTACTTAGTCATTACAGTTCACAGTCTTAGCCACGTGTACCGAATACGTTAAGATGCTAGGTTGCATCTGCACATAACTTACTGAACATATCAGAACAAGAGTATTCATTCAACTTTCACAGAATGGATACCACACTCCGTCCAATATCCGAAGACATAGAAAATCCCAGTGTTCAGATACACCGTACTGCAGATTCAATACGCAATCCAAGGAATCTTTACTGTAGCTTAAACTTTGTCGTATGAAACCTGAACCTAGATACTACAGATAACTTAAGATAACACGGATACCAGAAGAGTTACCATGTCTGCACAAACTTCGCCACATATTTGCAGAACATTTCAAGAAAGAAACAACCCGATGCGCGAACTAGCTGAGTCTCACAATCGTCATGGATACCATCAGACAACCGATAAGCCGAACCACAGATACACAAAGAATATTTAGAAAGTCGCCAAGATACTCTGGATTACTCAACTCGACACACAATAACGCTACAGACCAATCACTCAGACAGACAGTCTGGTGATCCTTCGACGTTTATGAAGTTAACAAACAGAACAGATGTCGACGGCAGACAAGACAAGAGACGAACATGAACTCAGAATACTAGAGATTAAGCAAACAGACACTACAGTAATGACCCGCTCAGTCACCCAGACAGACAGTCTGGTGATCCATCACGGAACCGTCACTGGCGCGTCTTTCTTTGATTTATATAACTTTTTTACAAACTGTTTGTAACAGCTTTTCACTCGTGCGAACAAGATTCAGTTACACATTCCCAATCCGGCGGCCGCTAACAAAGAGGATGTTAGAGTATGATCAATGTCTACCCCTCATGATTGTATGCACATTTTGTAAGGCCCCCTTTATGAGGAGAAGCCAAGCGTGCATTACCCAATTGATGGGAATCCCAACTTGAATGTTGGATGAAGGTCATATTGGACCATGTAAGATATTATAAGGAAAGGGAGTTACCAGGGTCCCCAATTGTGGGGTCCGGGGCAGCGGTGAGCAGCCCCGGCTGGGGGGTCCAAGGGGGCCAGCGGGCCCCCTGGCTGGGGGGTACCAGGGGGCCAGCGGGCCCCCTGGTGGGGGTCCGGGGGCAGCGCCCCCGGCGCGACGGTAAAGGGAATATTCCATGGAATATTCCCTGTCAGAGTCAGAAATCATTTATATTTGTTAGGTCGGTTCAACCAGTCTAAGCTGTGTATGGCAATTACGCGGGCGGTGGCCGCCCACGCTCTACCGCCCATGTATAGCCGTCCATGGCAGGCCACCCATGATCCTATATATACATGACTTCTGCACTACCTAAGACATTGAGTTGAGCCAGCATACCTCTACCTTGTATCTCCCTATCTAGAGTTGTCTAGATCACCATTTAAGCTCTACCTTGAGAGCGCACGGGTGGACAACGCCATCATCTTTGTACTTGCTGCTAGTAGAAAATTGTTGAGATTCTCCTATATCTGTTATCTTCTCTGCTATTGCTCCTGTGTTATATTGCGTAACTATTGTCTTACATGGTATCAGAGCTGTAAGGTTCGAATAGCTTGAGAAGTATCATTATTTTAGCCTACTAGCAGACTAGAATATCAGTAGATTATTCGAGTGATTACATGATGGCTTCATCGTCGAACACTAGTCTTGGTGCTTCACCTAATGTTAATGCTGCACCTATTCGAATTCGTCCACCTGCATTCACTGAAGGGAAGCTGGATGGAACCAACTATACACTCTGGAAGTTCAAAATTTCTGCAATTTTGGACTCCTATGAATTACTTGACACTGTCATGGGACCGATGGGATTGGATCCAGAGCCTATACCAGTTGAAGATCCAACAAATTCAAGATTGATGATTCAGCCAAATCCAGATCTTCTACGAGCTTGGAAGAGGCGGAATGCTGATGCATTATGTGCGATTGTCACTAGTGTAAGTGATTCTGTGCTTACTTTAGTTCAACATACTACTAAAGCACATGAGGCTTGGGGCATATTGGCTCGACAATATGAGACCAAGAACCACACTAGGATACAGAATTTAGAAAATCAGTTGGCAAATGAAAAGCATTCTGATTCTGAAAAGGCTGAAGATTTTATCAAACGGATAAAGCATCTTCAAGATCAATTGGCTGCAGTTGGTGTTGTTATAACACCAGAAGAGCTAGCTCGAAGATCTGTACGTGTTCTTCCAGCAAAGTATGATGGATTAGTAACAGCCCTTAACACTCAGGTAAGGCCAACTCCTCTTACATTTGAAGAGTTTTGTGCCATGCTTTTAGAAGAAGAGATGCGGCTGAAGAATCGGCAAAGTACAACTGATGCTGCATTCTCAGCAAATGCAAAAGGTAAAGGCTCTTCAGAGGGATCAAAGAAGAAGCCAAAGAAGAAAAAGTTCACAGGAAGTTGCTTCTATTGTGAAAAGAAAGGCCATGCCATCAAGGATTGCAGAAAGAAGCAAGCTGATGAACGGAATGGGACTGTAAAATCATCATGGAAGAACAAAGAGTCTGCAAACAACACAGAGCTGGAACTTTGGGTAGCTATTGAAGAGGTATGTTCATCTGCTCAAGCTCGTGTTGATGAGCCATGGATTTTAGATAGTGGAGCTTCTCGCCATATGACTAGTAAAAAGGATTGGTATAGTTCCCTAGTGCCTCTGCGGGAATCCATCAATGTAGTGGTGGGAAACGACTCCAAGTGTCCAACTGAAGGAACTGGAACCATCTCTTTTATCACTTCTCCAGGTGTTGAGAAAAAGTTATCCGATGTTCTCTATGTACCTACACTCAAAAGAAATTTGTTGTCAGTTTCTGCAATAACAGATCGTGGACTCGAAGTTCACTTCAATAAGAGTGGTGCGGAAATCATGGATTCATCAGGTAATGTTGTAGGTAAAGGCACACGACGGGATAACTTGTATGAGTTAAGTGCTTTAACTGCTACAGAAGATAAAGATGTAAGCAGGTTATGGCACCAACGATTTGGGCATCTCGGATTTGCAGTTTTGAAGGAGATGCAACGAACAGGGATGGTTGCTCATTTGCCTGCATTTTCAGAGTTGCAGGAACCTTGTGAAGCTTGTATGATGGGCAAGCAACAACGAAAGGCATTTCCAAGAGAGACCAGCAATCGATCTCAAGCTCCTCTAGAGTTGGTACATGCTGATCTCTGCGGTAAAATGTCTACACCTGCTTTAGGAGGATCTTTCTACTTCTTGCTGTTAGTCGACGATTATAGTAGAAAGATGTGGGTTTATTTCATTCGAGAGAAGGCTGATGCTTTTGAAAAATTTAAAGCATGGCATAAGTATGTAGAAAGTGAATCAGGAAGGAAACTGAAGAAATTTAGAACAGATAGAGGAGGTGAATTCTTGTCAACAGAATTCAACAATTACTGTAAGGAGCATGGTGTGAAAAGGCAACTTACCACAGCTCATACACCTCAACAAAATGGCGTTGTTGAGCGCAGGAACAGGACAGTAGTTGAAATGGCTCGTTGTATGTTAAAGGCTCAAGACATGCCTGATTCATTCTGGGCAGAAGCAGTCAATACAGCAGTCTACATCCTCAATCGAAGCTACACAAAAGCTCTGAAGGGGATGACTCCTCAAGAAGCATATTCTGGTAAAAAGCCTTCAGTTTTGCATTTCAGAATTTTTGGTTGTTTCTGTTATGCACATATTCCTGATTCAACAAGATCAAAGTTGGATTCAAAAAGCAAAAAGTGTGTCTTCCTAGGATATAGTGAAGAGTCTAAAGCATACAGGTTATGGGATCCTGAGGCAAGGAAGATTTTTGTCAGCCGAGATGTGGTGTTTGATGAACGACCACACTTAGTAGAAGATAAAGGTAAATCTACTATCTCATCAAACGGAGAAATATCTCACCTTGTGCCTATCAAAAGACAGGTTAAAGTTGAGGAGGAGGAAACATCTGATGGAGAAATTTCCTCAATAAAAAGCCAACCAATTGTAGCTGCACAGCGTAAGCCACTACCGAAGTGGGCACAACAGCTCTTTGATGATCACAATCCACATGTAGATGCACCAGAATCATCATCAGATGGATTACGAAGATCAAAGAGAATAGAGGAGCAAAGAAGAGCCTCAGAACACATTGTTAACATGGCTCTAATGGCAGATATCATGGGTTCGATAAAGGAACCTACCACCATTGAAGAAGCCATTGATGATCCAGATTGGAGAGCGGCAATGCAGTCTGAGTATGATAGTATACTCAAAAATGATACATGGGATCTAGTCGACTTGCCGCCAAAGAAGAAGGTAATAGGTACTAAATGGATTTGGAAAGCTAAGTATAAAGCTGATGGAACATTAGAAAAGTATAAGGCACGATTAGTTGCACAGGGTTTTTCACAGATTGAAGGATTTGATGTTCAAGAAACTTTTGCACCAACAGCACGCATGACAACTATTCGGACGGTACTTGCAGTAGCTGCACAAAAGTCTTGGCCTATTTTCCAGATGGATGTCAAATCTGCATTTTTGAATGGTCACCTCAAGGAGGAGGTATATGTATCTCAACCACCAGGTTTTGAGGTGCCCAATTCAGAAAATAAAGTTTGCAGGTTGAAGAAAGCTTTGTATGGACTTAAGCAAGCTCCACGGGCTTGGTACCAACGAATTGATCATTTTTTCAAAAATATGGGTTTTGAAAGAAGTACTTCTGATGCTAACTTGTATGTAACGAAAAGGGATAGCAAGCTAGTTGTTGTAATTGTATATGTAGATGATTTGATCATTACAGGAGATCATCAGGAACTCATCAATCAAACTCGGATCAGTTTGGGAACTGAGTTTGAAATGACAGACTTAGGTCTACTCCATTTTTGTCTGGGAATTGAAGTATGGCAAAGGAAGGATGGCATTTTCATCTCACAACAAAAATATTCCAAAGAAATTCTCAAGGCATTTGGAATGATGGACTGCAAACCAACTAGCACACCTATGGAGGTAAATCATAAGCTATCTATGGATGATAACATGCCTGATGTAGATGCTAAGAAGTATAGGAAGCTCGTTGGAAGTCTTATTTTTCTGTGCAACACTAGACCAGACATTTGCTATGCTGTTGGAGTGTTAAGCAGGTTTTCCAACAAACCTAAGGAGAGTCACTGGAATGCTGGAATGCGAATTCTAAGGTACATTGCAGGAACCTTGGATTTTGGTATTTTGTATACCACAGGTGATACACTCCAAGGATATTGTGATTCAGATTGGGCTGGAGATTGTGATTCTAGAAAATCAGTTTCTGGATATTGTTTCTCACTTGGTTCAGGAATATTTTCTTGGGTAAGTAGGAAGCAACCAACTCTCGCACTCTCCTCCACTGAAGCAGAGTACAAAGCAGCTTGTTTTGCTTCTTGTGAGGCAGTTTGGTTAAGGAGAATTCTTGCAGATATAGGCTTTCCATCAAATATGCCAATTGTACTCAAGTGTGATAATCAAAGTTGTATGGCTATTGCAAAGAACCCAGTATTTCATGCTCGCACCAAGCACATAGAAGTACAGTACCATTACATTCGTGAGCTAATTGAAGATGAAATTGTGGAGCTAGAATATTGCCCAACAGAGGCAAATTGTGCTGACATATTCACTAAAGCACTTGGAAGAGAGCAGCTCAACAAGCATCTTCAACAGATGGGCATAGGACCGAGACCTACTTGATTTATCATCGGTAAACATTGAGGGGGGGTGTTAGAGTATGATCAATGTCTACCCCTCATGATTGTATGCACATTTTGTAAGGCCCCCTTTATGAGGAGAAGCCAAGCGTGCATTACCCAATTGATGGGAATCCCAACTTGAATGTTGGATGAAGGTCATATTGGACCATGTAAGATATTATAAGGAAAGGGAGTTACCAGGGTCCCCAATTGTGGGGTCCGGGGCAGCGGTGAGCAGCCCCGGCTGGGGGGTCCAAGGGGGCCAGCGGGCCCCCTGGCTGGGGGGTACCAGGGGGCCAGCGGGCCCCCTGGTGGGGGTCCGGGGGCAGCGCCCCCGGCGCGACGGTAAAGGGAATATTCCATGGAATATTCCCTGTCAGAGTCAGAAATCATTTATATTTGTTAGGTCGGTTCAACCAGTCTAAGCCGTGTATGGCAATTACGCGGGCGGTGGCCGCCCACGCTCTACCGCCCATGTATAGCCGTCCATGGCAGGCCACCCATGATCCTATATATACATGACTTCTGCACTACCTAAGACATTGAGTTGAGCCAGCATACCTCTACCTTGTATCTCCCTATCTAGAGTTGTCTAGATCACCATTTAAGCTCTACCTTGAGAGCGCACGGGTGGACAACGCCATCATCTTTGTACTTGCTGCTAGTAGAAAATTGTTGAGATTCTCCTATATCTGTTATCTTCTCTGCTATTGCTCCTGTGTTATATTGCGTAACTATTGTCTTACAGAGGATGATATTCAATCTCCTGTTTTCATACTATGATTCATGCTACATCTATTGTAGAGAAACTTTGTTGGGATGGCAGACATGCTCAAGTACATGCATTGATAGATTTGTCTGTCAAACATACCATTAGCCCTCACATTCATTCCTACAAGACAACAAAAGATGATTGGAATACACTTACAACTTTATAATAGGCAAGAAATGAGGCTCGTGTTGCTTATATTAGAAAACAGATGGAGAGTGAGCATATGAATGAAGGAGATTATATGGATATTTTTTTGACAAAGATCAAAGATTTGAAGGAAAAATTGATTCCACTGATGAAGTCTTGCTAGAGTTAACATTCTTTCAAATTTGTATCAGATTTTTTCTTTTACTCTTCAATTGATGATGAAAGGTAATCCAAATGCCTTAACATTTGAGGAGTTATTCTCTATTTATTTTTGCAAGGATGGTCTTGCTAGACAATTCACTTGTGTAGACTCTTCTTAACATTCTTTCAAATTCATATCAGAGTTTTGCTTTTACTCTTCAATTGATGTTGAAAGGTAATCCAAATGCCTTAACATTTAAGCAGTTAGTCTCTATTTTTTTCTTTGACAAAGATCAAAGATCAGTTGAGGTAGAAGATGTCAATTATGCATGTTGCATATCAAGCTTTCTTAGCTATTCAAAAGGGCAAAGGTAAATGGAGCTCATCTAATAGTAGGAAAAGTTTTTTTAATGGTGCAAAATGGAAGAAGGAAGATAAAGATGAGAAGAAAACATAAAAGCAAAAAGAGTTTTGCAAATACCATAAGGGAAATGATCATGTCATAAAGAGTTGTCCTAAATTGGCTATAGAGGAGGCAAAGAAGAAAGAGGCTAGAATGGTTGTCGCAGAGACCTCTACACCTAAAACAAAGTCTGGTAATCATTTTCAGAATGAAGAATGGGCATTTACTACTATTTGTACCTATGACCCATCTTCTCATGAGCAGTGTATGTATGTAGTAGACTCATATATTTGGTACTTTGATAGTGGGGAAACCAAATATATTACCTTGTAGTTCGATTTCTTTAGTTCTCTTGAGCCTGCCCCTACAAGGGATACTATCACATGGGCTAACAACTTCTCTTATCCTGTAATGGGAGTTGGTAAGATCATTCTAACTACCATTGATGGTAGTACTTTCATATTGTCAAATGCTTTATATGTGCCAAGGATCAAGAAAAATATGTGTTAGTTTCAACATTAACCAAGACTGGGTTGATTGTGAAAATTGTTGATGATAGATGTATAGTCCATGATCTCTCAAATGGTGATGTTATGATTGCTTATGGCAATGTATGTCGTGGGTTGTATAAGCTCATAGACTATGCAAAATACATGAATGATTAAGCATGTGTAGTTCAAGTCTCTCACACTATCTTACATATAATGTTGACTGGATCTTGCAGATGCACATACACAGAGATAGTACAAAAACAAAATCTCACAAAAGCATAAAGAGAATAGAGAGAGACAAGAGACCGGACACAAGATTAGATATAATCTCTCCCACATACTCTGATGGACGAGTTTATTAGAGTATGTGTATTTATAGGCATTTCTCATTATGTCCTGAATAGAAGATACATGAGGGCATTGCTTCGAAAAGTGTGCATTTATGAAAATCTGCTTTATTTACAAAATCATCGCTTTCTAAGTGATCTACTATTTTTACAAAAATTTCGCTTTCTAAGCGATCTATTATTTTTACAAAAAAAAAAATCTAAAATACTATCTTTTAACTATCTTCAAAAATATATGAATAAGTCCACCCGCATTCACACCCTCATGATTCTTCACCTGCTAAATCAAAACACAAATCACATTAAAAACCTCAAGACATTAACTTCCGTACATCATTCCATTATTCCATAAAGTATAACATGCCTTCAAGATGAAAAGCAACTGAGCCTAGTTGATAAGAATAAAATAGAAATGGATGGCCAGTCACATGTCCAATCATGGAACAATCATAAGCATGTTCCATGTAAAAACACACGCATGGAATTGGAAAACTAGAATTTAATGTGATTGTGATTGATATGCAGAAATCAAATGATCATAATGTGGAGTTATGTCTTATGAATCCATTGAGATTCTGCAAGTGAGTGATTTTTATATTTAACTAAATATCTATGATATTAGTTACCTGTGCGTGTAGTAGTAACATCATAATCAAGTCTTTTCTCTGGAACTAAAATTTCATCATCCTCTTCAAGTAAAGGAGGATCATTTAAAATAGGAGTGAGTGGTAAAGTTCCTCTAAAAGATTTCAATAAAATAATATGAAAAGAATTATGTATATTCCAATGAGAAGGTATGTAAAAATCTAAAAGCATTCTCATTAATTTTTTGAATAATACAAAAAGGTCCATAATAATGTGGTTAACCTTAGGATGTTGTGAAATTTTATTCAAACATCTTTTAATTATTCGTAACCATACACAGTCATTTTCATTAAACTGTTTAGGTACTTGTTTCTTATTAACATTATGCATGTAACATTCTTGATTCTTTTTAATGTGCTCATGAACCTCATGAAGTGTAGGAATATGATCTTGTGCAAGAGAATAAGCCATAGGAATATTATCTTGAGTGAGAGTCATGGGAGTGGGAAGATTTTTACCATACACAATTTCATACGGTGCATGTCGAGTAGTGGTATGTGTTGTGGTATTATATGAAAATTGTTGTAAAGGAAGTTTCTCATCCCAATTACTTGGATTGTCTAAAGAATAACAACATAATAAATCTAAAATAGTACTATTTGTAGCTTCACTCTGCCCATTACTTTCAAGATGAAATGCAAAGCTAAAGTCTATTTTGGACCCTAAATTTTGAAATAATGGAACCAAAAAATGATTACAAAAACAAACATCTCGATATGATAGAATACCTTCTGAAAACCATCATGTGGAAAAATACATTTAATAAATAATTTAGCAGCTTGAGGTGCAAAAAGACTCTTTTTACAAGGAATGAAATATGCTTGTTTATTAAACCTATCAACGATTGTCCAAATCATATCATTATGAGATGAGTAGGAAGATCAGTAATAAAATCCATAGATATTTGTTACCATGGTCCATTAGGTATGGGAAGTGGCATTAACAATCCAAATGCTTTACCATGATTTTGTTTCACATGTTGACACACAATGCAATGGGAAACATGCTGTGAAATATCCTTTTCCATATTTGGCCAAGAAGAATTCTTCATGTAGAAATAGTACTTTGTATGCCCCTAGGACCCATATACAGTGGTTCATGCATCTCTTTCATAAAGAATTCTTTAAAAACTTGTGTGATGCATAAATTGTGTTGGAAATACAAGAATCCATTATGAAAAGTTTAGTGTTCCTCATTAGATGGTGTAAAATTATTGAAAGCAGTCCATGCTTGTGAAAAATGCACAACGGCTAAAAGTTCCTTATCATATGTATTGTAATTCTTTTCAGAAGGCTTAAGTTTCCTACTTTTAAATGCAATAGGATGATCATTTTCCATATACAACACCTATACCTAAACCACTAGCATCTATAACTACATGGAAAGGTTGTGCAAAATCTAATAATTGCAAAATAGGTGCATGAGAAAGTGCATGTTTGAGTTTTTCAAAAGATTGTTGTTGTGCTAAACCTCCTAAACAGGGAAAAACATGCCTGATGGTCCTAATGTGTTCACACACATCAGTACCTAAATATATCAACAAATCCCCCGTGGGAGTGATGCGGTGAACAAGGAGTGGGCACTCATGTATAAGGAAGTGCCAATCCATGTGGAATCAATCCACAAAAGGAAGCAATCCCAAATCTTTGTGGAAAGCTTCAAACTCCTCCCTAGGTAGAGCCTTTGTGAAAAGGTCGCAATGTTCTCCTGCGTGTTCACATATGCGAGCTGATCTCTCCAATAGAGAACCTCTCCCTGACATTATGATACTGGACCTCAATATGCTTAGTGCAAGCATGGAAGACAGGGTTCCTCGCAACTACCATTGTGCTCTGACTGTCAGTGAAGATGGTTGTCGCAGAAGACTGACCAACACCCAAATCAGCCATAAGGCATCTATGCCACACACACTTAATAGTCACTGTGAAAGCTATCCTATACTTAGCCTCATAACTAGAAGTGTCCATAGTAGGCTGCTTCTTTCTCAACCAAGATATGCATGAGCTACCAAGCATGGAGCAAGAACCACTAGTGGACACACGAGCATCATAGGAACCAGCCCAGTTAGAGTCAAAAAAATCATGTAAATTTGGCGATAGTGATCCCCCCTTTGGATAAAACAATCCAAGTAGTCGGGTACCACTCAAGTAGCGAAAGATGCACTTAGCCGTCTGCCAATGCTTGAAACCTGGGCAATGCATAAACCTGCTCATCTATGAGACAACAAACTAAATATCTAGCTGAGTAATGCATAAGTAAATCAAGCATCCAATAGCCTGGTGATAGAGAACAACATCAAATTCATCTTCAGCATCATGAAGACTCAATCGTAAACCTGTCTCCATAGGAGTGGCAATAGGTTTGTAGTCTTCAAGTCCAAGACGCTGCAATAATGTGCCAGTATATTTGGTTTCACAAATCTATTCCACTATCAACTTGCATAAATTGGATGCCAAAATAATGATGTGAATGCCCCAAATCTGATATCTCAAATGAGGCATGCAGATCAGCCTTAAAATCAGAAATATGCACATACACAAAGATAGTACAAAAATAAAATCTCACAAAAGCATAAACAGAATATAGAGAGAGAAGAGACTAGACACAAGATTGGGTATAATCCCCCCCCCCCACATACTCTGATGGACGAGTCTATCAGATATGTGTATTTATAGGTATTTCTCATTACGTCTTGAATAGAAGATACATGAAGGCCGCACTTCAAAAAGTGTGCATTTACAAAAATCTACTTTATTTACAAAATCATTGCTCTCTAAGCGATCTACAATTTTTGCAAAAACATTGCTTTCTAAGCGATCTATTATTTTTACAAAAAATATCTAAAATACTATCTTTTAACTATCTTCAAAAATATTTGAATAAGTCCACATATGTTCACACCCTCATGATTCTTCACTTGCTAAATCAAAACACAAATCACATTAAAAACCTCAAGACATTGAAATCCATATAACATTCCATTATTCCATAAATTATAACATGCAAATCTTTGGCATGCATGCTTTGGTCATCTAAATTTTGCTAGTTTGCTTTGTCTGTAGAAATCTAGAGTGATGTCCTCTTTGCCCAAACTTGAGGCACCTTGTAAACATGTCTATTAAGACTATATTTTTGGCGAAATGCAATGTTTCTCCTTCCCAAAATATGGTTCAGTTTGAGCTGCTCATAAATTGCAGCTTGTTCATAGTGATGCTTGTGGTACTATGCAAACACCTTCATTTGGGAGCTACCTATACTTCATGACTTTTATTGATGATTTCTTCAAGCTTGCATGGGTTATCCATTGAAAGCAAATTCCAAAGTGTTTATGTCCTTCAAATAATTCCTAGTTATGAATGAAAATCTGTCAGCATGTAAAGTGGGCACCCTCCATTCTGATAGAGGGGAAAATACTTGTCTTTTGATTTTAATGCATTTCTCGATGAGTGAGAGATAAAACATTAGTGTACATTGCCATATACACCTCAATAAAATGGATTTGCTAAAAGAAAGAATAGGTCTCTCATGGAGATGGCAAGGTATATGGTCAAAAGCAAAGCTTTACCACATAGCTTCTGGATTGAGGCTATTATGTGTGCAACATATGTACTTAACACGTGTCCCACCAAAGCACTACAATCAATCACTCCATATGAGGCTTGGCATGGTCGCAAGCCATTTTTTTATCATCTACATGTCTTTGGTTGTCTGACATATGCATTAGTGCATGAACAACAAGGTAGGAAATCAGATGATACAACAATGAAATTATTTTTATTTGGTTATAGTTATGAAAGCAAAGTGTTTGTATCACTCATAAACTATTTTGGTTAGTCGTGATGTTATTTTTGTGGAAGATGAAATTCAATCATTACTTTCATGTACGAAGGAGACATCAGTTAGCTTGAAGGATATGTATGACACTTTGCTACCTCTTTTTACAAGAGGACAATCAAATGTTGGTCCAAATGAGGCAATTTCTCAACCTTTATAGGCTCCACCTAAAATGAGGATAGGCAATGGAAAAAGGCACCATTGCAAACTTTGTTGGAGTTTGAGGTCTGTGAAAGCACATGAAAAATGCAAGGAAGAAGAAGAATCTTGAATCACAACACAATACAGAATGTATTACCAAGTGAATGTACAAAGATAAGTGATGCGTTGGGGTTATTTCATATATAGAAGTCGGGGAAAAATATTTCTCAAGAGGGAAAAAAATTCCCCGATGGCCCTAAGTGTGTTCACATACATCACTACCAAAATATATCAACAAATGCCCCCTGAGAGTGATGTAGTGAACAAGAAGTTGATGCTCGTGTATAAGGAAGTGCCAAGCTATGTGGAACGAGATCAGTCCATAAAAGGAATTAAGTCCAAATCTTTGCAAAAAGCTTCAAACTTCTCCCTAGGCAGAGCCTTTGTGAAAAGGTGTGCAATATTATCTTGTAAAGTCACATAAGTCAAATTAATCTCTCCAGTAGATAACCTCTCCCTGGCATAATCATAATGCACCTCAACGTGCTTTGTCCTTGCAATTGCCAATGCACTTTGAATGTCAATGAAGATGTTGGTGCCAGAAGAATTACCAACACCGAAATCTACCAAAAGGCATATGAGCCACACACACTCAACAGTCGATGTGAAGGTTGCCCTATACTCGGCCTCACAACAACGTGGAAGTGGCCACACTAGGCTACTTCTTTCTCAACCAAGCTATGCATGAGCTACCAATCATGCATCAAAAATCACTGGTGGACACAAGTGTCATAGCAACGAGCCCTGCAAGAGTGAGAAAAAGCATGTAAATTTGGTAGGAATGATCCCCCCTTGGGATAAAACAATCCAAGTAGTTGGGTACCACTCAAGTAGCAAAAGATGTCCTTAATTGCCTACCAATTCTTGATACTTGGACAATTTTTTAAGGATGCAAATGTTGGTATATGTTCAATGTACACCCCTCATGAATGTACTCTGCTTTACTCACTTGTAAGGTCCCCATTGTGAGGAGAAGTTGATTGTACATTGCCTCTTTGGTGGGAACTCCAACTTACATTTTGGATGAATGTCATATTGGTCCATTTCTTGTTTTCAAATTGCTTAGATAGGCTTGGATCATCCGAAAGTGATATTTTGGTTAGATTGGTATGAAATGAAAGTTAAAGCTAGAAGTGCTTTTAACTTGCAAGTCCCACCTCTCATATAATTTTGGATCATGAATTTGAGATAAATTATGACCTCAAAGCCCGATAGCGTTTATTTTATTTGATATTGTTCATCATGAAGTAGGTTTGAATGGTTAGGCATTGTACACATCTGTTGAACCCATGTATTGTCCCCATATGCGCTATAACCCATTGCATGTGTGGTGGCCACCCACATACAACCACCCGTGTCTACCCATTTGTAGAAGGCCGCACCTCTCCATTGGCATATTTATTGATGATTTCTACACTAACCTAGACTTTTGATTCGAGCTAACATACCTCTATCGTTTAGACTCCCATCTAAAATTGTCTAGATTTCCATTTAAGCTCTACCTTGAGAGAACATGGGTGGATAATGCCATTGCTATTGTATTTGTTGTCAGCAAGAAAATGTTTGAGAATCTATTATACATGTTCTTTTCTCTTCTACAACATCTCTCTTACATAATTTCTTGCTTATAGTAGAATCCAATATACACTTAAAGATTGTGCTGAGAACAATTGTAATATGAATTAAGAAAACAGGCTAGTTGAAAACGAGTACTACCATTATATATTATCATTAGTGATCAAGTTGAAAACGAGTACTACCATTATATATTATCATTAGTGATCAGAGAAGTATTGAATGAGAGAAGAGGACCAATTACATTTGAAAGTGATAAGCTTATGGTATAGAATCCAATCAAAATAGGCAAATAAAATCTAAAAGAAACACGTTGTTATTGCACAAGCATGACCTCCATCATATAGTCAATGCCCGTAAGTCATGGAAGCATATTTTCATGATGTATACTTTAAGGTTTACATGGATTATCATTAGCCCTCAAGAAAGAAAGAAAAAAATACTTTGCATTATTTACTGTTAGACATTGGTCTATAAAGACCTCTATATGTGTGTGTGGGAAAAGGGCTAAGGTTAGCCAAGGTCCCTAGCTTAGGGGATATCCTAAGGTATCTAAGGGGTAATGGGAATGAGTGTGTATGATGGCCACATGTCCACACTAGAGAATTCCATATCATGAATATCTTGGGTGCAAGAGGATATAAAGGATCGGAGGAGAGTTGCATACACAACTAATCAAGTCCTCATTTCAAAACTTCTTGGAGGAGTTTTTAGAAATAAGTTCTAAATTTAGTAATCAGATCAAGTCAAGGGGATTTTTTCAAATACTCTACGTGTGAAAAGATTAATGGAAGCCACTGCAATCATCTTCTTTGAGAAATAGAACCATGAACGTGAGGAGTTGTAGAGACTTGGTTCTTCAAAAAAGAAGGAGCAGAGCCCCCTTAGAGGAGCAGAGTGCTCTTGTTTTAACCAATGCACATCCTTAGAAAGAGTCTAATTAGGTGCACATGATCAAGAAAATTTAAGGAGCCAAAAGAAAGGTGTTTGCTCTGGTTGATAAGGCTTACAATAAGTCAATTCTTACCCCTCAACACAAAGAGAATGCAATGAGAGAAGGTTTTTTCTATGGATGTTTAGGATAACATCGATTTAAAAATTTGCCTTAGAAGAAAACGATAGCTACATCCATATTCATAAATGTTGGGAGTGATGGTTGGATGCACTCAAGAAATGAGTTGATGCTGCAAAACCTGCTTCACACCTGCCCTCCTTTGGCTCCAGATATGCTTAGTACACTTGTTTAGCTTCCAAATGACACAAAGAAACCATATATGTACTTTGCAAATGATTTGTGTAATGACCAAATCAAAACAGACAACTTTGCACTTCACAAATTCTAGAAAACTTGCTATTTCTGTAATGACACCTGCTCAGTGTTATGCTCAGTGTGACCAGCACACTTGAAATTGAAACAATTCCTTTTGGGAGTATTAAAATACCTTAACAAGCTATCAATCACAAGTGGAATCACTCAAATTGATAAACCATACACTGAGAAATAAGTTTAGCAAAATTCTCATTACCCCCGACTTTTTAGGAACTCTGCAGACACAGACCAGTGTGCACTTCGAAGCGGATTTCTCCCAAATGGCTGAATGAAATCTTCTGAGATTTTGTATGCTTGTAGAAGACCTTGAGCTGGTTCCAATGAGCTATTGAACTCTTGATTTGGTTCAGTGAGCACTGAGAAATGCTCCTTGGAAGTTGACAGACTTGGAGTAGGAAACTCAGACTAAACAGAGATGATGAATGTAAATCTTTCTATTAGTTCACATGAATATACAATCTCATTGGCTTGATAGATCTAGCCTAATGAGTTGGAGATGTGTAGGCTATGGTGTAGCACTCATACACTCTATGATCAATAGTATTTGCCTCGGGAATGGTGAAAGACAACCCGCGACTTTTCAATGTAGCTTTTATAGAGTATGAGTTGAGATTTGAATTTGAATTCAAATTCAAATCTCCTATATTCTCTACTCTAGAATTAAGGAGATATTCTCTCCAATCATACCATCCAAAAATCCACGACTAATCAATTAGGTAACTGATTTCAAGTGGATGCCAAGTCACTAAGACTTTTTACAATGAGTAAAAGGTAAGAACATCTAAGTCATATGTTCATATGAACCTTGCTTCAAGTGAAGCCTTGATAAAGCTTTGTCCAAGCTAGTCTTCCATGATTCCAAGCCAATGTGTGAAGGCTTGATATGCACCAACAGCTCCCCCTCAAGCCAAACACTTTGGCTTAAGTCTTCATCTTCTTCATCTTATTCTTCAATCACATCCTGCAATCCAATCATGGATTTAAATCTGCATAACTTGTTTCCATCCAATGCCTTTGTAAGTAAATCTGCACATTGCATATTAGTAGACACATAAGTCAATTGAATCTCTTTGCTAAGTAACTTCTCCCTCACATAGTGGTAATGAACCTCTATGTGTTTGGTTCTGGCATGATAAATTGGATTAGCTGCAAGGTGAAGAGAGCTAGTGTTATCTCCAAAGATAATTGGTGGTCTTGTGTGTAGACCTAACTCTGTATATAGAAGCTTCAACCAGATAGCTTCTTGAGTGGCATTGGCAAGCCCTCTATACTCTGCTTCAGTGGATGACAATGCCACTGTAGGTTGCTTCTTGGCTGACCAAGAAATAGGCTTATCTCCTGCAAAACAAATATATCCTGAGGTGCTTCTCCTATCATCCTTGCATCCTGCCCAATCTGCATCTGAGTAAACTTTAATGTCAATATCTGATGTATATGGAAAGTACAAACCATGACTTTGAGTTCCCTTCAGATACTTCAAGATCTTCTTTGCTGCCTCTAGGTGAGGTACCCTTGGTTTGTGCATGAATTGACTAAGCACACTAACTCCATATGCTATGTCAATTCTTGTCAAGGTAGCATAGTTCAAACTACCTACCATACTTTGATACCCTGTGATGTCTTGGACTTCTTCTCCTTCATGAGCACTTAGCTTTAGGTTGACCTCCATTGGAGTAGTAGATACCTTAGCATCCTGCAAACCAAACTTCTTGACCATATCCTGCACATACTTCTTTTGAGTGATATATATACCTGAGTTGGTGTAGACTAACTCAAGACCTAAGAAGTACTTCAATAATCCAAGATCACTAATCTTGAATTCTTTCATCATCTGTCCTTTGATGTGTCTAATCCCATTGACATCATTACCTGTAATGATGATATCATCAACATAAACACACAAGTAGATTACCTCTGTGCTACTTCTCTTTATGAATAGAGAAGTGTCTGCTTTACTCATCACAAATCCTTGGTCTTGGAGATAGGTTGTCAACCTGTAATTCCATGCTCTAGGTGCCTGCTTTAAACCATACAAAGCCTTCTTCAATTTACAAACATAATGTACCTTTTTTGGATCTTCATAGCCAGGTGGTTGTGACATGTAGACTTCTTCAGATATCCATCCATTCAAGAAAGCATTCTTGACATCTAATTGGTACATATTCCAATTCTTGGATGCAGCTACACTCACCAATATTCTGATAGTTTGCATCTTAGCCACAGGAGAAAATGTCTCCTCATAATCAATGCCTTGGGTTTGTGCAAAACCCTTGGCTACCAACCTAGCTTTGTACCTGTTTATTGTTCCATCTGAATTCTTCTTTAGTTTGTAGATCCATCTGGATCCTATTACCTTCATAGAGTCTTTCTTGGGTACCAAGTCCCATGTATCACTCTCCTTGAGAGCTTCCATCTCTGCATTCATGGCTTCTTTCCATTCTGGTTTGGTAATTGCTTCTTCATAGGTACCTGGTTCTTCATTCAACAAGTCCTTTGCAAGATATACAGAATGTTTAGTTACAAGTGATGTGTCATACCCAAATCTGATAGGCTTCTTCTTTTCTCTTTGAGATCTCCTCATTGCTTGTGTTGAGGATTCTGGTTTATCTTCTAGTTGCTTCATCTTCATCTTCCCTTTGGACTTCCATCTTCAAGGTTTATTGTATCATCATCATCTGAGCTTGAATCTTCTTGCTGAATTGGTTCCTCCTTGGTGAGCTTTGGAAAATCTTCTTCCATGTCATAGGGTAGATTAATCTTCCTGCATTCATTTTCATACCAAGAGTCATTCTCATCAAAGATGACATCTCTGCTTACCTTAAACCCTTTGTTTGTTGGGTTGTAGAATCTGTATCCCTTTTGGTTCAAATCATAACTAATGAAGATACATTTTTCAGCCTTGGGGTCTAGCTTTCCCCTTACCTGTGAGGGAATATGCACATATGCTACACAACCAAAGATTTTGCAATGATCCAGAGAGGGTCTCTTACCATGCCAAGCTTCATATGGTGTCATACCATCAAGTGATTTGGATGGAAACCTGTTTATGAGATAGGTGGCAGTGGATACACTCTCTGCCCAAAGATAATTTGGCAACTTTTTCTCATTAAGCATAGACCTAGCTGTTTCTACTATGAGTCTATTCCTTCTTTCAGCTACCCCATTTTGTTCAGGTGAGTACCTTGTAGTAATCTCCCTTTTGATGCCTCTTTCCTGCAAGAAATCTTCAAACTCATTGGAGAAGTACTCTCCTCCACCATCTGACCTTAGCCTCTTCAAGCTTCTTCCTGTTTGATTTTCAACAAGTGCAAGATACCTCTTGAAACAATTAAACACTTCATCTTTATGCTTCATAAAGTATAAAATGGTCCACCTGCTATAATCATCAATGAAGGACACATAATACCTTGAACCTGAGATAGAAGGGTCCTTGCTAGGTCCCCAATGTAGCTTTTATAGAGTATGAGTTGAGATTTGAATTTGAATTCAAATTCAAATCTCCTATATTCTCTACTCTAGAATTAAGGAGATATTCTCTCCAATCATACCATCCAAAAATCCACGACTAATCAATTAGGTAACTGATTTCAAGTGGATGCCAAGTCACTAAGACTTTTTACAATGAGTAAAAGGTAAGAACATCTAAGTCATATGTTCATATGAACCTTGCTTCAAGTGAAGCCTTGATAAAGCTTTGTCCAAGCTAGTCTTCCATGATTCCAAGCCAATGTGTGAAGGCTTGATATGCACCAACAATAAACCCTACATTGAAAAGGAGTGATATTGATGAGAATTTTGGAGATTTTCCATCTTAGATATCATCTCACATAGTGGCCATAATGATCACTACAAAAGGAGAAATGGAAGGGAAACCTTTGAAGATGCTCTTTGACACTTCCACACATAATGCCATTAGTTCTTGTATCATTAGATGGTTACATTTAGACATTGTGCAGTCAAAGTATGCCTACATAGCGGAGTTAGTCGATGGGAAGGGCATTGAGACCTCAGACCAATGAGTTGTTGGTCTACCCCCTTATGAACCAATCCTACGAGGACAAATTGGATTATGAGATTGCATGATTGACACATTTATATGTAGTCCTAAGTAAGCATTAGCATGCTAGGAAATGAACAATCATAGAATTCGCTTCACATGTGTATCAACCTCACCATGAGGGGAAGCAACTACTCATCCGTGGAGAGAAAGATCTCCAAGGGATGTGATTGGTGATGGCAACCAAGCTGCTCAAAATTGATTGTAAGTATATTCATTTTCTATACCTTGTGTATTCATGTGTGTAGTGATGGATTCTCACAGTCGAGGAAAGCTCTAGCTGGAATGCTCAACTACTTTTATAGAAAATTATAGAAAAATTCCAAGAATTTTTTTAAAATGAGTTACCTTCGGTTTTACCTCGACCTTGCAAGAATATTGAGCATAGGATCGAATTGGTTCCAGAAGTGAGTCTGACTGCTCGACCATTGTTTCGTATGAGTTTGTAGGAGGAGAATTAAGTTGGTAAGGTTGTGGAAAAGTACATGGAGAAATGGCTGATTAGACCTAGTCATTTTCCCTTTGCAACACCAATTATTCTAGTAAAGAAGAAAGATAGGTCTTATCCAATGTGCACAGAATATCTATTGAGCACTCAATAAGATTACCATCAAGCATAGATACCCCATGCCTAGAATAGATTATCTTCTTGATGCTCTAGGTGGAATAATTGTATATAGAAAAATAGATTTGAAGAGTGGCTACCAACAAATTAGAGTTAAAGAGTAGGATGTACATAAAACAAGTTCTAGGACCCATTTTGGGCATTATGAGTATTCATTATGCCATTTGGCTTGACTAATGCACCTGCTACTTATATGATGTTAATGAATTATATTTTATGTCCGTTCATTGATAAATATGTTGTGTATTTTGTAGGTGACTTGTTAGTATATATTAGGTATGTACATAGCATGAGACTCATTTAAGGTTACTATTAAATAAATTAAAGGAAAATTAGTTGTTTGTAGATCTAGATAAGAATCATTCATTTTTTCCAAAGATAAGAGTATCTTGTGCATCTAGTTTTAGCCAATAGGGTCAAGATGAATCCCAATAAGGTCTCAATTATATTGGCATGGCCAACTCCTCAAAATGAGGGACAACTTCGGTCATTCTTAGGACTTTTTGATTTTTATCAAGAATTTATTTCATCTTATTCATCGGTAGCAACACCTATGTCAAATTTTCTCCAAGGCAAAGAACGTTTCACATGGAAGCAAGAGTATCAGGATAATTTTGATACACTGAAGCAAGCCATTTTGTAGGGGCCAATACTCAAAGTGGTGGATCCATAAAAGAAATTTGGGTTGGAGACAGATGCTATTGGCATAGCCATAGGGGAAGTTTTGAGCCAAGATGGAAGGCCAATAGCTTTCGAAAGTAAAAAGTTAAGTAGTGCACAATGTAATTGGCCAATGCATGAACAAGAGTTGTATGCAGTGGTGCATGCTCTTAAAATCTAGAGACACTATCTTTAGGGCTCAAACTTTAAGGGATACATAGATCACCATACACTCAAGTACTTTTGTAATAATCTAGATCTTCGAGGAAGAATTACCTATTGGGCTGAGCTCATGCAAGAGTTTCATATCGAAACCCTATATAAAAGTGGCAAAGAGATATTGTAACTGATGCATTATCTTGGATAATGTATCAAACGAGATTTACAGTTCTAGAAAGCTCATTGTTTCAAGAAATAAAGGAAGCATAGGTGAAAGATCCACATTTTTTGCATATCATTAGAGCCATCAGTGATGAATCTATTATAGGAGACAAGGAAGTCCCATCTGCTTCTCCCCCTAGTAAAGGAAACAAGTCAAGTCCATATTTCGATTTCTCAATGGAGAATGGAATAGCTAAATGGAAAGGAAAGGTTGACATACCAAATTCATAGGATTTGAGAAGAGAAGTCATGCATGATAACCATGACGTTCCTTGTGCAGGTCATCTTGGTGTTGACAAGAACATTCAACTACTTAGAAGAACATTTTGGTGGCTTGGATTAAAGATGTCCACACATACGTTCAACAATACTTTATGTGTTAGGTCAACAAGGCAAAAAGGTTAAGACACCATGTCTTTTACATCGTTTATGGATCCTAGAGCACAATTAGGATAGTGTATCCATGGACTTCATTATGGGGTTATCGTGGACCCAAAGGAAGTAGGATTGTATCCTAATAATGGTAGACAGATTGAGCAAGATATCTCATTTTATATCCAAAAATGAGAAAGTAGAAGCTCTACAGGTAGTAGATCTATTTATCTATCATGTCTTCAGATTGTATGGGTTATTGACATTCATAGTTTTAGATAGGGATGTTAGATTCATAGGACACTTCTAGAAGTTTGTCTTTGACAAGCTGAAAGTTTCATTGAAGATGAGTAGTGGTGACCATCCACAAGCAGATGGTAAGACCAAGAAGGTCAATCAGATTCTAGAGGACATGTTGAGGGCATATGTGTCCGAGAGGCAAATAGATTGGGATAATTACTTGCCATTAGTAGAATTTGCTTATAATAATAGACCTCATAGTGACTGGAATCTATCCTTTTGAGATGAATTATGGCAATGTATCCTATTGCTCCTAGTACCATAGGAATGTGAAAGAAATGTCCTAGTGCTTTGGAGTTCCTAGCAAACGTCGAAGAAAATTTAGAAAAAGTTAGTGCCAAGATGCAATGAATAGCTGATAGGGTAAAAGAATATGTTGATAGGAAGAGATCTCCTAGTATCTTTGAAGAAGGAGATATATTTTTTCTTCAAGTACCTACAATATCAACTTCACTATGCATAGGGAAATGCACTAAGCTTTCACCAAGGTTTTGTGGACCTTGGAAGATAGTTAAGAAGCTTAGTGTTGTTGCATACCGATTAGAACTTCCTCTAGATTGTAGAGTCCATCTATTGTTCCATGTCAGTAAACTTAGAGAGTATATTTTTAGGGAGGATAATCTAATAGAGGGTATTGTTTCTTTGCAGTAAAATGACAACAAAGATCACTTTCTAGATAGGATACTAGATAAGGGAGAGAAACGGTTGAGAAATCATGTTATCCAAGAGTATCTAGTAGCTTAGAGAGGATTACTGCTTACATATTCTACTTGGGAATCAGAAGCTCTAGTTCGAAAGTACTTTCCCTCATTGATCATTGAGGACAATGATCTTTAGAAGGGAAGTAAGTGTTAGACATTGGTCCACAAAGACCTCTATATGTGTATGTGGAACAAGGGCTAAGGTTAGCCAATGTCCTTAGTGTAATAAAGTAACTCTATGATCTAACGGTCCATTCACCCAAGAGCTTGAATGCACTGTGGCTATGCCACACCCCTTCAACATCATACAATTGTTTCTAGTTGCAAGTGTTTAATATGCAGACTAGAATGAAAAAGGACAAAGGAAAAGTATAATACCCATGGGACACTCTACATCCAAGCAATGCAAGAGAACACACATACGTCTACTTGAAATTGAAATCAACAAAATTAAGTTGTGTAATATCTTTCATGAAAGCACAAAAAAAAAACACTTTTATTAGGGTAGTAAAAGAAAAAAAAGAGAGAGTTAACAGCTCCATGCTCTCTTATTGTACAATGAATTGAAAACACACTCTCACACCTCATCTTGTAAAGTAGAGGCACTCATCTTTGAGAAACTCGTAAAGTAGAGGTCTCTTATTGTACAATGAATTGAAAACACACTCTCACACCTCATCTTGTAAAGTAGAGGCACCCATCTTTGAGAAACTCGTAAAGTAGAGGCACTCATATTTGAGAAACTCATAGATATGTTCAGAGAAAACTTGAACTTTAAGTTGAACTCAGGACTTCCTCCACAGACTCAAAGCGTCAAAGTTGTTCACATTTTTAGTTAGCTGCCGCTCATCGAAAATAACGCAAGATTCTCGGAATGGCATGAGCCTTCCAACAAGCAAAGGATCTTCAACAAGCAAAGGATCATCATCTCTGTCGAACATTATGGACACATACTTGCAACAGCAAAGCATCATCAGCCATTATAGGAGGCAATCTATTGCCTTTTCTTGCAGATCATCTCCTGTTTCTTGGTTGCCTGACTTTTGCGCCCCTGATCGATTGCCGGGGTAGCAGCCATGCCTGCTCCTGTTGTCGATCAAGCATATCTTAAGTCTGTGGAGAAGGCTCGGCGCGACCTACGTGCCTTTATCGCCCAGAAGCACTGCGCTCCTATCATGCTTAGGCTTGCGTAAGTTCTGGTTGCTTACATTCACCGTTTGCAGTCTTTCTTCTGCCTTTTTTTTTTTATAATTCACAAACGCTGGATTTTTTTGGTCATCATCACCGTTTGTAATTTAATCTTATTATAATTTCCATGCTTGGATCCCTTGATTACCTATATTTCTTTATATGAGGAGTAAGACTATAGTATACGGTATATTTCTTTATGTTTGCTTGTTAAGCTTGCCTACAATATGTCTTAAGTCATTTCCTGATATACAATGTGTAAAGCTTATAATTTCTGTTCACCGTATTACAGTTGGCACGATGCTGGCACTTATGATGCAAAAACAAAAACTGGTGGACCGAATGGATCAATACGAATTGAAAAAGAATATAATCATAGTGCTAATGCTGGGTTAAAAATCGCGATTGAGTTTTGTGGTATGTCTGTGTAAGCTCGTGCCCTCTAACATGTGGTTGTATTTTTCCTCATACTTTTCCTTCTGAGGTTATTCTCTTCTCACAGCACAATGTTCATTCGATCACTATTCATTAAACATCACGATGACGCTCATCATGGGGCTTTTGTTCTTTATGTAGAAGGGATAAAGTCCAAATACCCGAATCTTACTTATGCTGATTTATATCAGGTTCATAAACTAGTGGAACTACATTGTAGTGTTTTCAACGCTTCCTTGTAGTGTACACTGTGAATGATTTCGTCACATGAATGGCTTTCCATATTTCTATTTATGCAGCTTGCTGGGGTAGTTGCTGTAGAAGTTACTGGTGGTCCAACTATTGAATTTGTCCCAGGCCGCAAGGTAAATCAGTCTTATGTCCTAGGATTGTTTGGACAAATCTATTCATAACATAATTTCCTTATATTTGTTGTCCTCATTCAAATGGGTCAGGATTCTAGTGCAGTACCAGCGGAAGGTCGTCTTCCAGATGCACACAAGGGTTAGTCTTTTTGAATTAATTATAAGGATGGAGATATGTAGTATCCAGTGATATTACTCGTGTGTACTCTGCTAACAGCATAACAAATACAGTTTGTACTCAATGTGTAAGAGTTCTGGGTGCTTGCCGAGGGCCAGATGGTCATTTCAAGACTGCACGCTTGTATGCATTGCACCTTTGTTAAATCGGTTTTCACACTCTGGAAACACAGCATCTTATGGGACTCCATTCTCATTATACAGGTGCAGCACATCTACGTGATATCTTTTATCGCATGGGGTTATCTGATAAGGATATTGTTGCTCTCTCGGGAGGGCATACTCTTGTAAGATGAGCTGCTTACAACGCTTGATCGTTGGTCACTTGTGAACAAGCTAATATTCTGCATACTTGACTACTATGCAGGGTAGAGCCCATCGAGATCGATCTGATTTTGATGGGTCCTGGACGCATGAGCCTCTAAAGTTTGATAATACCTATTATATGTAAGCCTATAATTACTATCACTTCTTATTTGCCTATTGTTGATAGTTAGATTCTCCATTTCACTTTTTTGTGAAGCTTGTTATGTGTTATTCATTGGAAAATCCTTCAGAGAGCTTTTGAAAGGTGAAACAGAGGGTCTTCTCCAACTGCCAACAGATAAATGTCTTGTGGAAGATCCTGCATTCGGTCCATTTGTGGAGCAATATGCTAAGGTGATGGTATACCTGTACATGCCAGTTGCTGATTCTTACTCAGATGTCTGACAAGGATGTTCATGTCTTTGTAGGATGAAGAGCTGTTTTTTAAAGATTATGCAGATTCACACAAGAAACTATCAGAGCTTGGTTTTAGGAGTCCATCAGATACATCAAAGGGAGATTGGAAGGATCTCGTTTCAAATCCGTCAACTATCTTGGCCCAAAGTGCAGTTGGAGTTTTAGTAACTACAGCAGTGGTAGTATTAGGCTATGTCTATGAAGCTCGTAGAAGTATGGCCATGAAATGATAGTTTTACTATGGTTTATCTGCAGTGCCTTAGAATCAATGATTCTATTCCAAATGTATGTAGCGTTGGTTGGATATGAGTCATGTGCTGAACAGATAAGCTCAACCAAGGCTTATGCATGTACTTATCGTTATCTGTCTGCTATTCTTGCATGGAAGTCATTCTATTTAAAATACACATCATTTGACCAGTTCAGCACATGGTCTATAGTTCTGCCATCCATTACAAACAGTAATAAAATTGCTGCAGTATCCCCCCGGTTGATGCCACATTGCTTTCAATAAATGGAATAAAGCAGAATAATAAGAGGTTCTTGGATAAGTTTGCATAGTGACACATATGCATCAAATTATGTGGACTGATACTTCTTGGAAAAAATGCTGAATTTTTCGAACTTTTGAGTTGAATCATGGTCATTTAAGAGGAAATCTATAGAATCCAAAACTTGGATTAAGAGCTTGAAGCATAAGAATATTTGTTGGACTGCTCTTCTATCAAAAGAACAGGGAGCGCAATTGTGTGTTGTGGAATCATCAGTCATTACTTTAACAATAGTTCTATTTATTGACCCATGCAATTTCACCAAATCCTAGGGTCTAAAAGGTGCTCACTAATTTGGCTGGGTTAAGTGATACGAGTGTGTTGTATCTTTGTGAGAGACTTCTATGGATTTGCGTTGTGTGCTTTCGTGCTAAGTGGATACTCCATTTTCCTTTATTATGGTTTCAATTGGCACCTAAAGTGTTCTTATCTTCCCCCTTCTGCAATGGACAATTCTATTCTTTGTGGCTTCGTGAGAGACGCCTCAAGCATACATTATCCTTCTTATTAGCTTTCTCAAAATCATCAATGGATACTCTTGGTTTGTATGACTTAGGTTTTTTGTCTCTCTTGTGTAAAGTGTTCTTCTTCTTCGACTTTATTTGCTTAAATGGTCTAAATGAAGTATCTAGAAAGCTAGATGGTAAATGGAATGTGTCTTCATCAAATCTTTCCAAATTTGATAGCTTCATCTAAACTCTTTGGAACATTTTGCTTAACCTCAATTTTAATGGGTTTGTCTAACGAGAAAGAAAGATCACACATTTTTTAAAAGTAATCAAACTCCTTTTAACTTAAGAATAATTTCTCTATACTGTGAGAAATAGATGGATAGGGGTTGGCCTCCTTGCGCACCCCCATCCCATTGCTTCATTTATCGGAAAAAACTCTTTTAAGAAGAAGGATTCTAATTGAGTTCATTCTCGAAAGAGTGTCTACATCCTTAAGCTTCAACCACCATTTGTTGTCATAACGACAAATTGGCTTCTAAAACTTGATACTTTGGTGGTGTTCAGTTAAGCTAGTGTAAATCATTCCACTCATGTACGTTGCATTCTTATTTATATATCTATCTTCCTTAGTAGATTGTGGAGGTTTCAAATTCTTAACTAAAGGGGCTTCATGTATACTATGTCCTAACTAATCATACATACCTATATTCTTCTCTTCTTTGTGCACCTCAAGATTCTCACGTGCGTTAGGTATATTTTTTGGTTGTGTATCATGCATGGACACATCCTCTTGCTCTATGTTTGCCATGGTGTATTTAAAATAAATGAAGCTAAATGTAACATAAAATAAACCCAAGAGTGAACACTTTGGCACCTAACTTTGCTAATCCTCTTTTGATCACTAAGCTTGCATCCTCAAAAATAAATATGAGTATTGGCAAAGTTCTGTTAGAAAATAGAGAGTAGACACACTTCACAAATTATTCGTTTAGTACGTTCGGATAAAAAATGAAATTGGAAATTTTATCCACTAAAAGAGATTTTTTTTTACATATAAAGTATATATTTATATCTCAATCACATGATACATGATACATCATACAACATCAGACATCAAATCCTAAATTGACACTAGGCAATAATCTAAAACATAATGATGCATGATTTCGTCATTAAATTTTAACCAATAACTAGTCACCATGCATAACTTACAAGTCATAACACATTAGATCATAGAATTATGACTCATGAGTCATGACATTGATTGGTAAGCTACAAACATCATACATCATACATGTAGCCCGAGAACAGTGTCAAATTAAACACACAAAATAAAAGGCACATGAGTAGAGTGTTAAATAAGTGTAAGCAATAATCAAACGTTACATGTGAAAAAGTATGGACAAATACTTGAGCTCTCAAGTATAATAAATGCTTTGAAAGGAGCAAAAGGAGAAGGTAAAACTTCAGAGGAAGTTTTTAAGGGACAAGCAAAAACTAGAGGAGGCTTCCGTTTTCTCTTAATCAAATCTTTTAAGCAAGTAGGATGAAACACTCTACACACTTGCACTCTTGCATTGATACCAATTGTTGGAAAATAGAGAATGGACACACTCAACATTTACATATAAACTGAGTAAAAGAGAGAGAGAGAGTAGCGACAATAGATAGACACTCATATGTAGGCAAAGGACCAGAAAGAGCTCCAAAAATTACCAACTACAAAGAAAAGAACTTACGAAACAGCTTCAAGATCTCCAAAGACTCTCCTAGAGCATGCATATATATGATACACGTAATGATTATGAGGTTTCCCATGCTTGTGTATATAGGCATGCCAAACAACACAAAAAAGCCCAAAAGCTTCATTTTTGTAAAGTTCGTGACTATTACCAAGATTTAAAGGGGTCATAATTTTGTCTTTTTGTTTTTTTGTTCTTTTCAGCCCTTTGATTAAAAATTCCTAGGATTTTTCCATGTGGCACTTGCCTTTAACTTTTAAAAGTATCTTTTGAACTTTGATCAGCAAATTAGGGTTTAATTTTTGACCTTGATTACATGGTTGGATAGCTCTCAAAGAGCTCTCCATGAATATGTAATAAGATTTTTCGATCACTCTTTGTGACCGTTTTCTAGAAATGGACCATTTTTTATCATTTGTAAATTTAAAAGCCTGCAGGTTCAACTCCCTAGGAGACGGTTGCTCATATTTTGACATGTTTGCTAACAAGTTCGAGGAAGGCAATTATTCCCTCCTTTGAGGAGTAATACAAAAAATGGGAGTGCTTCCTCTTTTGGGCGAACCAATCTCAACAAAATAATGCATCTACAAAGGTGCAATTACATTTTTTCTCAATAATAAATGATCCTATCTATGTATTTTAGCCCTTAGGACTTCTCCAATAATTTTTAAAGAGTATTGAAGGGTAAACTACTGCAGATCATGTCCATAAAAAGTTTTCAAGTTGTCTCTTGATCCACTAAGAAGTGGCAAATGAAAACTCTCTACATATCAAAGGGTGGTTGTTGAACACTTTGCCTATATAGAAAAGTTGACTCTGTTGACAATGACTATTATGCCTTTGGAAATCTTGAAAGATAAGCTTCATAAAAAGCCAAAGAACATTTAAGTCAACACTTAGCGAAGAAGCTATTTTCATCAAGATGTGGCACTATACTGAAAAGTACTAGGTGGAAGCAATTTTGGAGGAGAATTGGCAGAGGAAGGAGTTGGGAGAGTTTTTCTTTGATTTTGAAGTATGGACATACCAAACTAATCCATGAGAATATACAATAACAAAATGAAAGAAATTGGGCTTAAGGAGAATACCTTGGGAGAGGTGGATTTTCTCTCCTTGCTTGAGAAAAAAAGCTAGAAATAGCACTCCAAATTTGAGCTTGGAGGTGTTGTATTGGGGAAGGAATTTGTGTGACACTGTAGGTGCATGGAAGCTTCTTAATCTCATATGCATAGCAAATAGGATGGAGGAAAAGCTATAAAGGGGAGCTCTTATCCCTCTTGGGTCTCAAACAAGAGAGAGGGTGATGATGAGGCTTTGCTTCCCTTAGCAGAGTCACTTCTTGTGCGGGTGCCCATGTGTGGAAGTGCCCATGATGGAATGAAAAAAAATCCTCGGAGAGCTATGTGATGGTGTGCTCGGCTGCTCCAAACACCAAGAAAGTGTGTTGTTGCATGTGGAGAGAGAAAATAGAGAGAGATACCTGTGTAGAAATTTGGAGAAGAAGATGGACAAGCGTAACTTGAAGAAGTCCCATTCAAGTTATGAGAATTTTGGGACCAAATCTTATTGATAAGTGACTTTTAGGTCATTTGGGCATGTTCACAGATGGCCAATGGCCAAAATTCATAAAATTAAAGTGAACGTCCTTTACTCCTCAATTGGGGGTCCAAAAAATACAACAACAATATGTTTGGAAAGCTCTTGGAGAGAGTTATCACTTGGAAGGGTCAAAATGTATAAAAGGAGAGTCCTTGGGGTCTTTATCCTCAACAACCTCCCACTTAAAGGACCAAGGATGCTCCTTTAAGCAAAGTAACTCTCACCATTTGTATACATAGCTCATGTTGTGCCTTGGGCAACCACTTACTGAGAGTATCTGCAAGAATTTGTGAAGTATTGACCTTGATCAAAGTGATGAGGCCATTCTCTAACACCTCTCTGATTAAGTGGTATTTCACATCAATATGCTTTGTGCGAGCATGGAACATGGCATTCTTTGACAAACATATGGCACTTTCGCTATCATATCCAAGAACAGGTGTCTTTTCAAGCATCCCAAATGGCTAACCAAATGGCTTTCTTGGAAGCCTCTGTGGCTGATTATAATATATTCAGCCTTTGTAGTAGACAACATAACTATCATGTGAAGTCTAGAGCACCATGAAATAGCTTCGCCTACAAGGGTGTATAGACAACCACTTGTGGACTTGCAAGTGTCCACATCACCTGCCATGTCTGATCATATAATCCTTTCAACTCCAATGGATCCTTTCCATAACATAAGCATTTACGTTTGGACCCTTTCATATATCTCAAGATAGATTTGATTGCCTCCGAATGAGCTTTGCTAGCCATAAAAATGCCAAGAACTCCCACTGCTTGAGCAATGTCTGGCTGAGTGTACATCATTTCCAACCCTATTTTCAGCATGAATAAGTGAATGCATATGCCCTTCAAGAGCCTCAATTTGGTGTCCAACATCCTTTGGCTCAATTATCACTAGCTCATTGTCATCTCCAACCATATGTGGTGCATCTCGAGGCTCCATATCAGATTTAATAGGTGGTTGTACATGCTAAAATTTGACTCTTCTATGCACAATTGTTTTTGAGCAGCCTTGCCTCATTAAATACATCATCTCGGCTGCGTATTAACTTGTTGAATTGAGGTATCCATATCTATTTGCCCATTTCACCCTCATCTCCATAGCCCATGAAGATTCCTTTCATGGACTTTGCATCTAACTTGCTCCTCAAATCATGCCTTATATGCACAAAATCATCATAGCCAAAGATGCATAGGTGGTCATATGAAGTTGGTTAGCCTGACCAAACCTCTTCTAGAATGCCACCTTTTTAGGATGTGTAAGAGGATTGATTGAAAAAATTAATTTTAATTTTGAGAGACTCTCACCAAAATCCATGAGCTGGGAGATATTAGTTGTGGACAACATGCATCTCATCCTCTCACATAAAGTCTTGTTTTACCTTTCAGCCACACCATTCAAAGAGGGATTGTTTGGGATTTTTAGCTCCCTCTTAATACCAAGATTTTCACAAAATCTATTGAATTCAAGAGTTGTAAATTCACCTTGATTATCAATATGTAAGCATTCCAACTTCCTCCCAATTTGCATGGTCACAAATGCATGAAATTTCTTAAATGCAACAAAGGCTTCACCTTTAGATTTTAGCAAATAGACCCAAAGCTTCGTAGAGTAATCATCAACAAAAGAAACAAAGTAAAGAGCATCTCCCGTATATTTGGTGAAATGCTACAAACAGTAGAGTGAATAAGATCAAGCACATTAGACTTACAAGAGATACTTGAGTAGTAGGAATTTATTACTTGCTTACCCTATGGACATTCATTAAAAAAGCCAAGTTTTTTGCTTTTAGCATGAGACTTATCAAAATTACATAATTTGTCAAGGGCCTTTTGGCTCATGTGGCCAAAGCTTTTATGCCATCATTTCAAGAGAGAATTAATCTCTACCAAAGCAATAATAAACTTGCCCAACAAGGCTTTCCCATGCAAGTAATAAAGTGTACCTTAGTGCCTTTTACAATCAACCTTGAGATTTTCACTAGCTTCCAAAAGCCTTTTTCAAAGGAATCCATGCATATCCATGTGCCCAATTGATAATAGGCTCTTTTTGATGCGTGGTACATAGTGCACATTATGCAAAATCTGCTCAATGACATTACCCAAAGATAAGTGCATAGCGTCAATAACCTTCAATGGAACATTTATGATTGTTCCCAAGGTAAACATGACCATGATTTCTTGCATGAAATGTAGCAACACACTCCTTGATAGGAGTCACATGAAATGATGCATGTGAATCCACAATCCAAGTCTGTGAAAGTGCATCATTCACTATAACCAGGGCATCAATAAGATCACCTTTAGTGATCGACATATCTTGTGCATGGCATAGGGTGGAAGCATCATGTACATATAAGAGGTTCTTTGTAATGAAACTCAGGCAAAAGATCAAAATTTTCTTTTGCTTTGCAGTGGGCTGAAGTAATCCTCTAAAAACAATACTTTTATTGCAAAAAATGAAGCTTTTTCACGCTAAAATTATCCCAAATGCAAGAAAATCCCTCTAGCTTAGGTAGTTTGAAGTAGAAAAGCATTTGGAGCAACTTTATTGTGATGAAACATTTGAAAGCTCTGCTACCCATTGAAAGAGATCATAGAGAGCTATGTGGTGCTTTTTCGTGATGAAATTCTCCTAAATGCAAGAAAATGCCTTCAGCTTAGCATAGGTTGAAGTAGAAAAGCATTTGGAGCAACTTTATCACGATGGAACAACTTAAAGCTCTGGTACCAATTGAAAGAGGCTGCAAAGAGCTACGTGATGGTCTACTCGGTTGCTCCAAGCACTGAGAAAATGGGCTCTTATGTGAGGAGAGAGAAAGTAGAGAGAGAAATATACACAAAAGTTTAAAGAAGAAGATGGAGAAGTTGAAGTTGAAGTAGTCTCATTTAAGTTATGAGAGTTTTGTGACTAGGTCATATTGATAAGTGACTTTTAGGTCGTTTTGGTACGCTGACACATGACCAATGACCAAAAGTCTTAAAAATAATGTAAATGCCTATAACCCCCAATTTAGAGTCCAAAAAATATAACAAAAATATGTCTTGAAAGCTCTCAAAGAGAGTTATCATTTCGGAAAGATCAAAATATACAAAAGGAGAGTCCTTGGGGCCTTTATTCTCAACAAGGGGAGGCTATAACATATGAATATTGTCAAAGCTCGAGAAAGGTGCTTGTTTCCTCCTCGGAAGGTATGATAAAAAAGTAGGAGTGGTTTTCCTTTTGGGAGAACGATTGCAACAAAATAGTGCATCCACAAAAGCACAATTATAAATTTTCTCACTAATAAGTGATCCCAATTATGTATTTTAGCCCTTAAAGGACTTGGTTGATGTCTAGAGAGTACGAACTCTGAGAAAACTCCACAACATGTTCAAAAAAAGCTTTGAAGATGTTGCGCATCAATTGGTCCGCATACAAGTGTCAAATAATATTTTTGGGATTGTTAAATGGTGGCTACTGAACATTGTCTGCTTGCACAAAAAAGTTAATTTGACTCCATTGATAGTGAGTCTTGTGTATGTTGGGGCTTGGAGGATAATTATTTTAATGAACCAAAGAACACTCTAATATAGTTAGAGAAGAAGCCGGAACATTGTGGTGTACCTGAAAGTCACTTATTAGGAACAATTATCAAGAACAATTCTGGAGGAGGCAACTTATGGAAGAAATTGGGAGAGCTTTT